>JAYESA010000020.1:96320755-96658627 GCA_036927795.1 Iris macrosiphon | reverse complement strand
GCCTATCCTAGACCATGTCACCGTAAGGATCGCCCATCGATGCTCGTTTCAACATTCTACGCTCATTCTATATCACGTTCAGCTGGAGCCGTCCATCTGCACTCGTTTTCACCATTCTACATCTGTTTTGTAACGTGTTTTGGTGAGAATCACCGGTCTAAACATGTTTCTATCTTTGTACGCTCGTTCTACACCATATTTCGGTTAGAACCGCCCATTTCTACTCGTTTTCACCATCCCACGAGTAATTGATAGCTTTATTCCGATCATAACCACATTTCAGTACCCGTTTCCACAAATCTACGCCACTTTTGCACCATATTTCGGTTAAGATCACCCATCTGTACTCGTTTTCACCATCTATGCCTATACTACACCATGTTCTTCACCGTATCTCGGTTAGAATCGCCTATCCATACTCGTTTTAACCACTCCACGCTTATTCCATATCATGTTTCTCTTGGTATCGCCAATCTATACTCGTTCTCACCATTCTAGGCCTCCTTTGTGCGATGGTTTGGTTTAGAATCGCCGATCCAAATACGTTTTCATCATTCTAGGCTCACTCTGTACCATATTTCAGTAAGGACCACCCATTTATTCTCGTTTTCACCATCCTACGGGTATTAGATACCGTATTCCGATCATAATCGTACTTCGGTACTCGTTTCCACAAATCTATGCCGCTTTTCTACCACATCTCGGTTAGAGTCACCAATCCATACTCGTTCTCACCAATCTACGCATACCATACACCATATTTCGGTTAGAATCACTGGTCCGTACTCGTCTCCACGATCCTACCCCCGTTTTATAACATATTTCGGTTAGAATCGATGATCCAAACCCGTTTCCATCATTCTACGATTATATTACATCATGTCTTGGTTCGAAACACTCATTTACACCCGTTTCCACCATTTCACGAGTATTTGATACCTTATTTCGGCTAGAATCACATTTCTGTACTCGTTTCACCAATCCGGGCCACTTATATACTGTATTTCGGTTAGAATCACCCGTCTATACTCGTTTTCACCATTCTATGCCCATTCTGCACCATAATTTCGTTTAGCGTCACACCGTTATGCTCCTCTTTCGCATCCTACACCTGTTCTGTTCCACATTTCTGATAGAATCACTCATCCACAGCCGTTTTCATCATTCTACGTTCATTCTGTTCCCATATTTCTGATAGAATCACTTATTTGTACCTGTTTTCACCAATCTAAGCTCGTTCTATACCATAATTTCGATTAGAATCACCCATCTGCACTCGCTTTCGTCAGTCTATGCCTATCCTAGACCATGTCACCGTAAGGATCGCCCATCGATGCTCGTTTCAACCATTCTACGCTCATTCTATATCACGTTCAGCTGGAGCCGTCCATCTGCACTCGTTTTCACCATTCTACATCTGTTTTGTAACGTGTTTTGGTGAGAATCACCGGTCTAAACATGTTTCTATCTTTGTACGCTCGTTCTACACCATATTTCTGTTAGAACCGCCCATTTCTACTCGTTTTCACCATCCCACGAGTAATTGATAGCTTTATTCCGATCATAACCACATTTCAGTACCCGTTTCCACAAATCTACGCCACTTTTGCACCATATTTCGGTTAAGATCACCCATCTGTACTCGTTTTCACCATCTATGCCTATACTACACCATGTTCTTCACCGTATCTCGGTTAGAATCGCCTATCCATACTCGTTTTAACCACTCCACGCTTATTCCATATCATGTTTCTCTTGGTATCGCCAATCTATACTCGTTCTCACCATTCTAGGCCTCCTTTGTGCGATGGTTTGGTTTAGAATCGCCGATCCAAATACGTTTTCATCATTCTAGGCTCACTCTGTACCATATTTCGGTAAGGACCACCCATTTATTCTCGTTTTCACCATCCTACGGGTATTAGATACCGTATTCCGATCATAATCGTACTTCGGTACTCGTTTCCACAAATCTATGCCGCTTTTCTACCACATCTCGGTTAGAGTCACCAATCCATACTCGTTCTCACCAATCTACGCATACCATACACCATATTTCGGTTAGAATCACTGGTCCGTACTCGTCTCCACGATCCTACCCCCGTTTTATAACATATTTCGGTTAGAATCGATGATCCAAACCCGTTTCCATCATTCTACGATTATATTACATCATGTCTTGGTTCGAAACACTCATTTACACCCGTTTCCACCATTTCACGAGTATTTGATACCTTATTTCGGCTAGAATCACATTTCTGTACTCGTTTCACCAATCCGGGCCACTTATATACCGTATTTCGGTTAGAATCACCCGTCTATACTCGTTTTCACCATTCTATGCCCATTCTGCACCATAATTTCGTTTAGCGTCACACCGTTATGCTCCTCTTTCGCATCCTACACCTGTTCTGTTCCACATTTATGATAGAATCACTCATCCACAGCCGTTTTCATCATTCTACGTTCATTCTGTTCCCATATTTCTGATAGAATCACTTATTTGTACCTGTTTTCACCAATCTAAGCTCGTTCTATACCATAATTTCGATTAGAATCACCCATCTGCACTCGCTTTCGTCAGTCTATGCCTATCCTAGACCATGTCACCGTAAGGATCGCCCATCGATGCTCGTTTCAACCATTCTACGCTCATTCTATATCACGTTCAGCTGGAGCCGTCCATCTGCACTCGTTTTCACCATTCTACATCTGTTTTGTAACGTGTTTTGGTGAGAATCACCGGTCTAAACATGTTTCTATCTTTGTACGCTCGTTCTACACCATATTTCGGTTAGAACCGCCCATTTTTACTCGTTTTCACCATCCCACGAGTAATTGATAGCTTTATTCCGATCATAACCACATTTCAGTACCCGTTTCCACAAATCTACGCCACTTTTGCACCATATTTCGGTTAAGATCACCCATCTGTACTCGTTTTCACCATCTATGCCTATACTACACCATGTTCTTCACCGTATCTCGGTTAGAATCGCCTATCCATACTCGTTTTAACCACTCCACGCTTATTCCATATCATGTTTCTCTTGGTATCGCCAATCTATACTCGTTCTCACCATTCTAGGCCTCCTTTGTGCGATGGTTTGGTTTAGAATCGCCGATCCAAATACGTTTTCATCATTCTAGGCTCACTCTGTACCATATTTCGGTAAGGACCACCCATTTATTCTCGTTTTCACCATCCTACGGGTATTAGATACCGTATTCCGATCATAATCGTACTTCGGTACTCGTTTCCACAAATCTATGCCGCTTTTCTACCACATCTCGGTTAGAGTCACCAATCCATACTCGTTCTCACCAATCTACGCATACCATACACCATATTTCGGTTAGAATCACTGGTCCGTACTCGTCTCCACGATCCTACCCCCGTTTTATAACATATTTCGGTTAGAATCGATGATCCAAACCCGTTTCCATCATTCTACGATTATATTACATCATGTCTTGGTTCGAAACACTCATTTACACCCGTTTCCACCATTTCACGAGTATTTGATACCTTATTTCGGCTAGAATCACATTTCTGTACTCGTTTTACCAATCCGGGCCACTTATATACTGTATTTCGGTTAGAATCACCCGTCTATACTCGTTTTCACCATTCTATGCCCATTCTGCACCATAATTTCGTTTAGCGTCACACCGTTATGCTCCTCTTTCGCATCCTACACCTGTTCTGTTCCACATTTCTGATAGAATCACTCATCCACAGCCGTTTTCATCATTCTACGTTCATTCTGTTCCCATATTTCTGATAGAATCACTTATTTGTACCTGTTTTCACCAATCTAAGCTCGTTCTATACCATAATTTCGATTAGAATCGCCCATCTGCACTCGCTTTCGTCAGTCTATGCCTATCCTAGACCATGTCACCGTAAGGATCGCCCATCGATGCTCGTTTCAACCATTCTACGCTCATTCTATATCACGTTCAGCTGGAGCCGTCCATCTGCACTCGTTTTCACCATTCTACATCTGTTTTGTAACGTGTTTTGGTGAGAATCACCGGTCTAAACATGTTTCTATCTTTGTACGCTCGTTCTACACCATATTTCGGTTAGAACCGCCCATTTCTACTCGTTTTCACCATCCTACGAGTAATTGATAGCTTTATTCCGATCATAACCACATTTCAGTACCCGTTTCCACAAATCTACGCCACTTTTGCACCATATTTCGGTTAAGATCACCCATCTGTACTCGTTTTCACCATCTATGCCTATACTACACCATGTTCTTCACCGTATCTCGGTTAGAACCGCATATCCATACTCGTTTTCACCACTCCACGCTTATTCCATATCATGTTTCTCTTGGTATCGCCAATCTATACTCGTTCTCACCATTCTAGGCCTCCTTTGTGGGATAGTTTGGTTTAGAATCGCCGATCCAAATACGTTTTCATCATTCTAGGCTCACTCTGTACCATATTTCGGTAAGGACCACCCATTTATTCTCGTTTTCACCATCATACAGGTATTAGATACTGTATTCCGATCATAATCGTACTTCGGTACTCGTTTCCATAAATCTATGCCGCTTTTCTACCACATCTCGGTTAGAGTCACCAATCCATACTCGTTCTCACCAATCTACGCATACCATACACCATATTTCGGTTAGAATCACTCGTCCGTACTCGTCTCCACGATCCTACCCCCGTTTTATAACATATTTCGGTTAGAATCGATGATCCAAACCCGTTTCCATCATTCTACGATTATATTACATCATGTCTTGGTTCGAAACACTCATTTACACCAGTTTCCACCATTTCACGAGTATTTGATACCTTATTTCGGCTAGAATCACATTTCTGTACTCGTTTCACCAATCCGGGCCACTTATATACTGTATTTCGGTTAGAATCACCCGTCTATACTCGTTTTCACCATTCTATGCCCATTCTGCACCAAAATTTCGTTTAGCGTCACACCGTTATGCTCCTCTTTCGCATCCTACACCTGTTCTGTTCCACATTTCTGATAGAATCACTCATCCACAGCCGTTTTCATCATTCTACGTTCATTCTGTTCCCATATTTCTGATAGAATCACTTATTTGTACCTGTTTTCACCAATCTAAGCTCGTTCTATACCATAATTTCGATTAGAATCGCCCATCTGCACTCGCTTTCGTCAGTCTATGCCTAATTAGAATCGCCCATCTGCACTCGCTTTCGTCAGTCTATGCCTATCCTAGACCATGTCACCGTAAGGATCGCCCATCGATGCTCGTTTCAACCATTCTACGCTCATTCTATATCACGTTCAGCTGGAGCCGTCCATCTGCACTCGTTTTCACCATTCTACATCTGTTTTGTAACGTGTTTTGGTGAGAATCACCGGTCTAAACATGTTTCTATCTTTGTACGCTCGTTCTACACCATATTTCGGTTAGAACCGCCCATTTCTACTCGTTTTCACCATCCCACGAGTAATTGATAGCTTTATTCCGATCATAACCATATTTCAGTACCCGTTTCCACAAATCTACGCCACTTTTGCACCATATTTCGGTTAAGATCACCCATCTGTACTCGTTTTCACCATCTATGCCTATACTACACCATGTTCTTCACCGTATCTCGGTTAGAATCGCCTATCCATACTCGTTTTAACCACTCCATGCTTATTCCATATCATGTTTCTCTTGGTATCGCCAATCTATACTCGTTCTCACCATTCTAGGCCTCCTTTGTGCGATAGTTTGGTTTAGAATCGCCGATCCAAATACGTTTTCATCATTCTAGGCTCACTCTGTACCATATTTCGGTAAGGACCACCCATTTATTCTCGTTTTCACCATCCTACGGGTATTAGATACCGTATTCCGATCATAATCGTACTTCGGTACTCGTTTCCACAAATCTATGCCGCTTTTCTACCACATCTCGGTTAGAGTCACCAATCCATACTTGTTCTCACCAATCTACGCATACCATACACCATATTTCGGTTAGAATCAATCGTCCGTACTCGTCTCCACGATCCTACCCCCGTTTTATAACATATTTCGGTTAGAATCGATGATCCAAACCCGTTTCCATCATTCTACGATTATATTACATCATGTCTTGGTTCGAAACACTCATTTACACCCGTTTCCACCATTTCACGAGTATTTGATACCTTATTTCGGCTAGAATCACATTTCTGTACTCGTTTCACCAATCCGGGCCACTTATATACTGTATTTCGGTTAGAATCACCCGTCTATACTCGTTTTCACCATTCTATGCCCATTCTGCACCATAATTTCGTTTAGCGTCACACCGTTATGCTCCTCTTTCGCATCCTACACCTGTTATGTTCCACATTTATGATAGAATCACTCATCCACAGCCGTTTTCATCATTCTACGTTCATTCTGTTCCCATATTTCTGATAGAATCACTTATTTGTACCTGTTTTCACCAATCTAAGCTCGTTCTATACCATAATTTCGATTAGAATCACCCATCTGCACTCGCTTTCGTCAGTCTATGCCTATCCTAGACCATGTCACCGTAAGGATCGCCCATCGATGCTCGTTTCAACCATTCTACGCTCATTCTATATCACGTTCAGCTGGAGCCGTCCATCTGCACTCGTTTTCACCATTCTACATCTGTTTTGTAACGTGTTTTGGTGAGAATCACCGGTCTAAACATGTTTTATCTTTGTACGCTCGTTCTACACCATATTTCGGTTAGAACCGCCCATTTCTACTCGTTTTCACCATCCACGAGTAATTGATAGCTTTATTCCGATTATAACCACATTTCAGTACCCGTTTCCACAAATCTACGCCACTTTTGCACCATATTTCGGTTAAGATCACCCATCTGTACTCGTTTTCACCATCTATGCCTATACTACACCATGTTCTTCACCGTATCTCGGTTAGAATCGCCTATCCATACTCGTTTTAACCACTCCACGCTTATTCCATATCATGTTTCTCTTGGTATCGCCAATCTATACTCGTTCTCACCATTCTAGGCCTCCTTTGTGCAATGGTTTGGTTTAGAATCGCCGATCCAAATACGTTTTCATCATTCTAGGCTCACTCTGTACCATATTTCGGTAAGGACCACCCATTTATTCTCGTTTTCACCATCCTACGGGTATTAGATACCGTATTCCGATCATAATCGTACTTCGGTACTCGTTTCCACAAATCTATGCCGCTTTTCTACCACATCTCGGTTAGAGTCACCAATCCATACTCGTTCTCACCAATCTACGCATACCATACACCATATTTCGGTTAGAATCACTGGTCCGTACTCGTCTCCACGATCCTACCCCCGTTTTATAACATATTTCGGTTAGAATCGATGATCCAAACCCGTTTCCATCATTCTACGATTATATTACATCATGTCTTGGTTCGAAACACTCATTTACACCCGTTTCCACCATTTCACGAGTATTTGATACCTTATTTCGGCTAGAATCACATTTCTGTACTCGTTTCACCAATCCGGGCCACTTATATACTGTATTTCGGTTAGAATCACCCGTCTATACTCGTTTTCACCATTCTATGCCCATTCTGCACCATAATTTCGTTTAGCGTCACACCGTTATGCTCCTCTTTCGCATCCTACACCTGTTCTGTTCCACATTTATGATAGAATCACTCATCCACAGCCGTTTTCATCATTCTACGTTCATTCTGTTCCCATATTTCTGATAGAATCACTTATTTGTACCTGTTTTCACCAATCTAAGCTCGTTCTATACCATAATTTCGATTAGAATCACCCATCTGCACTCGCTTTCGTCAGTCTATGCCTATCCTAGACCATGTCACCGTAAGGATCGCCCATCGATGCTCGTTTCAACCATTCTACGCTCATTCTATATCACGTTCAGCTGGAGCCGTCCATCTGCACTCGTTTTCACCATTCTACATCTGTTTTGTAACGTGTTTTGGTGAGAATCACCGGTCTAAACATGTTTCTATCTTTGTACGCTCGTTCTACACCATATTTCGGTTAGAACCGCCCATTTCTACTCGTTTTCACCATCCCACGAGTAATTGATAGCTTTATTCCGATCATAACCACATTTCAGTACCCGTTTCCACAAATCTACGCCACTTTTGCACCATATTTCGGTTAAGATCACCCATCTGTACTCGTTTTCACCATCTATGCCTATACTACACCATGTTCTTCACCGTATCTCGGTTAGAATCGCCTATCCATACTCGTTTTAACCACTCCACGCTTATTCCATATCATGTTTCTCTTGGTATCGCCAATCTATACTCGTTCTCACCATTCTAGGCCTCCTTTGTGGGATAGTTTGGTTAGAATCGCCGATCCAAATACGTTTTCATCATTCTAGGCTCACTCTGTACCATATTTCAGTAAGGACCACCCATTTATTCTCGTTTTCACCATCCTAGGGGTATTAGATACCGTATTCCGATCATAATCGTACTTCGGTACTCGTTTCCACAAATCTATGCCCCTTTTCTACTACATCTCGGTTAGAGTCACCAATCCATACTCGTTCTCACCAATCTACGCATACCATACACCATATTTCGGTTAGAATCACTCGTCCGTACTCGTCTCCACGATCCTACCCCCGTTTTATAACATATTTCGGTTAGAATCGATGATCCAAACCCGTTTCCATCATTCTACGATTATATTACATCATGTCTTGGTTCGAAACACTCATTTACACCCGTTTCCACCATTTCACGAGTATTTGATACCTTATTTCGGCTAGAATCACATTTCTGTACTCGTTTCACCAATCCGGGCCACTTATATACTGTATTTCGGTTAGAATCACCCGTCTATACTCTTTTTCACCATTCTATGCCCATTCTGTACCATAATTTCGTTTAGCGTCACACCGTTATGCTCCTCTTTCGCATCCTACACCTGTTCTGTTCCATATTTATGATAGAATCACTCATCCACAGCCGTTTTCATCATTCTACGTTCATTCTGTTCCCATATTTCTGATAGAATCACTTATTTGTACCTGTTTTCACCAATCTAAGCTCGTTCTATACCATAATTTCGATTAGAATCACCCATCTGCACTCGCTTTCGTCAGTCTATGCCTATCCTAGACCATGTCACCGTAAGGATCGCCCATCGATGCTCGTTTCAACCATTCTACGCTCATTCTATATCACGTTCAGCTGGAGCCGTCCATCTGCACTCGTTTTCACCATTCTACATCTGTTTTGTAACGTGTTTTGGTGAGAATCACCGGTCTAAACATGTTTCTATCTTTGTACGCTCGTTCTACACCATATTTCGGTTAGAACCGCCCATTTCTACTCGTTTTCACCATCCCACGAGTAATTGATAGCTTTATTCCGATCATAACCACATTTCAGTACCCGTTTCCACAAATCTACGCCACTTTTGCACCATATTTCGGTTAAGATCACCCATCTGTACTCGTTTTCACCATCTATGCCTATACTACACCATGTTCTTCACCGTATCTCGGTTAGAATCGCCTATCCATACTCGTTTTAACCACTCCACGCTTATTCCATATCATGTTTCTCTTGGTATCGCCAATCTATACTCGTTCTCACCATTCTAGGCCTCCTTTGTGGGATAGTTTGGTTTAGAATCGCCGATCCAAATACGTTTTCATCATTCTAGGCTCACTCTGTACCATATTTCGGTAAGGACCACCCATTTATTCTCGTTTTCACCATCCTAGGGGTATTAGATACCGTATTCCGATCATAATCGTACTTCGGTACTCGTTTCCACAAATCTATGCCCCTTTTCTACCACATCTCGGTTAGAGTCACCAATCCATACTCGTTCTCACCAATCTACGCATACCATACACCATATTTCGGTTAGAATCACTCGTCCGTACTCGTCTCCACGATCCTACCCCCGTTTTATAACATATTTCGGTTAGAATCGATGATCCAAACCCGTTTCCATCATTCTACGATTATATTACATCATGTCTTGGTTCGAAACACTCATTTACACCCGTTTCCACCATTTCACGAGTATTTGATACCTTATTTCGGCTAGAATCACATTTCTGTACTCGTTTCACCAATCCGGGCCACTTATATACTGTATTTCGGTTAGAATCACCCGTCTATACTCTTTTTCACCATTCTATGCCCATTCTGCACCATAATTTCGTTTAGCGTCACACCGTTATGCTCCTCTTTCGCATCCTACACCTGTTCTGTTCCACATTTATGATAGAATCACTCATCCACAGCCGTTTTCATCATTCTACGTTCATTCTGTTCCCATATTTCTGATAGAATCACTTATTTGTACCTGTTTTCACCAATCTAAGCTCGTTCTATACCATAATTTCGATTAGAATCACCCATCTGCACTCGCTTTCGTCAGTCTATGCCTATCCTAGACCATGTCACCGTAAGGATCGCCCATCGATGCTCGTTTCAACCATTCTACGCTCATTCTATATCACGTTCAGCTGGAGCCGTCCATCTGCACTCGTTTTTACCATTCTACATCTGTTTTGTAACGTGTTTTGGTGAGAATCACCGGTCTAAACATGTTTCTATCTTTGTACGCTCGTTCTACACCATATTTCGGTTAGAATCGCCCATTTCTACTCGTTTTCACCATCCACGAGTAATTGATAGCTTTATTCCGATCATAACCACATTTCAGTACCCGTTTCCACAAATCTATGCCACTTTTGCACCATATTTCGGTTAAGATCACCCATCTGTACTCGTTTTCACCATCTATGCCTATACTACACCATGTTCTTCACCGTATCTCGGTTAGAATCGCCTATCCATACTCGTTTTAACCACTCCACGCTTATTCCATATCATGTTTCTCTTGGTATCGCCAATCTATACTCGTTCTCACCATTCTAGGCCTCCTTTGTGCGATAGTTTGGTTTAGAATCGCCGATCCAAATACGTTTTCATCATTCTAGGCTCACTCTGTACCATATTTCGGTAAGGACCACCCATTTATTCTCGTTTTCACCATCCTACGGGTATTAGATACCGTATTCCGATCATAATCGTACTTCGGTACTCGTTTCCTCAAATCTATGCCGCTTTTCTACCACATCTCGGTTAGAGTCACCAATCCATACTTGTTCTCACCAATCTACGCATACCATACACCATATTTCGGTTAGAATCACTCGTCCGTACTCGTCTCCACGATCCTACCCCCGTTTTATAACATATTTCGGTTAGAATCGATGATCCAAACCCGTTTCCATCATTCTACGATTATATTACATCATGTCTTGGTTCGAAACACTCATTTACACCCGTTTCCACCATTTCACGAGTATTTGATACCTTATTTCGGCTAGAATCACATTTCTGTACTCGTTTCACCAATCCGGGCCACTTATATACTGTATTTCGGTTAGAATCACCCGTCTATACTCGTTTTCACCATTCTATGCCCATTCTGCACCATAATTTCGTTTAGCGTCACACCGTTATGCTCCTCTTTCGCATCCTACACCTGTTCTGTTCCACATTTATGATAGAATCACTCATCCACAGCCGTTTTCATCATTCTACGTTCATTCTGTTCCCATATTTCTGATAGAATCACTTATTTGTACCTGTTTTCACCAATCTAAGCTCGTTCTATACCATAATTTCGATTAGAATCACCCATCTGCACTCGCTTTCGTCAGTCTATGCCTATCCTAGACCATGTCACCGTAAGGATCGCCCATCGATGCTCGTTTCAACCATTCTACGCTCATTCTATATCACGTTCAGCTGGAGCCGTCCATCTGCACTCGTTTTCACCATTCTACATCTGTTTTGTAACGTGTTTTGGTGAGAATCACCGGTCTAAACATGTTTTTATCTTTGTACGCTCGTTCTACACCATATTTCGGTTAGAACCGCCCATTTCTACTCGTTTTCACCATCCCACGAGTAATTGATAGCTTTATTCCGATTATAACCACATTTCAGTACCCGTTTCCACAAATCTACGCCACTTTTGCACCATATTTCGGTTAAGATCACCCATCTGTACTCGTTTTCACCATCTATGCCTATACTACACCATGTTCTTCACCGTATCTCGGTTAGAATCGCCTATCCATACTCGTTTTAACCACTCCACGCTTATTCCATATCATGTTTCTCTTGGTATCGCCAATCTATACTCGTTCTCACCATTCTAGGCCTCCTTTGTGCAATGGTTTGGTTTAGAATCGCCGATCCAAATACGTTTTCATCATTCTAGGCTCACTCTGTACCATATTTCGGTAAGGACCACCCATTTATTCTCGTTTTCACCATCCTACGGGTATTAGATACCGTATTCCGATCATAATCGTACTTCGGTACTCGTTTCCACAAATCTATGCCGCTTTTCTACCACATCTCGGTTAGAGTCACCAATCCATACTCGTTCTCACCAATCTACGCATACCATACACCATATTTCGGTTAGAATCACTGGTCCGTACTCGTCTCCACGATCCTACCCCCGTTTTATAACATATTTCGGTTAGAATCGATGATCCAAACCCGTTTCCATCATTCTACGATTATATTACATCATGTCTTGGTTCGAAACACTCATTTACACCCGTTTCCACCATTTCACGAGTATTTGATACCTTATTTCGGCTAGAATCACATTTCTGTACTCGTTTCACCAATCCGGGCCACTTATATACTGTATTTCGGTTAGAATCACCCGTCTATACTCGTTTTCACCATTCTATGCCCATTCTGCACCATAATTTCGTTTAGCGTCACACCGTTATGCTCCTCTTTCGCATCCTACACCTGTTCTATTCTACATTTATGATAGAATCACTCATCCACAGCCGTTTTCATCATTCTACGTTCATTCTGTTCCCATATTTCTGATAGAATCACTTATTTGTACCTGTTTTCACCAATCTAAGCTCGTTCTATACCATAATTTCGATTAGAATCACCCATCTGCACTCGCTTTCGTCAGTCTATGCCTATCCTAGACCATGTCACCGTAAGGATCGCCCATCGATGCTCGTTTCAACCATTCTACGCTCATTCTATATCACGTTCAGCTGGAGCCGTCCATCTGCACTCGTTTTCACCATTCTACATCTGTTTTGTAACGTGTTTTGGTGAGAATCACCGGTCTAAACATGTTTCTATCTTTGTACGCTCGTTCTACACCATATTTCGGTTAGAACCGCCCATTTCTACTCGTTTTCACCATCCCACGAGTAATTGATAGCTTTATTCCGATCATAACCACATTTCAGTACCCGTTTCCACAAATCTACGCCACTTTTGCACCATATTTCGGTTAAGATCACCCATCTGTACTCGTTTTCACCATCTATGCCTATACTACACCATGTTCTTCACCGTATCTCGGTTAGAATCGCCTATCCATACTCGTTTTAACCACTCCACACTTATTCCATATCATGTTTCTCTTGGTATCGCCAATCTATACTCGTTCTCACCATTCTAGGCCTCCTTTGTGGGATAGTTTGGTTTAGAATCGCCGATCCAAATACGTTTTCATCATTCTAGGCTCACTCTGTACCATATTTCGGTAAGGACCACCCATTTATTCTCGTTTTCACCATCCTAGGGGTATTAGATACCGTATTCCGATCATAATCGTACTTCGGTACTCGTTTCCACAAATCTATGCCCCTTTTCTACCACATCTCGGTTAGAGTCACCAATCCATACTCGTTCTCACCAATCTACGCATACCATACACCATATTTCGGTTAGAATCACTCGTCCGTACTCGTCTCCACGATCCTACCCCCGTTTTATAACATATTTCGGTTAGAATCGATGATCCAAACCCGTTTCCATCATTCTACGATTATATTACATCATGTCTTGGTTCGAAACACTCATTTACACCCGTTTCCACCATTTCACGAGTATTTGATACCTTATTTCGGCTAGAATCACATTTCTGTACTCGTTTCACCAATCCGGGCCACTTATATACTGTATTTCGGTTAGAATCACCCGTCTATACTCTTTTTCACCATTCTATGCCCATTCTGTACCATAATTTCGTTTAGCGTCACACCGTTATGCTCCTCTTTCGCATCCTACACCTGTTCTGTTCCATATTTATGATAGAATCACTCATCCACAGCCGTTTTTATCATTCTACGTTCATTCTGTTCCCATATTTCTGATAGAATCACTTATTTGTACCTGTTTTCACCAATCTAAGCTCGTTCTATACCATAATTTCGATTAGAATCACCCATCTGCACTCGCTTTCGTCAGTCTATGCCTATCCTAGACCATGTCACCGTAAGGATCGCCCATCGATGCTCGTTTCAACCATTCTACGCTCATTCTATATCACGTTCAGCTGGAGCCGTCCATCTGCACTCGTTTTCACCATTCTACATCTGTTTTGTAACGTGTTTTGGTGAGAATCACCGGTCTAAACATGTTTCTATCTTTGTACGCTCGTTCTACACCATATTTCGGTTAGAACCGCCCATTTCTACTCGTTTTCACCATCCCACGAGTAATTGATAGCTTTATTCCGATCATAACCACATTTCAGTACCCGTTTCCACAAATCTACGCCACTTTTGCACCATATTTCGGTTAAGATCACCCATCTGTACTCGTTTTCACCATCTATGCCTATACTACACCATGTTCTTCACCGTATCTCGGTTAGAATCGCCTATCCATACTCGTTTTAACCACTCCACGCTTATTCCATATCATGTTTCTCTTGGTATCGCCAATCTATACTCGTTCTCACCATTCTAGGCCTCCTTTGTGGGATAGTTTGGTTTAGAATCGCCGATCCAAATACGTTTTCATCATTCTAGGCTCACTCTGTACCATATTTCGGTAAGGACCACCCATTTATTCTCGTTTTCACCATCCTAGGGGTATTAGATACCGTATTCCGATCATAATCGTACTTCGGTACTCGTTTCCACAAATCTATGCCCCTTTTCTACCACATCTCGGTTAGAGTCACCAATCCATACTCGTTCTCACCAATCTACGCATACCATACACCATATTTCGGTTAGAATCACTCGTCCGTACTCGTCTCCACGATCCTACCCCCGTTTTATAACATATTTCGGTTAGAATCGATGATCCAAACCCGTTTCCATCATTCTACGATTATATTACATCATGTCTTGGTTCGAAACACTCATTTACACCCGTTTCCACCATTTCACGAGTATTTGATACCTTATTTCGGCTAGAATCACATTTCTGTACTCGTTTCACCAATCCGGGCCACTTATATACTGTATTTCGGTTAGAATCACCCGTCTATACTCTTTTTCACCATTCTATGCCCATTCTGCACCATAATTTCGTTTAGCGTCACACCGTTATGCTCCTCTTTCGCATCCTACACCTGTTCTGTTCCACATTTATGATAGAATCACTCATCCACAGCCGTTTTCATCATTCTACGTTCATTCTGTTCCCATATTTCTGATAGAATCACTTATTTGTACCTGTTTTCACCAATCTAAGCTCGTTCTATACCATAATTTCGATTAGAATCACCCATCTGCACTCGCTTTCGTCAGTCTATGCCTATCCTAGACCATGTCACCGTAAGGATCGCCCATCGATGCTCGTTTCAACCATTCTACGCTCATTCTATATCACGTTCAGCTGGAGCCGTCCATCTGCACTCGTTTTTACCATTCTACATCTGTTTTGTAACGTGTTTTGGTGAGAATCACCGGTCTAAACATGTTTCTATCTTTGTACGCTCGTTCTACACCATATTTCGGTTAGAATCGCCCATTTCTACTCGTTTTCACCATCCCACGAGTAATTGATAGCTTTATTCCGATCATAACCACATTTCAGTACCCGTTTCCACAAATCTATGCCACTTTTGCACCATATTTCGGTTAAGATCACCCATCTGTACTCGTTTTCACCATCTATGCCTATACTACACCATGTTCTTCACCGTATCTCGGTTAGAATCGCCTATCCATACTCGTTTTAACCACTCCACGCTTATTCCATATCATGTTTCTCTTGGTATCGCCAATCTATACTCGTTCTCACCATTCTAGGCCTCCTTTGTGCGATAGTTTGGTTTAGAATCGCCGATCCAAATACGTTTTCATCATTCTAGGCTCACTCTGTACCATATTTCGGTAAGGACCACCCATTTATTCTCGTTTTCACCATCCTACGGGTATTAGATACCGTATTCCGATCATAATCGTACTTCGGTACTCGTTTCCTCAAATCTATGTCGCTTTTCTACCACATCTCGGTTAGAGTCACCAATCCATACTTGTTCTCACCAATCTACGCATACCATACACCATATTTCGGTTAGAATCACTCGTCCGTACTCGTCTCCACGATCCTACCCCCGTTTTATAACATATTTCGGTTAGAATCGATGATCCAAACCCGTTTCCATCATTCTACGATTATATTACATCATGTCTTGGTTCGAAACACTCATTTACACCCGTTTCCACCATTTCACGAGTATTTGATACCTTATTTCGGCTAGAATCACATTTCTGTACTCGTTTCACCAATCCGGGCCACTTATATACTGTATTTCGGTTAGAATCACCCGTCTATACTCGTTTTTACCATTCTATGCCCATTCTGCACCATAATTTCGTTTAGCGTCACACCGTTATGCTCCTCTTTCGCATCCTACACCTGTTCTGTTCCACATTTATGATAGAATCACTCATCCACAGCCGTTTTCATCATTCTACGTTCATTCTGTTCCCATATTTCTGATAGAATCACTTATTTGTACCTGTTTTCACCAATCTAAGCTCGTTCTATACCATAATTTCGATTAGAATCACCCATCTGCACTCGCTTTCGTCAGTCTATGCCTATCCTAGACCATGTCACCGTAAGGATCGCCCATCGATGCTCGTTTCAACCATTCTACGCTCATTCTATATCACGTTCAGCTGGAGCCGTCCATCTGCACTCGTTTTTACCATTCTACATCTGTTTTGTAACGTGTTTTGGTGAGAATCACCGGTCTAAACATGTTTCTATCTTTGTACGCTCGTTCTACACCATATTTCCGTTAGAACCGCCCATTTCTACTCGTTTTTACCATCCCACGAGTAATTGATAGCTTTATTCCGATCATAACCACATTTCAGTACCCGTTTCCACAAATCTATGCCACTTTTGCACCATATTTCGGTTAAGATCACCCATCTGTACTCGTTTTCACCATCTATGCCTATACTACACCATGTTCTTCACCGTATCTCGGTTAGAATCGCCTATCCATACTCGTTTTAACCACTCCACGCTTATTCCATATCATGTTTCTCTTGGTATCGCCAATCTATACTCGTTCTCACCATTCTAGGCCTCCTTTGTGCGATAGTTTGGTTTAGAATCGCCGATCCAAATACGTTTTCATCATTCTAGGCTCACTCTGTACCATATTTCGGTAAGGACCACCCATTTATTCTCGTTTTCACCATCCTACGGGTATTAGATACCGTATTCCGATCATAATCGTACTTCGGTACTCGTTTCCACAAATCTATGCGCTTTTCTACCACATCTCGGTTAGAGTCACCAATCCATACTCGTTCTCACCAATCTACGCATACCATACACCATATTTCGGTTAGAATCACTCGTCCGTACTCGTCTCCACGATCCTACCCCCGTTTTATAACATATTTCGGTTAGAATCGATGATCCAAACCCGTTTCCATCATTCTACGATTATATTACATCATGTCTTGGTTCGAAACACTCATTTACACCCGTTTCCACCATTTCACGAGTATTTGATACCTTATTTCGGCTAGAATCACATTTCTGTACTCGTTTCACCAATCCGGGCCACTTATATACTGTATTTCGGTTAGAATCACCCGTCTATACTCGTTTTCACCATTCTATTCCCATTCTGCACCATAATTTCGTCTAGCGTCACACCGTTATGCTCCTCTTTCGCATCCTACACCTGTTCTGTTCCACATTTCTGATAGAATCACTCATCCACAGCCGTTTTCATCATTCTACGTTCATTCTGTTCCCATATTTCTGATAGAATTACTTATTTGTACCTGTTTTCACCAATCTAAGCTCGTTCTATACCATAATTTCGATTAGAATCACCCATCTACACTCGCTTTCGTCAGTCTATGCCTATCCTAGACCATGTCACCTTAAGGATCGCCCATCGATGCTCGTTTTAACCATTCTACGCTCATTCTATATCACGTTCAGCTGGAGCCGTCCATCTGCACTCGTTTTCACCATTCTACATCTGTTTTGTAACGTGTTTTGGTGAGAAACACCGGTCTAAACATGTTTCTATCTTTGTACGCTCGTTCTATACACCATATTTCGGTTAGAACCGCCCATTTCTACTCGTTTTCACCATCCCACGAGTAATTGATAGCTTTATTCCGATCATAACCACATTTCAGTACCCGTTTCCACAAATCTACGCCACTTTTGCACCATATTTCGGTTAAGATCACCCATCTGTACTCGTTTTCACCATCTATGCTTATACTACACTATGTTCTTCACAAACACTCGGTTAGAATCGCCTATCCATACTCATTTTAACAACTCCACGCTTATTCCATATCATGTTTCTCTTGGTATCGCCAATCTATACTCGTTCTCACCATTCTAGGCCTCCTCTGTGCAATAGTTTGGTTTAGAATCGCCGATCCAAATACGTTTTCATCATTCTAAGCTCACTCTGTACCATATTTCGATAAGGACCACCCATTTATTCTCGTTTTCACCATCCTACGGGTATTAGATACCGTATTCCGATCATAATCGTACTTCGGTACTCGTTTCCACAAATCTATGCCACTTTTCTACCACATCTCGGTTAGAGTCACCAATCCATACTCGTTCTCACCAATCTACGCATACCATACACTATATTTCGGTTAGAATCACTCGTCCGCACTCGTCTCCACGATCCTACCCCCGTTTTATAACATATTTCGGTTAGAATCGATGATCCAAACCCGTTTTCATCATTCTACGATTATATTACATCATGTCTTGGTTCGAAACACTCATTTATACCCGTTTCCACCATTTCACGAGTATTTGATACCTTATTTCGGCTAGAATCACATTTCTGTACTCGTTTCACCAATCCGGGCCACTTATATACTATATTTCGGTTAGAATCACCCGTCTATACTCGTTTTCACCATTCTATGCCCATTCTGCACCGTAATTTCGTCTAGCGTCACACCGTTATGCTCCTCTTTCGCATCCTACACCTGTTCTATTCCACATTTCTGACAGAATCACTCATCCACAGCCGTTTTCATCATTCTACGTTCATTCTGTTCCCATATTTCTGATAGAATCACTTATTTGTACCTGTTTTCACCAATCTAAGCTCGTTCTATACCATAATTTCGATTAGAATCACCCATCTACACTCGCTTTCGTCAGTCTATGCCTATCCTAGACCATATCACCGTAAGGATCGCCCATCGATGCTCGTTTTAACCATTCTACGCTCATTCTATATCACGTTCAGCTGGAGCCGTCCATCTGCACTCGTTTTCACCATTCTACATCTGTTTTGTAACGTGTTCTGGTGAGAATCACCGGTCTAAACATGTTTCTATCTTTGTACGCTCGTTCTACACCATATTTCGGTTAGAACCGCCCATTTCTACTCGTTTTCACCATCCCACGAGTAATTGATAGCTTTATTCCGATCATAACCACATTTCAGTACCCGTTTCCACAAATCTACGCCACTTTTGCACCATATTTCGGTTAAGATCACCCATCTGTACTCGTTTTCACCATCTATGCCTATACTACACCATGTTCTTCACCGTATCTCGGTTAGAATCGCCTATCCATACTCGTTTTAACCACTCCACGCTTATTCCATATCATGTTTCTCTTGGTATCGCCAATCTATACTCGTTCTCACCATTCCAGGCCTCCTTTGTGCGATAGTTTGGTTTAGAATCGCCGATCCAAATATGTTTTCATCATTCCAGGCTCACTCTGTACCATATTTCGGTAAGGACCACCCATTTATTCTCGTTTTCACCATCCTAGGGGTATTAGATACCGTATTCCGATCATAATCGTACTTCGGTACTCGTTTCCACAAATCTATGCCGCTTTTCTACCACATCTCGGTTAGAGTCACCAATCCATACTCGTTCTCACCAATCTACGCATACCATACACCATATTTCGGTTAGAATCACTCGTCCGTACTCGTCTCCACGATCCTACCCCCGTTTTATAACATATTTCGGTTAGAATCGATGATCCAAACCCGTTTCCATCATTCTACGATTATATTACATCATGTCTTGGTTCGAAACACTTATTTACACCCGTTTCCACCATTTCACGAGTATTTGATACCTTATTTCGTCTAGAATCACATTTCTGTACTCGTTTCACCAATCCGGGCCACTTATATACTGTATTTCGGTTAGAATCACCCGTCTATACTCGTTTTCACCATTCTATTCCCATTCTGCACCATAATTTCGTCTAGCGTCACACCGTTATGCTCCTCTTTCGCATCCTACACCTGTTCTGTTCCACATTTCTGATAGAATCACTCATCCACAGCCGTTTTCATCATTCTACGTTCATTCTGTTCCCATATTTCTGATAGAATCACTTATTTGTACCTGTTTTCACCAATCTAAGCTCGTTCTATACCATAATTTCGATTAGAATCACCCATCTGCACTCGCTTTCGTCAGTCTATGCCTATCCTAGACCATGTCACCTTAAGGATCGCCCATCGATGCTCGTTTTAACCATTCTACGCTCATTCTATATCACGTTCAGCTGGAGCCGTCCATCTGCACTCGTTTTCACCATTCTACATCTGTTTTGTAACGTGTTTTGGTGAGAAACACCGGTCTAAACATGTTTCTATCTTTGTACGCTCGTTCTATACACCATATTTCGGTTAGAACCGCCCATTTCTACTCGTTTTCACCATCCCACGAGTAATTGATAGCTTTATTCCGATCATAACCACATTTCAGTACCCGTTTCCACAAATCTACGCCACTTTTGCACCATATTTCGGTTAAGATCACCCATCTGTACTCGTTTTCACCATCTATGCTTATACTACACCATGTTCTTCACAAACACT
Organism: Iris macrosiphon; assembly: GCA_036927795.1. NCBI lineage: Eukaryota > Viridiplantae > Streptophyta > Magnoliopsida > Asparagales > Iridaceae > Iris > Iris macrosiphon. The sequence continues at coordinate 96,637,468 of JAYESA010000020.1, read as the reverse complement.
CGGTTAGAATCGCCTATCCATACTCATTTTAACAACTCCACGCTTATTCCATATCATGTTTCTCTTGGTATCGCCAATCTATACTCGTTCTCACCATTCTAGGCCTCCTCTATGCAATAGTTTGGTTTAGAATCGCCGATCCAAATACGTTTTCATCATTCTAAGCTCACTCTGTACCATATTTCGATAAGGACCACCCATTTATTCTCGTTTTCACCATCCTACGGGTATTAGATACCGTATTCCGATCATAATCGTACTTCGGTACTCGTTTCCACAAATCTATGCCACTTTTCTACCACATCTCGGTTAGAGTCACCAATCCATACTCGTTCTCACCAATCTACGCATACCATACACTATATTTCGGTTAGAATCACTCGTCCGCACTCGTCTCCACGATCCTACCCCCGTTTTATAACATATTTCGGTTAGAATCGATGATCCAAACCCGTTTTCATCATTCTACGATTATATTACATCATGTCTTGGTTCGAAACACTCATTTATACCCCGTTTCCACCATTTCACGAGTATTTGATACCTTATTTCGGCTAGAATCACATTTCTGTACTCGTTTTACCAATCCGGGCCACTTATATACTATATTTCGGTTAGAATCACCCGTCTATACTCGTTTTCACCATTCTATGCCCATTCTGCACCGTAATTTCGTCTAGCGTCACACCGTTATGCTCCTCTTTCGCATCCTACACCTGTTCTATTCCACATTTCTGACAGAATCACTCATCCACAGCCGTTTTCATCATTCTACGTTCATTCTGTTCCCATATTTCTGATAGAATCACTTATTTGTACCTGTTTTCACCAATCTAAGCTCGTTCTATACCATAATTTCGATTAGAATCACCCATCTACACTCGCTTTCGTCAGTCTATGCCTATCCTAGACCATATCACCGTAAAGATCGCCCATCGATGCTCGTTTTAACCATTCTACGCTCATTCTATATCACGTTCAGCTGGAGCCGTCCATCTGCACTCGTTTTCACCATTCTACATCTGTTTTGTAACGTGTTCTGGTGAGAATCACCGGTCTAAACATGTTTCTATCTTTGTATGCTCGTTCTATACACCATATTTCGGTTAGAACCGCCCATTTCTACTCGTTTTCACCATCCCACGAGTAATTGATATCTTTATTCCGATCATAACCACATTTCAGTACCCGTTTCCACAAATCTACGCCACTTTTGCACCATATTTTGGTTAAGATCACCCATCTGTACTCGTTTTCACCATCTATGCTTATACTACACCATGTTCTTCACCAACACTCGGTTAGAATCGCCTATCCATACTCGTTTTAACAACTCCACGCTTATTCCATATCATGTTTCTCTTGGTATCGCCAATCTATACTCGTTCTCACCATTCTAGGCCTCCTCTGTGCAATAGTTTGGTTTAGAATCGCCGATCCAAATACGTTTTCATCATTCTAAGCTCACTCTGTACCATATTTCGATAAGGACCACCATTTATTCTCGTTTTCACCATCCTACGGGTATTAGATACCGTATTCCGATCATAATCGTACTTCGGTACTCGTTTCCACAAATCTATGCCACTTTTCTACCACATCTCGGTTAGAGTCACCAATCCATACTCGTTCTCACCAATCTACGCATACCATACACTATATTTCGGTTAGAATCACTCATCCGCACTCGTCTCCACGATCCTACCCCCGTTTTATAACATATTTCGGTTAGAATCGATGATCCAAACCCGTTTTCATCATTCTACGATTATATTACATCATGTCTTGGTTCGAAACACTCATTTATACCCCGTTTCCACCATTTCACGAGTATTTGATACCTTATTTCGGCTAGAATCACATTTCTGTACTCGTTTCACCAATCCGGGCCACTTATATACTATATTTCGGTTAGAATCACCCGTCTATACTCGTTTTCACCATTCTATGCCCATTCTGCACCGTAATTTCGTCGAGCGTCATACCGTTATGCTCCTCTTTCGCATCCTACACCTGTTCTATTCCACATTTCTGACAGAATCACTCATCCACAGCCGTTTTTATCATTCTACGTTCATTTCTGTTCCCATATTTCTGATAGAATCACTTATTTGTACCTGTTTTCACCAATCTAAGCTCGTTCTATACCATAATTTCGATTAGAATCACCCATCTACACTCGCTTTCGTCAGTCTATGCCTATCCTAGACCATATCACCGTAAGGATCGCCCATCGATGCTCGTTTTAACCATTCTACGCTCATTCTATATCACGTTCAGCTGGAGCCGTCCATCTGCACTCGTTTTCACCATTCTACATCTGTTTTGTAACGTGTTCTGGTGAGAATCACCGGTCTAAACATGTTTCTATCTTTGTACGCTCATTCTATACCATATTTCGGTTAGAACCGCCCATTTCTACTCGTTTTCACCATCCCACGAGTAATTGATAGCTTTATTCCGATCATAACCACATTTCAGTACCCGTTTCCACAAATCTACGCCACTTTTGCACCATATTTCGGTTAAGATCACCCATCTGTACTCGTTTTCACCATCTATGCTTATACTACACCATGTTCTTCACAAACACTCGGTTAGAATCGCCTATCCATACTCATTTTAACAACTCCACGCTTATTCCATATCATGTTTCTCTTGGTATCGCCAATCTATACTCGTTCTCACCATTCTAGGCCTCCTCTGTGCAATAGTTTGGTTTAGAATCGCCGATCCAAATACGTTTTCATCATTCTAAGCTCACTCTGTACCATATTTCGATAAGGACCACCCATTTATTCTCGTTTTCACCATCCTACGGGTATTAGATACCGTATTCCGATCATAATCGTACTTCGGTACTCGTTTCCACAAATCTATGCCACTTTTCTACCACATCTCGGTTAGAGTCACCAATCCATACTCGTTCTCACCAATCTACGCATACCATACACTATATTTCGGTTAGAATCACTCGTCCGCACTCGTCTCCACGATCCTACCCCCGTTTTATAACATATTTCGGTTAGAATCGATGATCCAAACCCGTTTTCATCATTCTACGATTATATTACATCATGTCTTGGTTCGAAACACTCATTTATACCCCGTTTCCACCATTTCACGAGTATTTGATACCTTATTTCGGCTAGAATCACATTTCTGTACTCGTTTTACCAATCCGGGCCACTTATATACTATATTTCGGTTAGAATCACCCGTCTATACTCGTTTTCACCATTCTATGCCCATTCTGCACCGTAATTTCGTCTAGCGTCACACCGTTATGCTCCTCTTTCGCATCCTACACCTGTTCTATTCTACATTTCTGACAGAATCACTCATCCACAGCCGTTTTCATCATTCTACGTTCATTCTGTTCCCATATTTCTGATAGAATCACTTATTTGTACCTGTTTTCACCAATCTAAGCTCGTTCTATACCATAATTTCGATTAGAATCACCCATCTACACTCGCTTTCGTCAGTCTATGCCTATCCTAGACCATATCACCGTAAAGATCGCCCATCGATGCTCGTTTTAACCATTCTACGCTCATTCTATATCACATTCAGCTGGAGCCGTCCATCTGCACTCGTTTTCACCATTCTACATCTGTTTTGTAACGTGTTCTGGTGAGAATCACCGGTCTAAACATGTTTCTATCTTTGTACACTCGTTCTATACACCATATTTCGGTTAGAACCGCCCATTTCTACTCGTTTTCACCATCCCACGAGTAATTGATATCTTTATTCCGATCATAACCACATTTCAGTACCCGTTTCCACAAATCTACGCCACTTTTGCACCATATTTTGGTTAAGATCACCCATCTGTACTCGTTTTCACCATCTATGCTTATACTACACCATGTTCTTCACCAACACTCGGTTAGAATCGCCTATCCATACTCGTTTTAACAACTCCACGCTTATTCCATATCATGTTTCTCTTGGTATCGCCAATCTATACTCGTTCTCACCATTCTAGGCCTCCTCTGTGCAATAGTTTGGTTTAGAATCGCCGATCCGAATACGTTTTTATCATTCTAAGCTCACTCTGTACCATATTTCGGTAAGGACCACCCATTTATTCTCGTTTTCACCATCCTACGGGTATTAGATACCGTATTCCGATCATAATCGTACTTCGGTACTCGTTTCCACAAATCTATGCCACTTTTCTACCACATCTCGGTTAGAGTCACCAATCCATACTCGTTCTCACTAATCTACGCATACCATACACCATATTTCGGTTAGAATCACTCGTCCGTACTCGTCTCCACGATCCTACCCCCGTTTTATAACATATTTCGGTTAGAATCGATGATCCAAACCCGTTTTCATCATTCTACGATTATATTACATCATGTCTTGGTTCGAAACACTCATTTATACCCCGTTTCCACCATTTCACGAGTATTTGATACCTTATTTCGGCTAGAATCACATTTCTGTACTCGTTTTACCAATCCGGGCCACTTATATACTATATTTCGGTTAGAATCACCCGTCTATACTCGTTTTCACCATTCTATGCCCATTCTGCACCGTAATTTCGTCTAGCGTCACACCGTTATGCTCCTCTTTCGCATCCTACACCTGTTCTATTCCACATTTCTGACAGAATCACTCATCCACAGCCGTTTTCATCATTCTACGTTCATTCTGTTCCCATATTTCTGATAGAATCACTTATTTGTACCTGTTTTCACCAATCTAAGCTCGTTCTATACCATAATTTCGATTAGAATCACCTATCTACACTCGCTTTCGTCAGTCTATGCCTATCCTAGACCATATCACCGTAAAGATCGCCCATCGATGCTCGTTTTAACCATTCTACGCTCATTCTATATCACATTCAGCTGGAGCCGTCCATCTGCACTCGTTTTCACCATTCTACATCTGTTTTGTAACGTGTTCTGGTGAGAATCACCGGTCTAAACATGTTTCTATCTTTGTACACTCGTTCTATACACCATATTTCGGTTAGAACCGCCCATTTCTACTCGTTTTCACCATCCCACGAGTAATTGATATCTTTATTCCGATCATAACCACATTTCAGTACCCGTTTCCACAAATCTACGCCACTTTTGCACCATATTTTGGTTAAGATCACCCATCTGTACTCGTTTTCACCATCTATGCTTATACTACACCATGTTCTTCACCAACACTCGGTTAGAATCGCCTATCCATACTCGTTTTAACAACTCCACGCTTATTCCATATCATGTTTCTCTTGGTATCGCCAATCTATACTCGTTCTCACCATTCTAGGCCTCCTCTGTGCAATAGTTTGGTTTAGAATCGCCGATCCAAATACGTTTTCATCATTCTAAGCTCACTCTGTACCATATTTCGATAAGGACCACCCATTTATTCTCGTTTTCACCATCCTACGGGTATTAGATACCGTATTCCGATCATAATCATACTTCGGTACTCGTTTCCACAAATCTATGCCACTTTTCTACCACATCTCGGTTAGAGTCACCAATCCATACTCGTTCTCACCAATCTACGCATACCATACACTATATTTCGGTTAGAATCACTCATCCGCACTCGTCTCCACGATCCTACCCCCGTTTTATAACATATTTCGGTTAGAATCGATGATCCAAACCCGTTTTCATCATTCTACGATTATATTACATCATGTCTTGGTTCGAAACACTCATTTATACCCCGTTTCCACCATTTCACGAGTATTTGATACCTTATTTCGGCTAGAATCACATTTCTGTACTCGTTTCACCAATCCGGGCCACTTATATACTGTATTTCGGTTAGAATCACCCGTCTATACTCGTTTTCACCATTCTATGCCCATTCTGTACCATAATTTCGTTTAGCGCCACACCGTTATGCTCCTCTTTCGCATCCTACACCTGTTCTGTTCCACATTTCTGATAGAATCACTCATCCACAGCCGTTTTCATCATTCTACGTTCATTCTGTTCCCATATTTCTGATAGAATCACTTATTTGTACCTGTTTTCACCAATCTAAGCTCGTTCTATACCATAATTTCGATTAGAATCACCCATCTGCACTCGCTTTCATCAGTCTATGCCTATCCTAGACCATGTCACCGTAAGGATCGCCCATCGATGCTCGTTTCAACCATTCTACGCTCATTCTATATCACGTTCAGCTGGAGCCGTCCATCTGCACTCGTTTTCACCATTCTACATCTGTTTTGTAACGTATTTTGGTGAGAATCACCGGTCTAAACATGTTTCTATCTTTGTACGCTCGTTCTACACCATATTTCGGTTAGAACCGCCCATTTCTACTCGTTTTCACCATCCCACGAGTAATTGATAGCTTTATTCCGATCACAACCACATTTCAGTACCCGTTTCCACAAATCTACGCCACTTTTGCACCATATTTCGGTTAAGATCACCCATCTGTACTCGTTTTCACCATCTATGCCTATACTACACCATGTTCTTCACCGTATCTCGGTTAGAATCGCCTATCCATACTCGTTTTAACCACTCCACGCTTATTCCATATCATGTTTCTCTTGGTATCGCCAATCTATACTCGTTCTCACCATTCTAGGCCTCCTTTGTGCGATAGTTTGGTTTAGAATCGCCGATCCGAATACGTTTTTATCATTCTAAGCTCACTCTGTACCATATTTCGGTAAGGACCACCCATTTATTCTCGTTTTCACCATCCTACGGGTATTAGATACCGTATTCCGATCATAATCGTACTTCGGTACTCGTTTCCACAAATTTATGCCACTTTTCTACCACATCTCGGTTAGAGTCACCAATCCATACTCGTTCTCACTAATCTACGCATACCATACACCATATTTCGGTTAGAATCACTCGTCCGTACTCGTCTCCACGATCCTACCCCCGTTTTATAACATATTTCGGTTAGAATCGATGATCCAAACCCGTTTTCATCATTCTACGATTATATTACATCATGTCTTGGTTCGAAACACTCATTTATACTCCGTTTCCACCATTTCACGAGTATTTGATACCTTATTTCGGCTAGAATCACATTTCTGTACTCGTTTCACCAATCCGGGCCACTTATATACTGTATTTCGGTTAGAATCACCCGTCTATACTCGTTTTCACCATTCTATTCCCATTCTGCACCATAATTTCGTCTAGCGTCACACCGTTATGCTCCTCTTTCGCATCCTACACCTGTTCTGTTCCACATTTCTGATAGAATCACTCATCCACAGCCGTTTTTATCATTCTACGTTCATTCTGTTCCCATATTTCTGATAGAATCACTTATTTGTACCTATTTTCACCAATCTAAGCTCGTTCTATACCATAATTTCGATTAGAATCACCCATCTGCACTCGCTTTCGTCAGTCTATGCCTATCCTAGACCATGTCATCGTAAGGATCGCCCATCGATGCTCGTTTCAACCATTCTACGCTCATTCTATATCACGTTCAGCTGGAGCCGTCCATCTGCACTCGTTTTTACCATTCTACATCTGTTTTGTAACGTGTTTTGGTGAGAATCACCGGTCTAAACATGTTTCTATCTTTGTACGCTCGTTCTACACCATATTTCGGTTAGAACCGCCCATTTCTACTCGTTTTCACCATCCCACGAGTAATTGATAGCTTTATTCCGATCATAACCACATTTCAGTACCCGTTTCCACAAATCTACGCCACTTTTGCACCATATTTCGGTTAAGATCACCCATCTGTACTCGTTTTCACCATCTATGCCTATACTACACCATGTTCTTCACCGTATCTCGGTTAGAATCGCCTATCCATACTCGTTTTAACCACTCCACGCTTATTCCATATCATGTTTCTCTTGGTATCGCCAATCTATACTCGTTCTCACCATTCTAGGCCTCCTTTGTGGGATAGTTTGGTTTAGAATCGCCGATCCAAATACGTTTTCATCATTCTAGGCTCACTCTGTACCATATTTCGGTAAGGACCACCCATTTATTCTCGTTTTCACCATCCTAGGGGTATTAGATACCGTATTCCGATCATAATCGTACTTCGGTACTCGTTTCCACAAATCTATGCCCCTTTTCTACCACATCTCGGTTAGAGTCACCAATCCATACTCGTTCTCACCAATCTACGCATACCATACACCATATTTCGGTTAGAATCACTCGTCCGTACTCGTCTCCACGATCCTACCCCCCGTTTTATAACATATTTCGGTTAGAATCGATGATCCAAACCCGTTTCCATCATTCTACGATTATATTACATCATGTCTTGGTTCGAAACACTCATTTACACCCGTTTCCACCATTTCACGAGTATTTGATACCTTATTTCGGCTAGAATCACATTTCTGTACTCGTTTCACCAATCCGGGCCACTTATATACTGTATTTCGGTTAGAATCACCCGTCTATACTCGTTTTCACCATTCTATGCCCATTCTGCACCATAATTTCGTTTAGCGTCACACCGTTATGCTCCTCTTTCGCATCCTACACCTGTTCTGTTCCACATTTCTGATAGAATCACTCATCCACAGCCGTTTTCATCATTCTACGTTCATTCTGTTCCCATATTTCTGATAGAATCACTTATTTGTACCTGTTTTCACCAATCTAAGCTCGTTCTATACCATAATTTCGATTAGAATCACCCATCTGCACTCGCTTTCGTCAGTCTATGCCTATCCTAGACCATGTCACCGTAAGGATCGCCCATCGATGCTCGTTTCAAACCATTCTACGCTCATTCTATATCACGTTCAGCTGGAGCCGTCCATCTGCACTCGTTTTCACCATTCTACATCTGTTTTGTAACGTGTTTTGGTGAGAATCACCGGTCTAAACATGTTTCTATCTTTGTACGCTCGTTCTACACCATATTTCGGTTAGAACCGCCCATTTCTACTCGTTTTCACCATCCCACGAGTAATTGATAGCTTTATTCCGATCATAACCACATTTCAGTACCCGTTTCCACAAATCTATGCCACTTTTGCACCATATTTCGGTTAAGATCACCCATCTGTACTCGTTTTCACCATCTATGCCTATACTACACCATGTTCTTCACCGTATCTTGGTTAGAATCGCCTATCCATACTTGTTTTAACCACTCCACGCTTATTCCATATCATGTTTCTCTTGGTATCGCCAATCTATACTCGTTCTCACCATTCTAGGCCTCCTTTGTGCGATAGTTTGGTTTAGAATCGCCGATCCAAATACGTTTTCATCATTCTAGGCTCACTCTGTACCATATTTCGGTAAGGACCACCCATTTATTCTCGTTTTCACCATCCTACGGGTATTAGATACCGTATTCCGATCATAATCGTACTTCGGTACTCGTTTCCACAAATCTATGCCGCTTTTCTACCATATCTCGGTTAGAGTCACCAATCCATACTTGTTCTCACCAATCTACGCATACCATACACCATATTTCGGTTAGAATCACTCGTCCGTACTCGTCTCCACGATCCTACCCCCGTTTTATAACATATTTCGGTTAGAATCGATGATCCAAACCCGTTTCCATCATTCTACGATTATATTACATCATGTCTTGGTTCGAAACACTCATTTACACCCGTTTCCACCATTTCACGAGTATTTGATACCTTATTTCGGCTAGAATCACATTTCTGTACTCGTTTCACCAATCCGGGGCCACTTATATACTGTATTTCGGTTAGAATCACCCGTCTATACTCGTTTTCACCATTCTATGCCCATTCTGTACCATAATTTCGTTTAGCGTCACACCGTTATGCTCCTCTTTCGCATCCTACACCTGTTCTGTTCCACATTTCTGATAGAATCACTCATCCACAGCCGTTTTCATCATTCTACGTTCATTCTGTTCCCATATTTCTGATAGAATCACTTATTTGTACCTGTTTTCACCAATCTAAGCTCGTTCTATACCATAATTTCGATTAGAATCACCCATCTGCACTCGCTTTCATCAGTCTATGCCTATCCTAGACCATGTCACCGTAAGGATCGCCCATCGATGCTCGTTTCAACCATTCTACGCTCATTCTATATCACGTTCAGCTGGAGCCGTCCATCTGCACTCGTTTTCACCATTCTACATCTGTTTTGTAACGTATTTTGGTGAGAATCACCGGTCTAAACATGTTTCTATCTTTGTACGCTCGTTCTACACCATATTTCGGTTAGAACCGCCCATTTCTACTCGTTTTCACCATCCCACGAGTAATTGATAGCTTTATTCCGATCACAACCACATTTCAGTACCCGTTTCCACAAATCTACGCCACTTTTGCACCATATTTCGGTTAAGATCACCCATCTGTACTCGTTTTCACCATCTATGCCTATACTACACCATGTTCTTCACCGTATCTCGGTTAGAATCGCCTATCCATACTCGTTTTAACCACTCCACGCTTATTCCATATCATGTTTCTCTTGGTATCGCCAATCTATACTCGTTCTCACCATTCTAGGCCTCCTTTGTGGGATAGTTTGGTTTAGAATCGCCGATCCAAATACGTTTTCATCATTCTAGGCTCACTCTGTACCATATTTCGGTAAGGACCACCCATTTATTCTCGTTTTCACCATCCTAGGGGTATTAGATACCGTATTCCGATCATAATCGTACTTCGGTACTCGTTTCCACAAATCTATGCCCCTTTTCTACCACATCTCGGTTAGAGTCACCAATCCATACTCGTTCTCACCAATCTACGCATACCATACACCATATTTCGGTTAGAATCACTCGTCCGTACTCGTCTCCCACGATCCTACCCCCGTTTTATAACATATTTCGGTTAGAATCGATGATCCAAACCCGTTTCCATCATTCTACGATTATATTACATCATGTCTTGGTTCGAAACACTCATTTACACCCGTTTCCACCATTTCACGAGTATTTGATACCTTATTTCGGCTAGAATCACATTTCTGTACTCGTTTCACCAATCCGGGCCACTTATATACTGTATTTCGGTTAGAATCACCCGTCTATACTCGTTTTCACCATTCTATGCCCATTCTGCACCGTAATTTCGTCGAGCGTCATACCGTTATGCTCCTCTTTCGCATCCTACACCTGTTCTATTCCACATTTCTGACAGAATCACTCATCCACAGCCGTTTTCATCATTCTACGTTCATTCTGTTCCCATATTTCTGATAGAATCACTTATTTGTACCTGTTTTCACCAATCTAAGCTCGTTCTATACCATAATTTCGATTAGAATCACCCATCTACACTCGCTTTCGTCAGTCTATGCCTATCCTAGACCATATCACCGTAAGGATCGCCCATCGATGCTCGTTTTAACCATTCTACGCTCATTCTATATCACGTTCAGCTGGAGCCGTCCATCTGCACTCGTTTTCACCATTCTACATCTGTTTTGTAACGTGTTCTGGTGAGAATCACCGGTCTAAACATGTTTCTATCTTTGTACGCTCATTCTATACCATATTTCGGTTAGAACCGCCCATTTCTACTCGTTTTCACCATCCCACGAGTAATTGATAGCTTTATTCCGATCATAACCACATTTCAGTACCCGTTTCCACAAATCTACGCCACTTTTGCACCATATTTCGGTTAAGATCACCCATCTGTACTCGTTTTCACCATCTATGCTTATACTACACCATGTTCTTCACCAACACTCGGTTAGAATCGCCTATCCATACTCGTTTTAACAACTCCACGCTTATTCCATATCATGTTTCTCTTGGTATTGCCAATCTATACTCGTTCTCACCATTCTAGGCCTCCTCTGTGCAATAGTTTGGTTTAGAATCGCCGATCCGAATACGTTTTTATCATTCTAAGCTCACTCTGTATCATATTTCGGTAAGGACCACCCATTTATTCTCGTTTTCACCATCCTACGGGTATTAGATACCGTATTCCGATCATAATCGTACTTCGGTACTCGTTTCCACAAATCTATGCCACTTTTCTACCACATCTCGGTTAGAGTCACCAATCCATACTCGTTCTCACTAATCTACGCATACCATACACCATATTTCGGTTAGAATCACTCGTCCGTACTCGTCTCCACGATGCTACCCCCCGTTTTATAACATATTTCGGTTAGAATCGATGATCCAAACCCGTTTTCATCATTCTACGATTATATTACATCATGTCTTGGTTCGAAACACTCATTTATACTCCGTTTCCACCATTTCACGAGTATTTGATACCTTATTTCGGCTAGAATCACATTTCTGTACTCGTTTCACCAATCCGGGCCACTTATATACTGTATTTCGGTTAGAATCACCCGTCTATACTCGTTTTCACCATTCTATTCCCATTCTGCACCATAATTTCGTCTAGCGTCACACCGTTATGCTCCTCTTTCGCATCCTACACCTGTTCTGTTCTACATTTCTGATAGAATCACTCATCCACAGCCGTTTTTATCATTCTACGTTCATTCTGTTCCCATATTTCTGATAGAATCACTTATTTGTACCTGTTTTCACCAATCTAAGCTCGTTCTATACCATAATTTCGATTAGAATCACCCATCTGCACTCGCTTTCGTCAGTCTATGCCTATCCTAGACCATGTCATCGTAAGGATCGCCCATCGATGCTCGTTTCAACCATTCTACGCTCATTCTATATCACGTTCAGCTGGAGCCGTCCATCTGCACCTCGTTTTCACCATTCTACATCTGTTTTGTAACGTGTTTTGGTGAGAATCACCGGTCTAAACATGTTTCTATCTTTGTACGCTCGTTCTACACCATATTTCGGTTAGAACCGCCCATTTCTACTCGTTTTCACCATCCCACGAGTAATTGATAGCTTTATTCCGATCATAACCACATTTCAGTACCCGTTTCCACAAATCTATGCCACTTTTGCACCATATTTCGGTTAAGATCACCCATCTGTACTCGTTTTCACCATCTATGCCTATACTACACCATGTTCTTCACCGTATCTCGGTTAGAATCGCCTATCCATACTCGTTTTAAACCACTCCACGCTTATTCCATATCATGTTTCTCTTGGTATCGCCAATCTATACTCGTTCTCACCATTCTAGGCCTCCTTTGTGGGATAGTTTGGTTTAGAATCGCCGATCCAAATACGTTTTCATCATTCTAGGCTCACTCTGTACCATATTTCGGTAAGGACCACCCATTTATTCTCGTTTTCACCATCCTAGGGGTATTAGATACCGTATTCCGATCATAATCGTACTTCGGTACTCGTTTCCACAAATCTATGCCCCTTTTCTACCACATCTCGGTTAGAGTCACCAATCCATACTCGTTCTCACCAATCTACGCATACCATACACCATATTTCGGTTAGAATCACTCGTCCGTACTCGTCTCCACGATCCTACCCCCCGTTTTATAACATATTTCGGTTAGAATCGATGATCCAAACCCGTTTCCATCATTCTACGATTATATTACATCATGTCTTGGTTCGAAACACTCATTTACACCCGTTTCCACCATTTCACGAGTATTTGATACCTTATTTCGGCTAGAATCACATTTCTGTACTCGTTTCACCAATCCGGGCCACTTATATACTGTATTTCGGTTAGAATCACCCGTCTATACTCGTTTTCACCATTCTATGCCCATTCTGCACCATAATTTCGTTTAGCGTCACACCGTTATGCTCCTCTTTCGCATCCTACACCTGTTCTGTTCCACATTTCTGATAGAATCACTCATCCACAGCCGTTTTCATCATTCTACGTTCATTCTGTTCCCATATTTCTGATAGAATCACTTATTTGTACCTATTTTCACTAATCTAAGCTCGTTCTATACCATAATTTCGATTAGAATCACCCATCTGCACTCGCTTTCGTCAGTCTATGCCTATCCTAGACCATGTCACCGTAAGGATCGCCCATCGATGCTCGTTTCAACCATTCTACGCTCATTCTATATCACGTTCAGCTGGAGCCGTCCATCTGCACTCGTTTTCACCATTCTACATCTGTTTTGTAACGTGTTTTGGTGAGAATCACCGGTCTAAACATGTTTCTATCTTTGTACGCTCGTTCTACACCATATTTCGGTTAGAACCGCCCATTTCTACTCGTTTTCACCATCCCAACGAGTAATTGATAGCTTTATTCCGATCATAACCACATTTCAGTACCCGTTTCCACAAATCTATGCCACTTTTGCACCATATTTCGGTTAAGATCACCCATCTGTACTCGTTTTCACCATCTATGCCTATACTACACCATGTTCTTCACCGTATCTTGGTTAGAATCGCCTATCCATACTCGTTTTAACCACTCCACGCTTATTCCATATCATGTTTCTCTTGGTATCGCCAATCTATACTCGTTCTCACCATTCTAGGCCTCCTTTGTGCGATAGTTTGGTTTAGAATCGCCGATCCAAATACGTTTTCATCATTCTAGGCTCACTCTGTACCATATTTCGGTAAGGACCACCCATTTATTCTCGTTTTCACCATCCTAGGGGTATTAGATACCGTATTCCGATCATAATCGTACTTCGGTACTCGTTTCCACAAATCTATGCCCCTTTTCTACCACATCTCGGTTAGAGTCACCAATCCATACTCGTTCTCACCAATCTACGCATACCATACACCATATTTCGGTTAGAATCACTCGTCCGTACTCGTCTCCACGATCCTACCCCCCGTTTTATAACATATTTTGGTTAGAATCGATGATCCAAACCCGTTTCCATCATTCTACGATTATATTACATCATGTCTTGGTTCGAAACACTCATTTACACCCGTTTCCACCATTTCACGAGTATTTGATTCCTTATTTCGGCTAGAATCACATTTCTGTACTCGTTTCACCAATCCGGGCCACTTATATACTGTATTTCGGTTAGAATCACCCGTCTATACTCGTTTTCACCATTCTATGCCCATTCTGCACCATAATTTCGTTTAGCGTCACACCGTTATGCTCCTCTTTCGCATCCTACACCTGTTCTGTTCCACATTTCTGATAGAATCACTCATCCACAGCCGTTTTCATCATTCTACGTTTCCCATATTTCTGATAGAATCACTTATTTGTACCTGTTTTCACCAATCTAAGCTCGTTCTATACCATAATTTCGATTAGAATCACCCATCTGCACTCGCTTTCGTCAGTCTATGCCTATCCTAGACCATGTCACCGTAAGGATCGCCCATCGATGCTCGTTTCAACCATTCTACGCTCATTCTATATCACGTTCAGCTGGAGCCGTCCATCTGCACTCGTTTTCACCATTCTACATCTGTTTTGTAACGTGTTTTGGTGAGAATCACGGTCTAAACATGTTTCTATCTTTGTACGCTCGTTCTACACCATATTTCGGTTAGAACCGCCCATTTCTACTCGTTTTCACCATCCCACGAGTAATTGATAGCTTTATTCCGATCATAACCACATTTCAGTACCCGTTTCCACAAATCTATGCACTTTTGCACCATATTTCGGTTAAGATCACCCATCTGTACTCGTTTTCACCATCTATGCCTATACTACACCATGTTCTTCACCGTATCTTGGTTAGAATCGCCTATCCCATACTCGTTTTAACCACTCCACGCTTATTCCATATCATGTTTCTCTTGGTATCGCCAATCTATACTCGTTCTCACCATTCTAGGCCTCCTTTGTGCGATAGTTTGGTTTAGAATCGCCGATCCAAATACGTTTTCATCATTCTAGGCTCACTCTGTACCATATTTCGGTAAGGACCACCCATTTATTCTCGTTTTCACCATCCTACGGGTATTAGATACCGTATTCCGATCATAATCGTACTTCGGTACTCGTTTCCACAAATCTATGCCGCTTTTCTACCATATCTCGGTTAGAGTCACCAATCCATACTTGTTCTCACCAATCTACGCATACCATACACCATATTTCGGTTAGAATCACTCGTCCTGTACTCGTCTCCACGATCCTACCCCCGTTTTATAACATATTTCGGTTAGAATCGATGATCCAAACCCGTTTCCATCATTCTACGATTATATTACATCATGTCTTGGTTCGAAACACTCATTTACACCCGTTTCCACCATTTCACGAGTATTTGATACCTTATTTCGGCTAGAATCACATTTCTGTACTCGTTTCACCAATCCGGGCCACTTATATACTGTATTTCGGTTAGAATCACCCGTCTATACTCGTTTTCACCATTCTATGCCCATTCTGTACCATAATTTCGTTTAGCGTCACACCGTTATGCTCCTCTTTCGCATCCTACACCTGTTCTGTTCCACATTTCTGATAGAATCACTCATCCACAGCCGTTTTCATCATTCTACGTTCATTCTGTTCCCATATTTCTGATAGAATCACTTATTTGTACCTGTTTTCACCAATCTAAGCTCGTTCTATACCATAATTTCGATTAGAATCACCCATCTGCACTCGCTTTCATCAGTCTATGCCTATCCTAGACCATGTCACCGTAAGGATCGCCCATCGATGCTCGTTTCAACCATTCTACGCTCATTCTATATCACGTTCAGCTGGAGCCGTCCATCTGCACTCGTTTTCACCATTCTACATCTGTTTTGTAACGTATTTTGGTGAGAATCACCGGTCTAAACATGTTTCTATCTTTGTACGCTCGTTCTACACCATATTTCGGTTAGAACCGCCCATTTCTACTCGTTTTCACCATCCCACGAGTAATTGATAGCTTTATTCCGATCACAACCACATTTCAGTACCCGTTTCCACAAATCTACGCCACTTTTGCACCATATTTCGGTTAAGATCACCCATCTGTACTCGTTTTCACCATCTATGCCTATACTACACCATGTTCTTCACCGTATCTCGGTTAGAATCGCCTATCCATACTCGTTTTAACCACTCCACGCTTATTCCATATCATGTTTCTCTTGGTATCGCCAATCTATACTCGTTCTCACCATTCTAGGCCTCCTTTGTGGGATAGTTTGGTTTAGAATCGCCGATCCAAATACGTTTTCATCATTCTAGGCTCACTCTGTACCATATTTCGATAAGGACCACCCATTTATTCTCGTTTTCACCATCCTAGGGGTATTAGATACCGTATTCCGATCATAATCGTACTTCGGTACTCGTTTCCACAAATCTATGCCCCTTTTCTACCACATCTCGGTTAGAGTCACCAATCCATACTCGTTCTCACCAATCTACGCATACCATACACCATATTTCGGTTAGAATCACTCGTCCGTACTCGTCTCCACGATCCTACCCCCGTTTTATAACATATTTCGGTTAGAATCGATGATCCAAACCCGTTTCCATCATTCTACGATTATATTACATCATGTCTTGGTTCGAAACACTCATTTACACCCGTTTCCACCATTTCACGAGTATTTGATACCTTATTTCGGCTAGAATCACATTTCTGTACTCGTTTCACCAATCCGGGCCACTTATATACTGTATTTCGGTTAGAATCACCCGTCTATACTCGTTTTCACCATTCTATGCCCATTCTGCACCATAATTTCGTTTAGCGTCACACCGTTATGCTCCTCTTTCGCATCCTACACCTGTTCTGTTCCACATTTCTGATAGAATCACTCATCCACAGCCGTTTTCATCATTCTACGTTCATTCTGTTCCCATATTTCTGATAGAATCACTTATTTGTACCTGTTTTCACCAATCTAAGCTCGTTCTATACCATAATTTCGATTAGAATCACCCATCTGCACTCGCTTTCGTCAGTCTATGCCTATCCTAGACCATGTCACCGTAAGGATCGCCCATCGATGCTCGTTTCAACCATTCTACGCTCATTCTATATCACGTTCAGCTGGAGCCGTCCATCTGCACTCGTTTTCACCATTCTACATCTGTTTTGTAACGTGTTTTGGTGAGAATCACCGGTCTAAACATGTTTCTATCTTTGTACGCTCGTTCTACACCATATTTCGGTTAGAACCGCCCATTTCTACTCGTTTTCACCATCCCACGAGTAATTGATAGCTTTATTCCGATCATAACCACATTTCAGTACCCGTTTCCACAAATCTACGCCACTTTTGCACCATATTTCGGTTAAGATCACCCATCTGTACTCGTTTTCACCATCTATGCCTATACTACACCATGTTCTTTACCGTATCTCGGTTAGAATCGCCTATCCATACTCGTTTTAACCACTCCACGCTTATTCCATATCATGTTTCTCTTGGTATCGCCAATCTATACTCGTTCTCACCATTCCAGGCCTCCTTTGTGCGATAGTTTGGTTTAGAATCGCCGATCCAAATATGTTTTCATCATTCCAGGCTCACTCTGTACCATATTTTGGTAAGGACCACCCATTTATTCTCGTTTTTACCATCCTACGGGTATTAGATACCGTATTCCGATCATAATCGTACTTCGGTACTCGTTTCCACAAATTCTATACCGCTTTTCTACCACATCTCGGTTAGAGTCACCAATCCATACTCGTTCTCACCAATCTACGCATACCATACACCATATTTCGGTTAGAATCACTCGTCCGTACTCGTCTCCACGATCCTACCCCCGTTTTATAACATATTTCGGTTAGAATCGATGATCCAAACCCGTTTCCATCATTCTACGATTATATTACATCATGTCTTGGTTCGAAACACTCATTTACACCCGTTTCCACCATTTCACGACTATTTGATACCTTATTTCGGCTAGAATCATATTTCTGTACTCGTTTCACCAATCCGGGCCACTTATATACTGTATTTCGGTTAGAATCACCCGTCTATACTCGTTTTCACCATTCTATGCCCATTCTGCACCGTAATTTCGTTTAGCGTCACACCGTTATGCTCCTCTTTCGCATCCTACACCTGTTCTGTTCCACATTTCTGATAGAATCACTCATCCACAGCCGTTTTCATCATTCTATGTTCATTCTGTTCCCATATTTCTGATAGAATCACTTATTTGTACCTGTTTTCACCAATCTAAGCTCGTTCTATACCATAATTTCGATTAGAATCACCCATCTGCACTCGCTTTCGTCAGTCTATGCCTATCCTAGACCATGTCACCGTAAGGATCGCCCATCGATGCTCGTTTCAACCATTCTACGCTCATTCTATATCACGTTCAGCTGGAGCCGTCCATCTGCACTCGTTTTCACCATTCTACATCTGTTTTGTAACGTGTTTTGGTGAGAATCACCGGTCTAAACATGTTTCTATCTTTGTACGCTCGTTCTACACCATATTTCGGTTAGAACGCCCATTTCTACTCGTTTTCACCATCCCACGAGTAATTGATAGCTTTATTCCGATCATAACCACATTTCAGTACCCGTTTCCACAAATCTATGCCACTTTTGCACCATATTTCGGTTAAGATCACCCATCTGTACTCGTTTTCACCATCTATGCCTATACTACACCATGTTCTTCACCGTATCTCGGTTAGAATCGCCTATCCATACTCGTTTTAACCACTCCACGCTTATTCCATATCATGTTTCTCTTGGTATCGCCAATCTATACTCGTTCTCACCATTCCAGGCCTCCTTTGTGCGATAGTTTGGTTTAGAATCGCCGATCCAAATACGTTTTCATCATTCCAGGCTCACTCTGTACCATATTTTGGTAAGGACCACCCATTTATTCTCGTTTTCACCATCCTAGGGGTATTAGATACCGTATTCCGATCATAATCGTACTTCGGTACTCGTTTCCACAAATCTATGCCGCTTTCTACCACATCTCGGTTAGAGTCACCAATCCATACTCGTTCTCACCAATCTACGCATACCATACACCATATTTCGGTTAGAATCACTCGTCCGTACTCGTCTCCATGATCCTACCCCCGTTTTATAACATATTTCGGTTAGAATCGATGATCCAAACCCGTTTCCATCATTCTACGATTATATTACATCATGTCTTGGTTCGAAACACTCATTTACACCCGTTTCCACCATTTCACGAGTATTTGATACCTTATTTCGGCTAGAATCACATTTCTGTACTCGTTTCACCAATCCGGGCCACTTATATACTGTATTTCGGTTAGAATCACCCGTCTATACTCGTTTTCACCATTCTATTCCCATTCTGCACCATAATTTCGTCTAGCGTCACACCGTTATGCTCCTCTTTCGCATCCTACACCTGTTCTGTTCCACATTTCTGATAGAATCACTCATCCACAGCCGTTTTCATCATTCTACGTTCATTCTGTTCCCATATTTCTGATAGAATCACTTATTTGTACCTGTTTTCACCAATCTAAGCTCGTTCTATACCATAATTTCGATTAGAATCACCCATCTGCACTCGCTTTCGTCAGTCTATGCCTATCCTAGACCATGTCACCTTAAGGATCCCCCATCGATGCTCGTTTTAACCATTCTACGCTCATTCTATATCACGTTCAGCTGGAGCCGTCCATCTGCACTCGTTTTCACCATTCTACATCTGTTTTGTAACGTGTTTTGGTGAGAAACACCGGTCTAAACATATTTCTATCTTTGTACGCTCGTTCTATACACCATATTTCGGTTAGAACCGCCCATTTCTACTCGTTTTCACCATCCCACGAGTAATTGATAGCTTTATTCGATCATAACCACATTTCAGTACCCGTTTCCACAAATCTACGCCACTTTTGCACCATATTTCGGTTAAGATCACCCATCTGTACTCGTTTTCACCATCTATGCTTATACTACACCATGTTCTTCACAAACACTCGGTTAGAATCGCCTATCCATACTCATTTTAACAACTCCACGCTTATTCCATATCATGTTTCTCTTGGTATCGCCAATCTATACTCGTTCTCACCATTCTAGGCCTCCTCTGTGCAATAGTTTGGTTTAGAATCGCCGATCCAAATACGTTTTCATCATTCTAAGCTCACTCTGTACCATATTTCGATAAGGACCACCCATTTATTCTCGTTTTCACCATCCTACGGGTATTAGATACCGTATTCCGATCATAATCGTACTTCGGTACTCGTTTCCACAAATCTATGCCACTTTTCTACCACATCTCGGTTAGAGTCACCAATCCATACTCGTTCTCACCAATCTACGCATACCATACACTATATTTCGGTTAGAATCACTCGTCCGCACTCGTCTCCACGATCCTACCCCCGTTTTATAACATATTTCGGTTAGAATCGATGATCCAAACCCGTTTTCATCATTCTACGATTATATTACATCATGTCTTGGTTCGAAACACTCATTTATACCCCGTTTCCACCATTTCACGAGTATTTGATACCTTATTTCGGCTAGAATCACATTTCTGTACTCGTTTCACCAATCCGGGCCACTTATATACTATATTTCGGTTAGAATCACCCGTCCTATACTCGTTTTCACCATTCTATGCCCATTCTGCACCGTAATTTCGTTTAGCGTCACACCGTTATGCTCCTCTTTCGCATCCTACACCTGTTCTGTTCCACATTTCTGATAGAATCACTCATCCACAGCCGTTTTCATCATTCTACGTTCATTCTGTTCCCATATTTCTGATAGAATCACTTATTTGTACCTGTTTTCACCAATCTAAGCTCGTTCTATACCATAATTTCGATTAGAATCACCCATCTGCACTCGCTTTCGTCAGTCTATGCCTATCCTAGACCATGTCACCGTAAGATCGCCCATCGATGCTCGTTTCAACCATTCTACGCTCATTCTATATCACGTTCAGCTGGAGCCGTCCATGTGCACTCGTTTTCACCATTCTACATCTGTTTTGTAACGTGTTTTGGTGAGAATCACCGGTCTAAACATGTTTCTATCTTTGTACGCTCGTTCTACACCATATTTCGGTTAGAACCGCCCATTTCTACTCGTTTTCACCATCCCCACGAGTAATTGATAGCTTTATTCCGATCATAACCACATTTCAGTACCCGTTTCCACAAATCTATGCCACTTTTGCACCATATTTCGGTTAAGATCACCCATCTGTACTCGTTTTCACCATCTATGCCTATACTACACCATGTTCTTCACCGTATCTCGGTTAGAATCGCCTATCCATACTCGTTTTAACCACTCCACGCTTATTCCATATCATGTTTCTCTTGGTATCGCCAATCTATACTCGTTCTCACCATTCCAGGCCTCCTTTGTGCGATAGTTTGGTTTAGAATCGCCGATCCAAATACGTTTTCATCATTCCAGGCTCACTCTGTACCATATTTTGGTAAGGACCACCCATTTATTCTCGTTTTCACCATCCTAGGGGTATTAGATACAGTATTCGATCATAATCGTACTTCGGTACTCGTTTCCACAAATCTATGCCGCTTTTCTACCACATCTCGGTTAGAGTCACCAATCCATACTCGTTCTCACCAATCTACGCATACCATACACCATATTTCGATTAGAATCACTCGTCCGTACTCGTCTCCATGATCCTACCCCCGTTTTATAACATATTTCGGTTAGAATCGATGATCCAAACCCGTTTCCATCATTCTACGATTATATTACATCATGTCTTGGTTCGAAACACTCATTTACACCCGTTTCCACATTTTACGAGTATTTGATACCTTATTTCGGCTAGAATCACATTTCTGTACTCGTTTCACCAATCCGGGCCACTTATATACTGTATTTCGGTTAGAATCACCCGTCTATACTCGTTTTCACCATTCTATTCCCATTCTGCACCATAATTTCGTCTAGCGTCACACCGTTATGCTCCTCTTTCGCATCCTACACCTGTTTTGTTCCACATTTCTGATAGAATCACTCATCCACAGCCGTTTTCATCATTCTACGTTCATTCTGTTCCCATATTTCTGATAGAATCACTTATTTGTACCTGTTTTCACCAATCTAAGCTCGTTCTATACCATAATTTCGATTAGAATTACCCATCTACACTCGCTTTCGTCAGTCTATGTCTATCCTAGACCATATCACCGTAAGGATCGCCCATCGATGCTCGTTTTAACCATTCTACGCTCATTCTATATCACGTTCAGCTGGAGCCGTCCATCTGCACTCGTTTTTACCATTCTACAATTGTTTTGTAACGTGTTCTGGTGAGAATCACCGGTCTAAACATGTTTCTATCTTTGTACGCTCATTCTATACCATATTTCGGTTAGAACCGCCCATTTCTACTCGTTTTCACCATCCCATGAGTAATTGATAGCTTTATTCCGATCATAACCACATTTCAGTACCCGTTTCCACAAATCTACGCCACTTTTGCACCATATTTCGGTTAAGATCACCCATCTGTACTCGTTTTCACCATCTATGCTTATACTACACCATGTTCTTCACCAACACTCGGTTAGAATCGCCTATCCATACTCGTTTTAACAACTCCACGCTTATTCCATATCATGTTTCTCTTGGTATCGCCAATCTATACTCGTTCTCACCATTCTAGGCCTCCTCTGTGCAATAGTTTGGTTTAGAATCGCCGATCCAAATACGTTTTCATCATTCTAAGCTCACTCTATACCATATTTCGGTAAGGACCACCCATTTATTCTCGTTTTCACCATCCTACGGGTATTAGATACCGTATTCCGATCATAATCGTAACTTCGGTACTCGTTTCCACAAATCTATGCACTTTTCTACCACATCTCGGTTAGAGTCACCAATCCATACTCGTTCTCACCAATCTACGCATACCATACACCATATTTCGGTTAGAATCACTCGTCCGCACTCGTCTCCACGATCCTACCCCCGTTTTATAACATATTTCGGTTAGAATCGATAATCCAAACCCGTTTTCATCATTCTACGATTATATTACATCATGTCTTGGTTCGAACACTCATTTATACCCCGTTTCCACCATTTTACGAGTATTTGATACCTTATTTCGGCTAGAATCACATTTATGTACTCGTTTCACCAATCCGGGCCACTTATATACTATATTTCGGTTAGAATCATCCGTCTATACTCGTTTTCACCATTCTATGCCCATTCTGCACCGTAATTTCGTCGAGCGTCAGACTGTTATGCTCCTCTTTCGCATCCTACACCTGTTCTATTCCACATTTCTGACAGAATCACTCATCCACAGCCGTTTTCATCATTCTACGTTTATTCTGTTCCCATATTTCTGATAGAATCACTTATTTGTACCTGTTTTCACCAATCTAAGCTTGTTCTATACCATAATTTCGATTAGAATCACCCATCTACACTCGCTTTCGTCAGTCTATGCCTATCCTAGACCATATCACCGTAAGGATCGCCCATCGATGCTCGTTTTAACCATTCTACGCTCATTCTATATCACGTTCAGCTGGAGCCGTCCATCTGCACTCGTTTTCACCATTCTACATCTGTTTTGTAACGTGTTCTGGTGAGAATCACCGGTCTAAACATGTTTCTATCTTTGTACGCTCGTTCTACACCATATTTCGGTTAGAACCGCCCATTTCTACTCGTTTTCACCATCCCACGAGTAATTGATAGCTTTATTCCGATCATAACCACATTTCAGTACCCGTTTCCACAAATCTACGCCACTTTTGCACCATATTTCGGTTAAGATCACCCATCTGTACTCGTTTTCACCATCTATGCTTATACTACACCATGTTCTTCACCAACACTCGGTTAGAATCGCCTATCCATACTCGTTTTAACAACTCCACGCTTATTCCATATCATGTTTCTCTTGGTATCGCCAATCTATACTCGTTCTCACCATTCTAGGCCTCCTCTGTGCAATAGTTTGGTTTAGAATCGCCGATCCGAATACGTTTTTATCATTCTAAGCTCACTCTGTACCATATTTCGGTAAGGACCACCCATTTATTCTCGTTTTCACCATCCTACGGGTATTAGATATATTCCGATCATAATCGTACTTCGGTACTCGTTTCCACAAATCTATGCCACTTTTCTACCACATCTCGGTTAGAGTCACCAATCCATACTCGTTCTCACTAATCTACGCATACCATACACCATATTTCGGTTAGAATCACTCGTCCGTACTCGTCTCCACGATCCTACCCCCGTTTTATAACATATTTCGGTTAGAATCGATGATCCAAACCCGTTTTCATCATTCTACGATTATATTACATCATGTCTTGGTTCGAAACACTCATTTATACTCCGTTTCCACCATTTCACGAGTATTTGATACCTTATTTCGGCTAGAATCATATTTCTGTACTCGTTTCACCAATCCGGGCCACTTATATACTATATTTCGGTTAGAATCACCCGTCTATACTCGTTTTTGACCATTCTATGCCCATTCTGTACCGTAATTTCGTCGAGCGTCACACTGTTATGCTCCTCTTTCGCATCCTACACCTGTTCTATTCCACATTTCTGACAGAATCACTCATCCACAGCCGTTTTCATCATTCTACGTTCATTCTGTTCCCATATTTCTGATAGAATCACTTATTTGTACCTGTTTTCACCAATCTAAGCTCGTTCTATACATAATTTCGATTAGAATTACCCCATCTACACTCGCTTTCGTCAGTCTATGCCTATCCTAGACCATATCACCGTAAGGATCGCCCATCGATGCTCGTTTTAACCATTCTACGCTCCATTCTATATCACGTTCAGCTGGAGCCGTCCATCTGCACTCGTTTTTACCATTCTACATCTGTTTTGTAACGTGTTCTGGTGAGAATCACCGGTCTAAACATGTTTCTATCTTTGTACGCTCATTCTATAACCATATTTCGGTTAGAACCGCCCATTTCTACTCGTTTTCACCATCCCATGAGTAATTGATAGCTTTATTCCGATCATAACCACATTTCAGTACCCGTTTCCACAAATCTACGCCTACTTTTGCACCATATTTCGGTTAAGATCACCCATCTGTACTCGTTTTTCACCATCTATGCTTATACTACACCCATGTTCTTCACCAACACTTCGGTTAGAATCGCCTATCCATACTCGTTTTAACAACTCCACGCTTATTCCATATCATGTTCTCTTGGTATCGCCAATCTATACTCGTTCTCACCATTCTAGGCCTCCTCTGTGCAATAGTTTGGTTTAGAATCGCCGATCCGAATACGTTTTCATCATTCTAAGCTCACTCTGTACCATATTTCGGTAAGGACCACCCATTTATTCTCGTTTTTACCATCCTACGGGTATTAGATACCGTATTCCGATCATAATCGTACTTCGATACTCGTTTCCACAAATCTTTGCCACTTTTCTACCACATCTCGGTTAGAGTCACCAATCCATACTCGTTCTCACCAATCTACGCATACCATACACCATATTTCGGTTAGAATCACTCGTCCGCACTCGTCTCCACGATCCTACCCCCGTTTTATAACATATTTCGGTTAGAATCGATGATCCAAACCCGTTTTCATCATTCTACGATTATATTACATCATGTCTTGGTTCGAAACACTCATTTATACCCCGTTTCCACCATTTCACGAGTATTTGATACCTTATTTCGGCTAGAATCACATTTCTGTACTCGTTTCACCAATCCGGGCCACTTATATACTATATTTCGGTTAGAATCACCCGTCTATACTCGTTTCACCATTCTATGCCCATTCTGCACCGTAATTTCGTCTAGCGTCACACCGTTATGCTCCTCTTTCGCATCCTACACCTATTCTATTCCACATTTCTGACAGAATCACTCATCCACAGCCGTTTTCATCATTCTACGTTCATTCTGTTCCATATTTCTGATAGAATCACTTATTTGTACCTGTTTTCACCAATCTAAGCTCGTTCTATACCATAATTTCGATTAGAATCACCCATCTACACTCGCTTTCGTCAGTCTATGCCTATCCTAGACCATATCACCGTAAGGATCGCCCATCGATGCTCGTTTTAACCATTCTACGCTCATTCTATATCACGTTCAGCTGGAGCCGTCCATCTGCACTCGTTTTCACCATTCTACATCTGTTTTGTAACGTGTTCTGGTGAGAATCACCGGTCTAAACATGTTTCTATCTTTTGTACGCTCATTCTATACCATATTTCGGTTAGAACCGCCCATTTCTACTCGTTTTCACCATCCCACGAGTAATTGATAGCTTTATTCCGATCATAACCACATTTCAGTACCCGTTCCACAAATCTATGCCACTTTTGCACCATATTTCGGTTAAGATCACCCATCTGTACTCGTTTTCACCATCTATGCTTATACTACAACATGTTCTTCACCAACACTCGGTTAGAATCGCCTATCCATACTCGTTTTAACAACTCCACGCTTATTCCATATCATGTTTCTCTTGGTATCGCCAATCTATACTCGTTCTCACCATTCTAGGCCTCCTCTGTGCAATAGTTTGGTTTAGAATCGCCGATCCGAATACGTTTTCATCATTCTAAGCTCACTCTGTACCATATTTCGGTAAGGACCACCCATTTATTCTCGTTTTCACCATCCTACGGGTATTAGATACCGTATTCCGATCATAATCGTACTTCGGTACTCGTTTCCACAAATCTATGCCACTTTTCTACCACATCTCGGTTAGAGTCACCAATCCATACTCGTTCTCACCAATCTACGCATACCATACACCATATTTCGGTTAGAATCACTCGTCCGCACTCGTCTCCACGATCCTACCCCCGTTTTATAACATATTTCGGTTAGAATCGATGATCCAAACCCGTTTTCATCATTCTACGATTATATTACATCATGTCTTGGTTCGAAACACCTCATTTATACCCCGTTTCCACCATTTCACGAGTATTTGATACCTTATTTCGGCTAGAATCACATTTCTGTACTCGTTTTCACCAATCCGGGCCACTTATATACTATATTTCGGTTAGAAACACCCGTCTATACTCGTTTTCACCATTCTATGCCCATTCTGCACCGTAATTTCGTCTAGCGTCACACCGGTATGCTCCTCTTTCGCATCCTACACCTGTTCTATTCCACATTTCTGACAGAATCACTCATCCACAGCCGTTTTCATCATTCTACGTTCATTCTGTTCTCGTATTTCTGATAGAATCACTTATTTGTACCTGTTTTCACCAATCTAAGCTCGTTCTATACCATAATTTCGATTAGAATCACCCATCTACACTCGCTTTCGTCAGTCTATGCCTATCCTAGACCATATCACCGTAAGGATCGCCCATCGATGCTCGTTTTAACCATTCTACGCTCATTCTATATCACGTTCAGCTGGAGCCGTCCATCTGCACTCGTTTTCACCATTCTACATCTGTTTTGTAACGTGTTCTGGTGAGAATCACCGGTCTAAACATGTTTCTATCTTTGTACGCTCATTCTATACCATATTTCGGTTAGAACCGCCCATTTCTACTCGTTTTCACCATCCCACGAGTAATTGATAGCTTTATTCCGATCATAACCACATTTCAGTACCCGTTTCCACAAATCTATGCCACTTTTGCACCATATTTCGGTTAAGATCACCATCTGTACTCGTTTTCACCATCTATGCTTATACTACACCATGTTCTTCACCAACACTCGGTTAGAATCGCCTATCCATACTCGTTTTAACAACTCCACGCTTATTCCATATCATGTTTCTCTTGGTATCGCCAATCTATACTCGTTCTCAACCATTCTAGGCCTCCTCTGTGCAATAGTTTGGTTTAGAATCGCCGATCCGAATACGTTTTCATCATTCTAAGCTCACTCTGTACTATATTTCGGTAAGGACCACCCATTTATTCTCGTTTTCACCATCCTACGGGTATTAGATACCGTATTCCGATCATAATCGTACTTCGGTACTCGTTTCCACAAATCTATGCCACTTTTCTACCACATCTCGGTTAGAGTCACCAATCCATACTCGTTCTCACCAATCTACGCATACCATACACCATATTTCGGTTAGAATCACTCGTCCGCACTCGTCTCCACGATCCTACCCCCGTTTTATAACATATTTCGGTTAGAATCGATGATCCAAACCCGTTTTCATCATTCTACGATTATATTACATCATGTCTTGGTTCGAAACACTCATTTATACCCCGTTTCCACCATTTCACGAGTATTTGATACCTTATTTCGGCTAGAATCACATTTCTGTACTCGTTTCACCAATCCGGGCCACTTATATACTATATTTCGGTTAGAAACACCCGTCTATACTCGTTTTCACCATTCTATGCCCATTCTGCACCGTAATTTCGTCTAGCGTCACACCGGTATGCTCCTCTTTCGCATCCTACACCTGTTCTATTCCACATTTCTGACAGAATCACTCATCCACAGCCGTTTTCATCATTCTACGTTCATTCTGTTCTCGTATTTCTGATAGAATCACTTATTTGTACCTGTTTTCACCAATCTAAGCTCGTTCTATACCATAATTTCGACTAGAATCACCCATCTACACTCGCTTTCGTCAGTCTATGCCTATCCTAGACCATATCACCGTAAGGATCGCCCATCGATGCTCGTTTTAACCATTCTACGCTCATTCTATATCACGTTCAGCTGGAGCCGTCCATCTGCACCTCGTTTTCACCATTCTACATCTGTTTTGTAACGTGTTCTGGTGAGAATCACCGGTCTAAACATGTTTCTATCTTTGTACGCTCATTCTATACCATATTTCGGTTAGAACCGCCCATTTCTACTCGTTTTCACCATCCCACGAGTAATTGATAGCTTTATTCGATCATAACCACATTTCAGTACCCGTTTCCACAAATCTATGCCACTTTTGCACCATATTTCGGTTAAGATCACCCATCTGTACTCGTTTTCACCATCTATGCTTATACTACACCATGTTCTTCACCAACACTCGGTTAGAATCGCCTATCCATACTCGTTTTAACAACTCCACGCTTATTCATATCATGTTTCTCTTGGTATCGCCAATCTATACTCGTTCTCACCATTCTAGGCCTCCTCTGTGCAATAGTTTGGTTTAGAATCGCCGATCCGAATACGTTTTCATCATTCTAAGCTCACTCTGTACTATATTTCGGTAAGGACCACCATTTATTCTCGTTTTCACCATCCTACGGGTATTAGATACCGTATTCCGATCATAATCGTACTTCGGTACTCGTTTCCACAAATCTATGCCACTTTTCTACCACATCTCGGTTAGAGTCACCAATCCATACTCGTTCTCACCAATCTACGCATACATACACCATATTCGGTTAGAATCACTCGTCCGCACTCGTCTCCACGATCCTACCCCCGTTTTATAACATATTTCGGTTAGAATCGATGATCCAAACCCGTTTCATCATTCTACGATTATATTACATCATGTCTTGGTTCGAAACACTCATTTATACCCCCGTTTCCACCATTTCACGAGTATTTGATACCTTATTTCGGCTAGAATCACATTTCTGTACTCGTTTCACCAATCCGGGCCACTTATATACTATATTTCGGTTAGAAACACCCGTCTATACTCGTTTTCACCATTCTATGCCCATTCTGCACCGTAATTTCGTCTAGCGTCACACCGGTATGCTCCTCTTTCGCATCCTACACCTGTTCTATTCCACATTTCTGACAGAATCACTCATCCACAGCCGTTTTCATTATTCTACGTTCATTCTGTTCTCGTATTTCTGATAGAATCACTTATTTGTACCTGTTTTCACCAATCTAAGCTCGTTCTATACCATAATTTCGACTAGAATCACCCATCTACACTCGCTTTCGTCAGTCTATGCCTATCCTAGACCATATCACCGTAAGGATCGCCCATCGATGCTCGTTTTAACCATTCTACGCTCATTCTATATCACGTTCAGCTGGAGCCGTCCATCTGCACTCGTTTTCACCATTCTACATCTGTTTTGTAACGTGTTCTGGTGAGAATCACCGGTCTAAACATGTTTCTATCTTTGTACGCTCATTCTATACCATATTTCGGTTAGAACCGCCCATTTCTACTCGTTTTCACCATCCCACGAGTAATTGATAGCTTTATTCCGATCATAACCACATTTCAGTACCCGTTTCCACAATCTATGCCACTTTTGCACCATATTTCGGTTAAGATCACCCATCTGTACTCGTTTTCACCATCTATGCTTATACTACACCATGTTCTTCACCAACACTCGGTTAGAATCGCCTATCCATACTCGTTTTAACAACTCCACGCTTATTCCATATCATGTTTCTCTTGGTATCGCCAATCTATACTCGTTCTCACCATTCTAGGCCTCCTCTGTGCAATAGTTTGGTTTAGAATCGCCGATCCGAATACGTTTTCATCATTCTAAGCTCACTCTGTACTATATTTCGGTAAGGACCACCCATTTATTCTCGTTTTCACCATCCTACGGGTATTAGATACCGTATTCCGATCATAATCGTACTTCGGTACTCGTTTCCACAAATCTATGCCACTTTTCTACCACATCTCGGTTAGAGTCACCAATCCATACTCGTTCTCACCAATCTACGCATACCATACACCATATTTCGGTTAGAATCACTCGTCCGCACTCGTCTCCACGATCCTACCCCCGTTTTATAACATATTTCGGTTAGAATCGATGATCCAAACCCGTTTTCATCATTCTACGATTATATTACATCATGTCTTGGTTCGAAACACTCATTTATACCCCCGTTTCCACCATTTCACGAGTATTTGATACCTTATTTCGGCTAGAATCACATTTCTGTACTCGTTTCACCAATCCGGGCCACTTATATACTATATTTCGGTTAGAAACACCCGTCTATACTCGTTTTCACCATTCTATGCCCATTCTGTACCGTAATTTCGTCTAGCGTCACACCGGTATGCTCCTCTTTCGCATCCTACACCTGTTCTATTCCACATTTCTGACAGAATCACTCATCCACAGCCGTTTTCATCATTCTACGTTCATTCTGTTCTCGTATTTCTGATAGAATCACTTATTTGTACCTGTTTTCACCAATCTAAGCTCGTTCTATACCATAATTTCGATTAGAATTACCCATCTACACTCGCTTTCGTCAGTCTATGCCTATCCTAGACCATATCACCGTAAGGATCGCCCATCGATGCTCGTTTTAACCATTCTACGCTCATTCTATATCACGTTCAGCTGGAGCCGTCCATCTGCACTCGTTTTTACCATTCTACATCTGTTTTGTAACGTGTTCTGGTGAGAATCACCGGTCTAAACATGTTTCTATCTTTGTACGCTCATTCTATACCATATTTCGGTTAGAACCGCCCATTTCTACTCGTTTTCACCATCCCACGAGTAATTGATAGCTTTATTCCGATCATAACCACATTTCAGTACCCGTTTCCACAAATCTACGCCACTTTTGCACCATATTTCGGTTAAGATCACCCATCTGTACTCGTTTTCACCATCTATGCTTATACTACACCATGTTCTTCACCAACACTCGGTTAGATCGCCTATCCATACTCGTTTTAACAACTCCACGCTTATTCCATATTATGTTTCTCTTGGTATCGCCAATCTATACTCGTTCTCACCATTCTAGGCCTCCTCTGTGCAATAGTTTGTTTTAGAATCGCCGATCCGAATACGTTTTTATCATTCTAAGCTCACTCTGTACCATATTTCGGTAAGGACCACCCATTTATTCTCGTTTTCACCATCCTACGGGTATTAGATACCGTATTCCGATCATAATCGTACTTCGGTACTCGTTTCCACAATCTATGCCACTTTTCTACCACATCTCGGTTAGAGTCACCAATCCATACTCGTTCTCACTAATCTACGCATACCATACACCATATTTCGGTTAGAATCACTCGTCCGTACTCGTCTCCACGATCCTACCCCCGTTTATAACATATTTCGGTTAGAATCGATGATCCAAACCCATTTTCATCATTCTACGATTATATTACATCATGTCTTGGTTCGAAACACTCATTTATACTCCGTTTCCACCATTTCACGAGTATTTGATACCTTATTTCGGCTAGAATCATATTTCTGTACTCGTTTCACCAATCCGGGCCACTTATATACTATATTTCGGTTAGAATCACCCGTCTATACTCGTTTTTACCATTCTATGCCCATTCTGTACCGTAATTTCGTCGAGCGTCACACTGTTATGCTCCTCTTTCGCATCCTACACCTGTTCTATTCCACATTTCTGACAGAATCACTCATCCACAGCCGTTTTCATCATTCTACGTTCATTCTGTCCCATATTTCTGATAGAATCACTTATTTGTACCTGTTTTCACCAATCTAAGCTCGTTCTATACCATAATTTCGATTAGAATTACCCATCTACACTCGCTTTCGTCAGTCTATGCCTATCCTAGACCATATCACCGTAAGGATCGCCATCCATGCTCGTTTTAACCATTCTACGCTCATTCTATATCACGTTCAGCTGGAGCCGTCCATCTGCACTCGTTTTTACCATTCTACATCTGTTTTGTAACGTGTTCTGGTGAGAATCACCGGTCTAAACATGTTTCTATCTTTGTACGCTCATTCTATACCATATTTCGGTTAGAACCGCTCATTTCTACTCGTTTTCACCATCCCACGAGTAATTGATAGCTTTATTCCGATCATAACCACATTTCAGTACCCGTTTCCACAAATCTACGCCACTTTTGCACCATATTTCGGTTAAGATCACCCATCTGTACTCGTTTTCACCATCTATGCTTATACTACACCATGTTCTTCACCAACACTCGGTTAGAATCGCCTATCCATACTCGTTTTAACAACTCCACGCTTATTTCCATATCATGTTTCTCTTGGTATCGCCAATCTATACTCGTTCTCACCATTTTAGGCCTCCTCTGTGCAATAGTTTGGTTTAGAATCGCCGATCCAAATACGTTTTCATCATTCTAAGCTCACTCTGTACCATATTTCGGTAAGGACCATCCATTTATTCTCGTTTTTTACCATCCTACGGGTATTAGATACCGTATTCCGATCATAATCGTACTTCGATACTCGTTTCCACAAATCTTTGCCACTTTTCTACCACATCTCGGTTAGAGTCACCAATCCATACTCGTTCTCACCAATCTACGCATACCATACACCATATTTCGGTTAGAATCACTCGTCCGTACTCGTCTCCACGATCCTACCCCCCCGTTTATAACATATTTCGGTTAGAATCGATGATCAAACCCGTTTTCATCATTCTACGATTATATTACATCATGTCTTGGTTCGAAACACTCATTTATACCCCGTTTCCACCATTTCACGAGTATTTGATACCTTATTTCGGCTAGAATCACATTTCTGTACTCGTTTCACCAATCCGGGCCACTTATATACTATATTTTGGTTAGGAATCACCCGTCTATACTCGTTTTCACCATTCTATGCCCATTCTGCACCGTAATTTCGTCTAGCGTCACACCGTTATGCTCCTCTTTCGCATCCTACACCTGTTCTATTCCACATTTCTGACAGAATCACTCATCCACAGCCGTTTTTCATCATTCTACGTTCATTCTGTTCCCATATTTCTGATAGAATCACTTATTTGTACCTGTTTTCACCAATCTAAGCTTGTTCTATACCATAATTTCGATTAGAATCACCCATCTACACTCGCTTTCGTCAGTCTATGCCTATCCTAGACCATATCACCGTAAGGATCGCCCATCGATGCTCGTTTTAACCATTCTACGCTCATTCTATATCACGTTCAGCTGGAGCCGTCCATCTGCACTCGTTTTCACCATTCTACATCTGTTTTGTAACGTGTTCTGGTGAGAATCACGGTCTAAACATGTTTCTATCTTTGTACGCTCATTCTATACCATATTTCGGTTAGAACTGCCCATTTCTACTCGTTTTCACCATCCCACGAGTAATTGATAGCTTTATTCCGATCATAACCACATTCAGTACCCGTTTCCACAAATCTATGCCACTTTTGCACCATATTTCGGTTAAGATCACCCATCTGTACTCGTTTTCACCATCTATGCTTATACTACACCATGTTCTTCACCAACACTCGGTTAGAATCGCCTATCCATACTCGTTTTAACAACTCCACGCTTATTCCATATCATGTTTCTCTTGGTATCGCCAATCTATACTCGTTCTCACCATTCTAGGCCTCCTCTGTGCAATAGTTTGGTTTAGAATCGCCGATCCGAATACGTTTTCATCATTCTAAGCTCACTCTGTACCATATTTCGGTAAGGACCACCCATTTATTCTCGTTTTCACCATCCTACGGGTATTAGATACCGTATTCCGATCATAATCGTACTTCGGTACTCGTTTCCACAAATCTTTGCCACTTTTCTACCACATCTCGGTTAGAGTCACCAATCCATACTCGTTCTCACCAATCTATGCATACCATACACCATATTTCGGTTAGAATCACTCGTCCGCACTCGTCTCCACGATCCTACCCCCATTTTATAACATATTTCGGTTAGAATCGATGATCCAAACCCGTTTTCATCATTCTACGATTATATTACATCATGTCTTGGTTCGAAACACTCATTTATACCCCGTTTCCACCATTTCACGAGTATTTGATACCTTATTTCGGCTAGAATCACATTTCTGTACTCGTTTCACCAATCCGGGCCACTTATATACTATATTTCGGTTAGAATCATCCGTCTATACTCGTTTTCACCATTCTATGCCCATTCTGCACCGTAATTTCGTCGAGCGTCACACTGTTATGCTCCTCTTTCGCATCCTACACCTGTTCTATTCCACATTTCTGACAGAATCACTCATCCACAGCCGTTTTCATCATTCTACGTTCATTCTGTTCCCATATTTCTGATAGAATCACTTATTTGTACCTGTTTTCACCAATCTAAGCTTGTTCTATACCATAATTTCGATTAGAATCACCCATCTACACTCGCTTTCGTCAGTCTATGCCTATCCTAGACCATATCACCGTAAGGATCGCCCATCGATGCTCGTTTTAACCATTCTACGCTCATTCTATATCACGTTCAGCTGGAGCCGTCCATCTGCACTCGTTTTCACCATTCTACATCTGTTTTGTAACGTGTTCTGGTGAGAATCATCGGTCTAAACATGTTTCTATCTTTGTACGCTCATTCTATACCATATTTCGGTTAGAACCGCCCATTTCTACTCGTTTTCACCATCCCACGAGTAATTGATAGCTTTATTCCGATCATAACCACATTTCAGTACCCGTTTCCACAAATCTATGCCACTTTTGCACCATATTTCGGTTAAGATCACCCATCTGTACTCGTTTTCACCATCTATGCTTATACTACACCATGTTCTTCACCAACACTCGGTTAGAATCGCCTATCCATACTCGTTTTAACAACTCCACGCTTATTCCATATCATGTTTCTCTTGGTATCGCCAATCTATACTCGTTCTCACCATTCTAGGCCTCCTCTGTGCAATAGTTTGGTTTAGAATCGCCGATCCGAATACGTTTTCATCATTCTAAGCTCACTCTGTACCATATTTCGGTAAGGACCACCCATTTATTCTCGTTTTTACCATCCTACGGGTATTAGATACCGTATTCCGATCATAATCGTACTTCGATACTCGTTTCCACAAATCTTTGCCACTTTTCTACCACATCTCGGTTAGAGTCACCAATCCATACTCGTTCTCACCAATCTACGCATACCATACACCATATTTCGGTTAGAATCACTCGTCCGCACTCGTCTCCACGATCCTACCCCCGTTTTATAACATATTTCGGTTAGAATCGATGATCCAAACCCGTTTTCATCATTCTACGATTATATTACATCATGTCTTGGTTCGAAACACTCATTTATACCCCGTTTCCACCATTTCACGAGTATTTGATACCTTATTTCGGCTAGAATCACATTTCTGTACTCGTTTCACCAATCCGGGCCACTTATATACTATATTTCGGTTAGAATCACCCGTCTATACTCGTTTTCACCATTCTATGCCCATTCTGCACCGTAATTTCGTCTAGCGTCACACCGTTATGCTCCTCTTTCGCATCCTACACCTGTTCTATTCCACATTTCTGACAGAATCACTCATCCACAGCCGTTTTCATCATTCTACGTTCATTCTGTTCCCATATTTCTGATAGAATCACTTATTTGTACCTGTTTTCACCAATCTAAGCTCGTTCTATACCATAATTTCGATTAGAATCACCCATCTACACTCGCTTTCGTCAATCTATGCCTATCCTAGACCATATCACCGTAAGGATCGCCCATCGATGCTCGTTTTAACCATTCTACGCTCATTCTATATCACGTTCAGCTGGAGCCGTCCATCTGCACTCGTTTTCACCATTCTACATCTGTTTTGTAACGTGTTCTGGTGAGAATCACCGGTCTAAATATGTTTCTATCTTTGTACGCTCATTCTATACCATATTTCGGTTAGAACCGCCCATTTTTACTCGTTTTCACCATCCCACGAGTAATTGATAGCTTTATTCCGATCATAACCACATTTCAGTACCCGTTTCCACAAATCTATGCCACTTTTGCACCATATTTCGGTTAAGATCACCCATCTGTACTCGTTTTCACCATCTATGCTTATACTACACCATGTTCTTCACCATGCGCACCGGCTTCAGATCCATCTCTCCTCCCTGGTTTGCCTGTCAACTCCTGACACCCTTCTGAAATTCCAGAACCTGGCTCAGATACCAGACTATTGGGAACGAAATATGAAAACCATTCCCTAAATCAGAGAGTACCTGTGAGAGAACCGAGCAAAACGCACAAACCAAAAAATATCAAACACAAATCGCAGACACAAAAATTTTTACGTAAAAAATACAGATAGAAAAAAATTACGGGACGACCAGAGTCCAACCCTGAAGAACCTCCACTAATGGAATAAAGAGATTACACCCTCTACAAGCTCCTCACCGATCCAACACGGATTACCGTAACTCTTTGGAACATAAAATAGATTAAAACTACGAAAAAAAGACAAAAAATACCCCAAATTGATCTCCTTCTCCGAAACTGCCTTCAATACTTCTTTCTCCTCTCCAAAGTTATAATGGCACTCTTGTTACCTTTTTTCTCTCTTATTTTTTTCTCATGTTTGTTGTATATTGCATGAGCCTTTATATAAACCCTTGCATGAATTAGGGTTTCCATATGGAAATCTATATATGGAAGCCAAAAATATTTATGGAAATCCAATTACATTCAATCATATATTTAATGAAAATCAAATCATAAATTAGCTTACCATAAATTAGAAATCCAGTTATATGGAAATTTAATATATGAAAGATCCAACCATAAATATATAATTAAAGTCAAAGATGAAAATCCAATATAATATTTGCTTACCATAAATGTTCCAATACACAGCGCTCGATGCACTTTTCGAGCTTTTCTGACACACGGATGACGCTCGTCGCACTCCGGGTATTCTCGACATAGGTTGGGAACCCCACGCACTCCAACATTGACTTCCCATGAGTGCTTCAATCTTTATGATATTTTGTGCTTCTATAATGACTATTGAAGAATTTATTGGATTGTATTGTAGTTGTACCAATATTCTCAAGAACTAATTTGTTTCGATAGAATTGTCAAACTGACCTCTCAAGTGATCAACATTGTATGGAACTTTTGCTGTAAAAATTTAACTTGACTATATACCATATTTTGTAGTATCGACCGATATCGATACGATATGGTCGATACCGTTACGATTTGGCATGTCCCGATCCGATACTGGCTGCTATTGATACTAATCGGTACTGATATTCGGGATATCTTTTTCAGTCAATTCGACAAAGAAAAATGAACAAAAAGACCAATCAACTAGGGTGTAAAAGCATATTAAGGTTGTAAAAGCATATAAATAAAGAAAACTGATTTATCTCAGGTAAACCAACTAAAAATGGTTTTTAAAACTATTAAGAAACAACATAAAATAATTAAAACTAGGCCTAAATGTACAAAATATTTTTTTCTAAACTTTTTAAAATTATTAATAGTTATTTGCTTTATGATACCTAAAGGCTCATATTTCGATCTGAAACTGCCGATATTGTCGATACCGATACTTATACGAAATGTCCGATACTGATTCCGATATCGATATTGCGAACCTTACTATATAGAACTTTCATTTTTAGACTTCATGCCTTGGAAGAGAATGAGGAAACTTATTGCAACCTATTTCTGCAATGCCATTTTTTTTTTTTAAGGATTTGTGGAACTAAATTTAAAAGGTTTCACTATTCTTTAAGCTTGAACATCAACACACAAAATCATCATCACAATAAATTTTTGCCAAAATCCTTGGCTTAAAAACATGAAGTCTTTTCATCCATTCAGTTAAATAATTAACGGACATGTATGACTAACCTTTTACAGAGGTGCAAATGTGAACATATATTGTTGCATAGAAAATGACGAAAAGAAGTACCTGATAAAGTTTCAGAAGCCTGATTCTACTAGTTACGAAATTGCTTGGTGTTAAGGATTGTCATTTGTGAAGAGGAATTTGAGACCCATGAATTAATTGTCGTGTGCTCGGTTGTGTTGTATTGCTACACTCAAGTCAAAGGATCAGAGTTTCTCTATTCTTGTACAAAGTTCACGCAATTAGAGATCGCAGTAACAAACTATAATGAACACTGAGAATATCACAAGATTAGATACATGAACATATCAGAGATTTCTACGCTCCAATGTCTTATAGAATAAAATTTTCATGAGCACTATTTCCTTGTTTGTACATTTAGATGAAATCATGAATAAACAATAATAAAATACAACTTTATTGGTCATCAGTAAAAATTGGTGTAGGAATTTTGGATTCATTTCTCAAAGTGTAGATCTATGGTCCAAGATTTACGTCCTAACGGAATTGTCAATGTCAAAAAGTTATTCTCACCATAAAAATTGAACTCCACTTCTTTTGAATTCAAGGTGCAAGATTTTGGTTGTTTGCTAGAGTAGGCACCAAAGAGACCTGGTTGTTTCCCTTTAATAGTCAAAAGGATCTCAGAATCATTGTTCAAGCAATCAACATCTTTAATAGCTCCACCAGAGTTATACATATTAATTAATCCGATGGGTGCAAATTGGATGTGCTGATGGTAATCCTGCAAAATCAATGAATGAGAAACATTTCCTTGTCAAAGAATGACGTCTCTAAAGCATGTGTGAACTAATTCTCTGTACAAGTTTGAAAATTGTTGGTATGTTTCTTCTGCATATATTCCTAGAAGAATTACAACGTGAAAAGATAATAAAAGAGACACTAACCATGATTGGTGATACCGTGAAAACCTCACATTGGAGAACTTCAAGAGAGACACTGAGTGATCCATCCTTGTGTAATTTAGAAAGAGAACCTAAATATGGAACAAAAAAATGGTATAAAATATACATACATACATACATACATATATATACATACATACATACATACATACATATATATATATATATATATATATATATATATATATATATATATATATATTGCAAAAAAGGATAATTTTATTAATATATCTGACGAATCACATATACAGCTTTTAAATCATGGTATTGACATCAAATTCAATATTGTGCAGGATTTCCAGTTGGGTTGTACTAAAGCCTTCATATATGCATCTACTCCGTTCCCTCCAAATGTGCCAAGTTGTTGCCGATAGCTTGATACGAGCCGATCTGAACCATCGGGTTTCCTTACTACGCTGTGAAGATATAAAATCAATCTGTGAAGTCATGCCTGTGAAGGATGTAATCATAATATCTAATGTGTTGCACTAGTGTTTCCAGATCTCCCATGAGAAATTGCATTGGAAAAATATAATTGGTTGAAGTTTTCCTCCAAACGTTGACAAAACATACAACCTTGTCCATGAACTTGTACACCAAAATGAGCAATTATATCCAATGTTAATAGCTGACCTGTCAGAGCTTTGTATATGTTGACTTGCATCTTATTAGCCAACTTCCTTATTCAAATGAATTCGATGTTGTCCATCATTGGATAATGGTCACGAACCTCCTCATCTGCATTGTGAAAATCGAACTTCCCATCAGTGGCTTTGTCCCAAGTCCAGACATCTCCCTCCATGCCCGTGCGAACAATAATTTCACCGATTGACTCCTGGAACTGGCGCCCAATGGGATGAACCGCTAGGTTCCAGGATCCATCCCTAACTAAGCAGCTAACTGATTCATTTCTTCCAGTTAACACGAATGTGCCAACTGATTCTTTCTACCATGCTTTTGTGTTCTAACCATGGATCCAACCAGAGATGAGTATTCATACCATAACCGGATTTACGAGAGATCAATGGTTGTATCTTAGTTCAATGACGTAAAATAGTCTTATATGAGACTGAAAAATTATTATCCATTTGTTGACTCCAGAAATTGGCACCCTTCAGATATCTTCCTGTCATCCACTTACCCATAGTAATCTCCCCTGTAGGAAGTTCCAAGCGAGATGAATCCCTCCCACGCCAGCACAAAGTTCGCGCAAAGTTTATCTACTTTGCATATAGTTGTCGAAGGCAGCATATTAGTCTGTAACCAAAAAAGAAATATAGCAGAAATGACGGATTAAATCAGCTCTATATGTCCTCCGAACGATAGGAACTGTGCCTGCTACCCTTCAATACGTCTTTGAACATAATCTATCATGCTCTGGCACTCCTGCCACGGGCATAATTGATCGATAGTAGAAGTCCAAGGTACTTCACTCGCAGTACCCCTCTATCAATATGGAGTATATCCTGGAAAGCTTCCTGATCTGGGCAATGAGAGTTGAAGTATAATTTGCTCTTTTTCCAGTTCAGATGGAGCCCCGATAAGTCACCAAACTCGATCATGATCTGGCCCATAGCAATTAAGTCCCTACTTGATAGGACCAAAAATACCAATAATTCATCAACATAGATCAAATGCGAGATAGTAGAGGATACCTTTTTATAGAGTGGAGTAATAATCTTGCGATAAACCACCACATCCATCAAACAAGTAAATTACTCCACCA
This sequence comes from Iris macrosiphon, assembly GCA_036927795.1. Taxonomy (NCBI): domain Eukaryota; kingdom Viridiplantae; phylum Streptophyta; class Magnoliopsida; order Asparagales; family Iridaceae; genus Iris; species Iris macrosiphon. The sequence continues at coordinate 96,595,469 of JAYESA010000020.1, read as the reverse complement.
CTATCATAAATAAATATGGGAATAGAGGATCCCCTTGACGTAGGCCCCGGTTGCTAGAAAAGAATCTATACGACAGCCCCTTAACTAGAACAGAAAATGTAGGGGTCGTAATATATTCATGAATCATAGCCACCCACCTCTGATCAAATCCCATCTTTCGCATATTATGGCACATGAACGCACGAATTACTGTATCATACTCTTTCCGAAGATCCAGTTTTATAAAAGCCTTAGGACCCCCAATTTTGTCAAAATTTCTGGACTAATAAACTATTCTCCGCTAGTGACCTTCCTTTAATAAAGGCCGCTTGGTTGTGTGAGATAAGTCCATGCATGATCCCCTCCATACGCCGATACATAATATACGCGATGATTTAATATAGGAAGTTGCAACATGATATAGCCGGAAGTCAACCAGTGATGTTGTCCTTTCCTTCTTCGGAATAAGTGTGAGGAATGTATGTTTAATCTTCTGGAGAAGTCTTCCAGTAACAAAGAAGTCATGAACAATAGAAAGAATCCCATATTTAATTTCTTCCCAATGCAAAACTAAAAACTTACTATGGAATCCATCAGGCCCAGGTGCTTTGTTGTGACCCGCCTGTTTCACCATGCATGGCTTCCACCTCCTCCATGTTAACCGGAGCTCAAAGCATCTAATTGCCTTCGTGTGTCACTAGTCTCTTGCATATAATCTTCGGGAACTCCTACCTATAATCGTTTTGATTATAGAGTTATTGATAGTATCAAACCGCTTCCGTGTTGATGTCTTCTACTGCAAAAATAGCTCGCTCTTCTGAATTATTAAGTTTATGAACATTATTTCTGTGTTGGCGAGCCCGTATAATGTTATAGAAGAATTTGGAGCAGCGGTCGCCGTCCTTCAGCCAGGAATACTTGGCTCATTGAGCCAGCTGGATTCCTCTTGGAGCAAAAAATCATGTGCCTCCTCTTGGAGGACCTTCTCTTGTGCCGCCAACTCCGGGTCGAGCAGCGTGGATTGGAGCCGATCTTGGACCGCCCGGAGGCCATCCACCTTATACACGAGGGAAGGATGCCGACACCCCCTATTCCAGAGTCACAATGAACGCTTGACGGCTTTCAACCATTGGGTCATGTGGTAATGGAGGTTCCCTTGGACTTCTATGTGAAGTCCCTCCTCGACAGCCTCCCAATACCCTGTCATACCCGGCCACGAATTGTTGAAGCGGAACTCACTTGAAGGCCTTCTTTATTAGTGAATTATCATGCGATCAGTTGGTCAAAAATATGCATAATGTGCCCTGACCAAACCATGGTGTCCCATGACACCCAAATACACGCCATATCACTCTGACTAAAATTATTCGACTGTGCCCAAAAATTGGGAGTTCTTATGGTTAACTTTTTTTTGGATTAATTTTAGTTTCCAGTAGAGCAGTGATAGTACACTTAGTACTCTTGATTTCTCGTCTTATTTCCCACCAACGACTCAACTAATTTGCTCCTCTCGTATTCAACATCAAGATCGTCATTAATGGCAATTGGACTGACTTTCATCACCCATTAAACTTGCCACTACGTCTGTGGTGAGTTCAGTCTGCATACCGTACATCTACCCATCATCATCTTCATTATCCTCTGCACTGCTTTTTAGAAGTAACTCCCATTTTGGGTTGTCCATACATGGGTATGCATCGTGAACTTGTGTGAGTTATTGTTGCTTTGAACCCACCCAAGTGTACGATCCATTCTTTCTAACATAGTTGATATATGGACTAGTCACCGGAGGTTCCTTTTGCACCTGCTTCACAATCCGACTCTAACATCTTGTCATCATGACCGATTGTGCTCCAAATACAATCATCTGTCCCGTTGTTTGACGCTCCGGTTGGATAGTAACATCCGACACCGGCCGCTTGCCAAGGAATTGGTTAACATCGATCCTGTACATTCGCCACCACCACCACCAACGACGGTCCGCTAGGCCCCTCATCTGTGGTTGTCTACCGATCGGTCGCTGTCCCCAAATATCAATCAAGGCCCCCCCTCAGCTACCACACGAACATCTTCTTCAACATGTAGCATGTCCTCCTGTTGTTGGTGTTGCGAATTATTCGACTCTCCAATCTCTACCACTTCTGCCACAATTAGACACAACCTACTCACGTGTCCAAAGCATCTACACCGGTTACATACAGGAGGCACCCATTCGTATTCCACCTCTTGCGAACATATTTTCCCTGATGGCAGTTCGAACTCCACTAACCTCGGTAGGGTTGTGGACGTGTCGATCTCAATGAAAACCCAGACAAATTCCATCCTATCTTGCTTCTCCGTAGCTTCATCAGACTTGATCGGTCTCCCTATCATGCTTGCTAGCTTCATGATAAGGGTAGTACTCCAGTACTGCACCAGAAGACTCAGAAAGCGAATCCAAATTGGCACTGTGTGTAAGAGATCCTTCTCGTATTTGGCTTCAGGAGTCCATTGGCTAAGAATAATCAAACGTCCATATCCCCTGCAATATGGGTTCTGCATCCTCTTGTAACCCAAATCGTACGAAGAAGAATCCAGTTGCATGTGAAAAGATTTTTATGCTTCCACGTGGCCTCCACATGCAACTCGCATGCGCTCTGATTTGGCTATAAAATGGTCTATCCCCCAACAAGTACATGATCAAGGTGGTGTTCCATCTTCCCGAAGTCTCCTCCATTTCTTCTGCTGTGAAAACTACCTTTCTTTCCTCGGTAATATACTTTGGTTTGACATAATGCATGCAAGTGTTGCTGTCTTGAGTCCCTCCCTTACAGATCGAGGCCCATGATTTGGCTTGTCCTCCAGCAACGTCCGCCGTCTGTCCTTGCTGGATGTGTCGAGGGGGATCACCTATAGACGGCCCCTTTTGTAGCCTATTAGGAGCTGTTGGACCTAATGATTGGCCATCCTTGCTACTAGCCTCTCTCCGAGATGGAATGCCTCCCGTAGGGGACCCCGCCGCCCTTCAGCCTCTCTCCCTCTGTGCGGCTGGCTCTGGCGGCCGCCGCCGACTTCCCGCCGTCTAATTGTTGGCCTCCCCCGACGACTCCTCTCCATTGTAGTCCAACCGCCTGCCTCCATTGTCGCTTGCTGTGGAGACCCCGGTACCACCTGACCGCCATCCTTCCATCGAACTCTAGGGTCCCATGCCGGGCCGTGGGAGTCTTTCGCCCCAGAGGATTCCGCCGCCTGCATTAGGGTTTATATATATATATATATATATATATATATTGGAGTATACAATTGACCTTTATTTGACAAATCCTAGAATACAATATCACTTTATAAATACGCTTTATGTATTCATTGGTTCTTTAATGAGAAATAACCGTTATTTGTTTGGTGCCAAATTTTCTCGTCTTCTTGTATATGCTCTATTTTCTCTATCTAGTAAACAAAATGGTATTATGTATGGTGATCTTGTTTTTTCTCCTCTTCTATTGATTTTCATACAAAATAACCTATTTCTCTGTAGAAAGTTGGGACTATTCCTACTTTTCAATAACATTTATCAGATTCATCAAGTACCTCATCTATGCTAATCTCAAATCCACCTCCCTCTCTACAAAATCTCTCAAACCTAGGGATATCTTGAGATGATCATCCAATTTCCATATGATTTCCTGTTTGTACTCATTTTTAATTTATAGGACAAGGAATCACAAATGGACCTTTAGGCCTGCATCTTGGGCAAGTGGGCTTACATAAGAGATAGCAGCCAGGGACAAGTCATCATGTCGACCACTCCCCAAGATAGATAAAAGTTTAGCCCAAACAATGATGGTCGTGATGGACAATAGCTGCCAGAGAGGTGGTCGCAGAAATATGGCACATCCCCCTACAAACGTAAGTACTGAAGACGTACTGCAAAATTACGGAGGTGAGGGCATCATGGAAACGGTGCTAATCGCTACTTGGCAAATGAATAGGCATCGAGGGGTTACAAATAGCTGCAAGCTTAAAGGAGAAAGGATTTGTCGATCAATCGAACAATTTATCTATTATCATGTAATTTCCATTACTCCATTTTAAAATCAAAAGGTCATTGGACTCGGGCTTTTCGAAGGCTATCTGTTGTCGACAGAGATAGGTAGCTGAAAAGTGATAAGTGACATGTGCCACAGATGACACAATACTCCGCATCTTGAGAGTGCAGCGCCTGATGGTGGATGACACAATACTCTCCTCGATTATAGGCTAAATATCAGTTGGAATTACTTCTTCCACGATTTCAAGAGTTGTACAGTTTGGGTTCAACAAATTGGCATCGAGATAACTGACCGAGCACTCAACTTAATGGCTTCACAATCTCGTCCGAGCAATCCGACTACAACAAAGTTGGCTTTCGAAATTCCTTATGGAGGAGTTGCGATACAATCCTAGCCTGTTATGAATGATAACCCTTTGAGTCAATCAAGTAAGGTCATACCCCTAGTGGATCGGCCAACCATAGAGAATGTACATAACGCGGTGTATCCTAATAACAATAATAATCTAAAATATTCCCAAATGAGTGAACACAACCAAGTTCCAGAATTTGTAGTTATAGGTGCTAATCAGGTATAGAATACACCTATTTATAAACCTTTCATTATGTTTATTTCTGGAACATCTTCTCAAATGTTTACTGAAATTATCATAAGACATTTAACTCTCTTTACAAGAGTGGCAAGTCCTATATTCTGCAATTTACCTAACTCTATATAGCGACAACCATATTCGATATCCATCAATACATAATCCGGTTTATGGGACTAATCAAATAATATCAAAAAATAAAGTCAAGTGTAGAAGACACGTGTCCTGTCTCAAGTTTGAGGAACTTGTCACTATCGTGATACCAGATTTCATATTTGCAAGTGTACTAGGATTGTACGGTGAGTTTGTTCAGTGAACTCATTCCTCAAAGCGCACCTAATGACTTGATATTGGCTATCCTATCAAGTATTGATGGCTGGATTGTTGGTGATACTGATGGCTGACTGGTTGTTACACCACAGCTTCATCTTGGCTCCTTGATCCAACTTTAGCTCCACCAGCATACTCTTTAGCCATAGCAGCTCTGCAACTCCCAAGGTCAAAGCTTTGTACTCCGCTTCAGCTGTCGATCTGGCCACCACTGACTGCTTCTTACTCCTCCAAGAGACCAAGTTACCTCCTAAAAATATGCAATAGCCCGAGGTAGACCTCATATCATCAGCACAGCTAGCCCAGTCAGAGTCACAGTAGCCCTTGATGCTCACGCGATCATTCTAGCCCTTGATGCTCACGTGATCATTCTTCCTGAATATCAGCCCCTTTTCGGAGGCACCCTTCAAGTATCTTAGGATCTGGTATACTGCGTCCATATAACCCTTCCTTGGGTCATGCATGTAGCGGCTCACCATACTCACTGCAAAGCATATATCAGGACGTGTGTAGCTCAAATAGATCAACTTGTCCACAAATCCCTGGTATCTGTTCCGGTCAACTGGTTCTCCAGCCTCAGCATCCAGCTTGAACCTCTGAATGATCGGCGTCGCTGCAGGTTTGCATCCCAACATCTCTGTCTTTGTGAGAAGGTCCAACACATACTTCCTCTGAGAAAGAACAATTCCCTCTGCTTCTCGAGCAATTTCAATCCCAAGGAAGTACCAAAGAAGGCCAAGGTCCTTCACCTCGAACTCCTTGCCAAGCTTCCACTTGAGTCAGGCAATCTCCTGCTCATTATCTCCTGTGATAATCATATCCTCCACATACACCGTAAGCATGGTGATGTGGCCTCCACTCCGACGAAAAAATACAGTGTGATCAGCGTTGATCTGCCGATATCTCATCCCTATCAACGCCTTCCTGAATCTGTCAAACCACACTCGAGGAGACTGCTTCAGTACATAGAGGGACTTCTTCAACCTGCAGACCTTGCCTACTGTCTTATCTATGCAGAATCCTGGTGGTATCTCCATGTACACCTCCTCCACTAGATCCCTATGAAGAAACGTATTATTTACATCTAGTTGGTGTAGCTTCCATCCACCATTCGCTGCCAAAGAAATCAGGGTCCTGATGGTGCTCATCTTTCCCACTGGTGCAAAAGTCTTGCAGTAGTTAATGTCGTACGCCTGACTATATTCTTTTGCCACCAGTCGAGCCTTGTAGCGCTCAACTTGTCCATTTGGGTTCTGCTTCACAGTAAAGACCCACTTGCATCAGACTGTCATCTTTTCCTTTGACAGTTTTACCAGTTCCCAAGTGTGGTTTTCTCAAGAGCCCCTAACTCCTCGTGCATCGCCGCTTTCCACTTTGGATCGTTCTTGGCAACCTGCCAATTGTTAGGTACAGTAATACTATCAAAAGACGCAATGAATGCTCCATGAGAAGAAGAGATGTTATCATATGAAATAAACTGAACAAAATCCCAACCATATCTATCAGGAGAATTTTTTGTATTGCTGCGAGTGGTCCTCCATACTGATAATGGTGTGGGAGGGATAAGAAGAATGATATCACCTGAAGGAAAATCTGGTGGTGGTGGTGTAGGTGTCTCAGGAATCGAGACCGACGTAGGCAAGGGACTTGGCACTCGCACTATAGGTACTGGTCCTGCAGTTTGCTTCCTTTTCATGTTGTAGGTAAGTAACTCCCCCTGAGCCGTAGGCCTAACACCTCTCATCTCCTTCCCCTGTTCCTATTCACTTTTCTCCTCAACCGTTCCTCCATGCCATACTCCTAAATCGGTCACCAAACTCTCACCAATCTTCCTCTCTCGCCTCATACTCTAAGTGTCAGGTGAATTGCCCATGGATGAGGTTCCCTCCTGACGGTAGTATGGCTCAAACTCCCTGAAGTGAACATCCATGCTCACAAACCTCTTCTTCTCTATTGGGCTCCAGCACACGTACCCCTTTTGAGTCGCCAATAGCCCACGAAGACACACTTGACTGCTCTAGGGTCAAGTTTTCCAACAGACGTCTGTTGTCCTTCACAAAACATACGCAGCCAAATACCTTCAGCGGGAGTATTCCACTATTATTTTCTTGCAATATCTCACATGGAGACTTCCATCCCAGTACTTTCGAGGGCATCATGTTGATCAGTTGAGCTGCTGTCACTGCATGCCCCCACAGACTCTGTAGGACATTCATGGCGATCATCATGCTCCTTGCCACCTCCAGAAGGTGTATGTTCTTCCTTTCTTCTACTCCATTTGGTATTGGTATGTATGCACAGGTAGTCTGATGATGTATCCCTTGGGCTAACAAGTATTCCTCAAGTGCTTTGTTGGTATACTCTGTCTCATTGTCAGACCTTAGTACCTTCACCACAGCTCTGTATTAAGTCTGAACATGTTTATGAAAGTCCCGAAAATAGGCAAAGACATCACTCTTATTCTTTATTAAATACAATTAGGTGACATGAGAGAAACAATCAATAAAAGAAACGAAATACTTGTAACCATTCATAGTAGTTGTAGCGCACGAGCCCCAAATATCAGAATGTATAATATCAAAAACAGAAGAGCTCCTATGGCCCGCACTAACATATGAGCTCCTAATAAGTTTGCCTAAATCACATCCATCACATACTAGTTTCTCCTTATTTGCTTTCTCATAAATAGATGGATACAACCTACTCAAAATACCAAAAGAGGAGTGCCCCAACCGCCTGTGGTGGAGTATCAGTGTATTCTCGGCACTCATCTTCAGTCCTCCCATTCCTGCGCTCTCTGCCACAGACACCAATGTCGAATCTAACCCCTCCCGATCTAGGTACCACAGTCCATCATGCCAAGTGTCAGTCACAAGTCTTTGTCCCGTCTCCTTCTCCTGGAAGATCACCTTAGGAATATCAAAAGCGACAATGCATTTTTGGTTGGAAGATTATAGAACTAATGGACAAAAGACTGACTAGAAAAGAAGGAGCATACAAAATATTGGATAATTTTACCGAACCTGTACAATTGATAGTACCCTTACCAACCACTGGCTGGAAAGTACTATCGGCTATTTGAATGTTGTCCGCCGATACTAAGTGAGTGTAGGAAGAGAACTCACTAGCATTCCCTATCACGTGTCGAGAAGCACCCGAATCGACAATCCAGTCCGACGATCTAAGGGAAGACATAGATGCAAGGGCGAGTGAGTCGTCAGTACCTTCCGATTGATGGACATACATGGCAGCGTTGCCTCTGGCGAAGACTGAGGTGGACGCCTCCTTAGTCGCACTCCTCCTGTCTCCATCGTTTGACACTCTCTGCTTTCTCCTAAGTATCTCCAACATGCCCAGCAGTGCCTGATCCTCAAAATAGGCACCATCAGTTCCCTCCTCGTATTCTACTACTAGTAGGTTCGCCCGATAACCTCCTCGACCACCCCGTCGACCCCCACGACCACGGCAATGTCCTCCAAACTGTCCACGTCCACCACCTGAATCTCCCTCCTTAGGTGGTTTGGTGGAAGCATACCTCAGATGGACCACCTCCCCGTAGTTGTAGCACTGCCGATGGTCTCCCTTAGGTCCTGTGCCGCCTGAATTGGCAACCGCCAGTGCTGACTTAACTTCAGGAGGACCACCTGTCCCTGCCTGTAGCTTGATGCGAGTCTCCTCCTGGATCATGGCCGAGATAGCCTCCTCAAGTGTAGGGATCTTCGGTTGGTCTAGAAGTAGTATTGTCCTCTGAGCAAACACTGCAACCAGCCCCTTAACAAACTTTATCGTCCTGTCCTGCAGACATACCTGTCTCTCCATACACTTCGAGTCCTCGCAGCTCGCCCGATCTGAGGAGTGATCGTAATCCAACCACGGACGCTCCAACTCCGTGGCATACTCCTGCACCGTCTTCTCTCCCTATATTGTGTCGTCGATCTCCCCCTTGATCTGGAAAACCCTCATATTATTTTCCACACCATCGTAGGTCCTCAACTACTTCCACATGTCCTTTACCATTTCAAGGCCATCCACTGTGGTGGCGATCGATTGGACTAAAGAATTGAGTATCCAAATGTATATCACCATATGAGTGGACTTCCACTCGTCGTGTCCTGCTGAGCCCTCATCCGGCTTTGTCTTCTCTCCTGACAAAAAATCCTCCAGGTTCATTCCTACGAGGGTTTTCCTCACCCGTCGTGACCAACTCAGGTAGGTGGCCGACCATCAAGCTTCAGATCGATGGAGGAAAGCTCCAACTTCGCCGGTGTTCGTGTCACGCTCTCACCACCCGACAGTTTCATCAGCTTCATCAACTTTTTTGACCTCCGTAGGGTCCAAATTCTTGATGATCTCCTCCATCGATCATCCTCTTCTCCGATCATCTCACACCCGTCTCACGATTCACGTTTGTCATTTTCATCCTCTCCTAGACCCGATCATGCTTCTCCCCCATCGGATCTAGGCCTTCAATGTCAACGTCCGGAACGACCCGCGGGAGACGTCAGGAACCACAACAGAAGGCTCATACAGGCTCCATAGGAGTCGCGGCTTCACGGTAGTGGCGGAAGTGTGGTGGCAGCGGCGGTGGCGATGGTGGTGGGCGAGCGGTGTGGCGACGGTGGTGGCGGCAGCGGTAGTGGTGGCGCGGCAGCGGTAGCAGCGGCTAGGGTTTGGCGGCTAGGGTTTGTGGTGGCTAGGGTTTGTGCTCTGATACCATGTAGAATATTTTGGAGTTCTATTTATTTTTTATTAATAATCTCTTAGCTATATATATATATATATATATATATATATATATATATATATATATATAGCCTTACAACCCTCCTTCTTACATAAAACTCCTAATACATTCTAATATACCAACAACATTACATTTAACAGTCTCCAAGGATTAACAAATATTTATTACCCTGTGTGGCTAACTTAGATAACTTATCAGGGTAATCAACATTATGATAATTATAAACAGGGTAAAATAAGACTTTGAACAATCTGTAGTGACTAAGAATTATCTATCTTCTTTATCAAACTCAATGAATATCCAAGTATGTCGAAGTAATAACTTTGTTGAACGAGCATTTTGTTGAATCGTTTTAAGTTATTATGTATCTTAGAAAGAAGATGTCAGTTTTGATCCAATTTCAAACAGAGATCAAATAAGAATGGCACTTCTCTGAGTCCACTACTTTCTTTGCACATCCTGGTAATTTCACTCCAGGGGAGAAAATAGAGTGGAGTGAAGTTGCAAGTTTGTGAGGTCCCAATAAGGAGTTAACTTCTATTACTAGCTTATTTGGTACTACTATTAGTAGAAAGATGGTAAAGTCCCTGCTGGAATCAACATAATTATAATTATAATTATAATTATAATTATAATAGAAACATGGTTTAATACTTGGCTTAATTTTATTGATAGGTGGGACTACTATTCTACTAGATATGGAGAGGCTAATCCCTCTCTCTACTATTCTACTAGATGTGGGACTAAACACATACTATTACTCTCAACACTCCCCCTCAAGATGGACGATATATATCAATTATCCCTATCTTGTCATATAGTTTAGAAAGACTCGATGAATTAAGGCACTTAGTCAGACAATCTGCAACTTGTTCTTCTTAGAAAACATGAACGATCTTTAATATCCCTTTTTCTAGCTTCTCTTTGATGAAGAACCGATCAATCTCGATGTACTTAGTTCTGTCATGCTGGACTGGATTGTTAGCTATACTTATTGCAGTTTGACTGTCACTCAGAAGACACAACGGTGTTCCCTGGTCTAGCTTCAACTCTGTCAGTAGTGCTCTTATCCACAACAACTCTGATACTCCCAGAGCCATAACTCTATACTCTGCTTCAACAGTCGATCGTGCTACCACATACTGTTTCTTGCTTCTCCATGAGATTATGTTATCCCCCACAAAGACACAGTACCCTGAAGTAGACCTTCTATCGTCCATGCAGCTAGTCCAATCTCCATCGCAGTACCCCTCAATATCCAGGTGTCCATTTTTTTTGAACCATAGCCCTCTTCCAGGAGTCCCCTTCAGATATCTTAGGATACGAAAAATTGCATCCATGTGACCCTTCCTTGGATCATGGATGTAGCGACTCACTACACTCACAACAAATGAGATATCAGGGCGAGTGTGGCCTAGATAAATCAATTTGCCTACTAGTCTCTGATATCTCTCACGATCAACAGGCTCTTCTGCCTCTGCACCTAACTTATCTTTTTGATCGATTGGAGTGACTGTTGATCGACATCCCAGCATACCAGTCTCTGTGAGCAGGTCTAGTACATACTTCCTCTGAGAGATGACGATCACATCTCTTCCTCGAGCCACCTCGATCCCGATAAAATACATCATCATTCCTAAGTCCTTCACTTCAAACTCCTTGGCGAGTTTTGACTTCAGCTGGGTGTTCTCCTCATTATCACCTGTGATCACTATATCATCCACATACACTACAAGTATGGTGATGTGGCCTCTTGCATGCTGGAAGAAAACCGTGTGATCTGTATTAGTCTGGCGGTACCCCATACCTGTAACAACTTTACTGAATCTATCAAACCAGGCTCGAGGAGATTGCTTGAGCCTAAACAATAATTTCTTTAGCTTGTACACCTTTTCTGTCGACTGCTTCGTACAAAACCCCGGGGGGGAGGGGTCTCCATGCATATATTCTCTTGTAGGTCCCAATAAAGAAAAGCGTTCTTCACATCCAATTGATACAGCTGCCACCCATGATTTGCTACAAGGGAGACCAGGGTTCTCACAGTGCTCATCTTTTCCACTGGAGCAAATATCTCATCATAGTCGATACCATAGGATTAAGTGAATCCCTTTGAAACCAACCTTGCCTTATACCGCTCCACCTTTCCTTCTGGCATCTCCTTTACTGTGAAGATCCATTTGCATCCAACTGCTCTCTTTCCTTTAGGCAACGGAACAAGCTCCCATGTCCCATTTCTTTCGAGTGCTCGAAGTTCCTCCAACATTGCAGTTCTCCACCTTGGATCTTCCTTCGCTTCCTGCCAACACTTAGGCAAACAGGTGGTGTCTAACGATGCAATGAATGCTCGATAGGTAGGGAATATATTAGAGTAGGATAAGAAATTGGCAATGTCGTGTTCATAACCATAACGATTAAGGACTTTTCTCGCATTATTGCGAGAAGATCTCCTTAAGAGAATATAAGAAAGTGGTGAAGAGATCATACCATCCGAATCAGAGGGATCCAGTACGGGAGGTGCATCTTCAAGAGTTGGGGCAGGGTTAGGCGAGGGACATGGCACAGTAGGGACAATAGGCATAGTAGTGGACTGCTACTTTCTTCTTCTGTAGACTTGGAGATTTGTAGATTGTTCTAAAGTCTGTTCTTCCCCTGCACTGGAACATCACTTTCTTCCTCCAGATTGTCACCACTTTCTTCCTCCGGATTATGTGCATCCTTATCACTTTCCTCACCGTCGCTATCTCCCCCTTGTTCTCTTGGACCAGCTTTCATTATTGGATATGAAACTGACCCGACAATCACGCTTGGGCCCATCCCCCCTCACTCCTACACCTCATGTGCTAGGTGTGTCACCAAATACGTAGCCTTCACCTAAACCATTGTGGTAGTATGATTTTATCTCTCTGAATGTAACGTCCATGCTTACAAAGAGCCTTCGCTCCACCGGACTCCAACAAGAGTATCCCTTCTGAGTCCCTGAGTAGCCAACAAAGATGCACTTCAATGCCTGAGGGTCCAACTTTTCCACCGTAGGTCTGTTATCTTTCACAAATATACACATCCAAATATCTTTGGGGGAACAATGTACTTATTCTCTCCTGTAAGCATCCCAAACGGTGTCTTCCATCCTAACACCTGAGAGGGCATCATGTTGATGAGATATGCAGCCGTCAACACGACATGCACCTACAAGTGTTTAGGAACATTCATGGCAAACATCATTGACCATGCTACTTCCAACAAGTGTCTGTTCTTCCGCTCTGCCACGTCATTTTGTGCTGGTGTATAGGCACACAAAGTCTGATGTTGTATCACTTGGGCTGATAAGTAATCTTCAATAGCCTTATTGGTGTATTCTGTCCCATTGTTAGATCTCAAAATTTTCACTTTAGCACTGTACTGTGTTGTAACCCTGCGATAAAAATCTTGAAAGCATGCAAAGACATCACTCTTACTCTTCATTAGGTATACCCATGTGACACGAGTGTAGCAGTCAATAAAGGTGACAAACCATTTAAAACCATTAACTCCAGTTGTAGGACAAGGTTCCCACACATCAGAGTGTATCATATCAAAAACAGCTAAACTTCTATTTTCAGAACTCACATAAGAGCTTCTGGTATGTTTTCCAAACTCACAAACCAACTTTTGTTTATTAGTCTTTTGATACATAGATGGATACATCCAACTTGGTAGACTGAATGGAGAGTGTCCCATGCGCTGATGTTGAAGTAATAATTCTGCTTCAACTATTTTTTGCGGCTCCTCCAGTTGTTCTTCTTCCACCAGGTGATGCTAGTGTTGCGTCCAGCCCACCCATGTTCAAGTACCATAATCCCTTATGCTAAGTGCAAGTCTCCAACCGTCTCCCCGTTCCCTTCTCAAGAAAAATCACCTTAGGAATGTCAAAGGAAACAATACAATTAAATTGAATAACAATGGCACTAATGGACAATAGATTAACAAAAAAAGATGGAACATACAAGACATCAGTAAGGGTTATGAAAGGGGTGCATTCAACTGTGCCTTTATCCATAATGAGTCTAGCCATACCATCAGCAGTCTGAATGTTTTTAGGCGTCGTCATGTAAGTATAATCTTGGAACTCATCATGGGCACCCGTGACATGGCCGGATGCCCCAGAGTCAATTATCTAACCTGGTTCATGGATAGATGCTAGGACATGAACAGGTATACCTGTGCTTGCATGGGCATAGTGGGTGATGTTACCCCCGGAGGTGGTTGGAGTTGATGTCCCAGAGGTGTTGGCTCGACTGTCGCTGGTTCTAAGCTTCATGCTTCTCCATATCTTTAGCATTTCTCTCTCACTAGGGGTCATATCGGGTGACTGACTCTTACTTTCCTCTTCTGTCAGGTTTGCCTTGTGTTCTCCGGAATAATTACTTCTGCCACCAGCATAGCCTCCTCTGCCACCCCTACGCCCTCCACGGCTGTATCCGCGACCGCTGGACTAGCCTTTCAGGGGATTTCGTATAAAATTTGATAAAGTGTACAGGTTCTCCACAGTTGTAGCACCCTTTCCCTCCGGAAGGGTTTGGGTTAAAAGCTACTAGAGCTGATTTTTCCTCCATAGAGCTAGTAGTGCTAGGCATCAACTTCATTCGTTCCTCTTCTTGTGCCATAGTAGCTATGGCCTCCTCTAGTGATGGCAGCCTGGGTTGAGCAAGTAGGATATTTCTCTCTGCTCGAATGCTGGGTTAGGCCCCTTCAGGAACTTCATCATCCTCTGTCGCGAAACATACTCCATGAACTTCTTATAATGTTTCACAAATGTCGGTTCCACTTGCTCATCTTCCACGCCAATGGGGTCATAGTGTTCGAGATCTGACCAATACTTCAGCAGAGCCACATACTTAGAGATGGTGTGATCTTCTTGGACCACCTTATTAAGTTCATCTTGTAGTTAGAAAACCCTCATAGGGTTGTCCGACCCTGAGTACATATCTCTCAGCGTCATCCAAATGTCACCAGCACCCTCAATTGCTTCTACGTTGTCCGACACTTGGTCGGTCAATGAGGCTGTCAACCATCCAGCAACAACATTATTGACGATCTCCCACACAACAAAGTCCAGTGAGGAGTGATCTTCAAGTGCCTTGGTTTGGCCATTTACATAGCCCACCAAGCCTCTTGCCTTCAGAGTCCGCATCGCCTGACGCGACCACTTCAAGTAGTTGGAAGTACCCTCCAACTTTATCTTCAGTTTCTTCAACTTTTCCATTTTGTATGGTGAAGGATCCATATCCGCGTGTGCACCATGAGAGCTAGTCTTGGTCAGCCTCTTGGAGAAGAGAGCGTCCACCAAAGCCTTTATCTCTTGGGCCGTCAGCTTGTCGTAGATCGTCTCCATCGTATTCTTCTTGTCCTCTTCTATCGGCAATATCAACAAGACGGTGGCAGATCTAGATTGTCTCCACCTTTGATCGTCGTCTTCTCCACGTCTATTGTTCCTCCTTCAGCGGCAGCGGTGTCCCTGAGAGTCGCTGCTTATGTCCCGTGCACGGCTTCGACCCGAGGTTGCATGGCCTGACGAGAAGGAGGAATCGACAGTTGTAGTCGAGATCAGGAGTTCACACAAGAGTTTTCTCACTGATATATCTTGATCCAACAAGCAACTATATAATTAATATCCCGATTACAACTTACTCCTACAAAACAATAATCAGAAAATTAAATTTCTCGGTCTTTTGCATATGGACAGAACACAGTTACAACTTACAGGAGAGATGACAAAGAAGAAGATCGTCGGGGTCGGGGGTCGCCCGAATCGCAGCGGCAACAGCAGCAATCGCTACAACAACAACAGCAGCCGCCGCTGTGGCGGGGCAGGTCGGCGGCGCGTGGCCAGGCGGTCGCCGGGGCTGACGGAGGCTGCTGGCGGCGGGGCAGGCCGACGGCGCTGCGGCGCGTGACTAGGCGGTTGCCGGGGTCGGCAGGGAAAGAAGGGAGGGGGGCGGCTGTAAGAGGGTTAGGGTTAGGATTTGGAGAAGGGTGGGGGGATTTGGCTCTGATACAAAATAAACTTGGCTTAATTTTATTGATGGGTGGGACTAGATATATATAGGAGAGGCTAACCCCTCTCTCTGCTATTCTACTAGATGCGGGACTAAACACCCACTAATACTCTCAACAATTATAATTATAGCAAAATCGAAAGGAAAAGTATGCCAGTCAAAGAAATGATTATATTGGTTAAATTTAACATATTACTAGGATCTGGTTTGAAAAATTCACCAAGGATGTTGGACGATATGGATATACATTAAGTAGAGCCGACCTTACTCTCTTTTCTAGAAAAACTGAAACACCATTTATTTCCCTTACATTATGTGTTGATAATTCATAATTGCAGGAAATAGCTCGAGTAAAGCAACAAGGCTACAGAATTTCTAGCCATCCACTTTGACCCAAAAGACCTCAACAAAGAAAATTGACACTTAAAGACTTGAAATTCTTATATTCCATAGAGAGTGCATAATGGACCTTTTGTTGACTATGGGCATGACAGGATGTAAGCTGGATGACACCCCTTCTTGATACAAATATGAAGTTGACAGCTAACGACAAAACCTTTTGAAGATGTGGAGAGATATTAGAGACGAACAAGAAAATGGATATATTTATTAAGGCCTGTATCAGATATTTCACGGTAAGCAAGTACATAGATAGCCCAAGAATACCTCACATGGAGGCAATTTTGAGAATAATCAAGTACTTGAAAGGGTCTCTCCAGGGCTAGGTATGTTATTGTCCAACCAATGTTACATGAAATTAGAAAGTTATGCAAATGCTGACTAGGATAGTTGGCAAGATGATACACAATTACTTCAGGGTATTATGTTATGCTTGGCTGGAACCTAGTGAAATGGAGAATCAAGAAACTCCTCGTGGTAGCCAGGTAAAGTGCCGTAGCCGACTATTTGTCTATGATGAACAGTGTATCAGACTTATTGTGGGTACTCTGGACCCTACTATCTGAGATTGGAGTGAACTAGAAGTGCCCATAGAACTTTATTGGGCAATAAGGTGGCAATCCGCATTGCGACTGAACCACTATAACTTTATCACACTTGTCATACTGAGATTGAAAGACATTTCATCAGAGAACGACTTGTGGCTCAAATATATTATTTTGGAGACCTAGGTGGCAGATGTACTCAATAAATGGCTATTCAAGACCCCATTCCAAAATTGATTATTCAAGTTGAACATGATTGATATTCATACTCCACTTAAGGTGGAGAGTTTTTGAATATATCATCATCATCATCCAAGCCTTCTCCTATCAAAATGGGTTGACCATGGAGCATAACAAAACTCCATGAAAGATTTGGCATAATTTTTTTGACATGATGTCTGTAACGACCCGAACCGCTCCGCTCAGCTCAGCAAGATGAAACGTGGGTGCAAACGACGTTTGGATTTTGCTCATTCAGGAGATGTGCAGTCTTCGCTTGTGCAGAGGCTCGCTCGGAGTCCCGCTTGGTCGAGACGAACCCTCGTTCAGGTGGGTGGCTCCGATGAACATGTCTTTGCTTGGCTTCACACTTCAATTGGACTATACGTTCATTAGGTGAATCAGTTGATGCATGCTAATAAAAGAGTTGAGCCCACATAGCTAAGGGAATAATCCCCATCTTATATAGCATAGAATTTGGAACGTAAACATCGGAACTAGATTTGGTGCCTCGCACTTAGACTTATATCAGTATAACTGCTTTAAATTTCAAGTAGACTATGCTGCATGATCTTTATAGTACTTAACTTCCGCACTATTATAATGCTTGTCACGTAGACTATACCACTGGTTCGGAGCGCTTCACGGAAACACGGTTCATTCAAGTTAGACAGGAAGACTATCAAATAGTCGTTCCAAGTAAAAAGTAAAATATAGTAAGACTTCGGTACTGTTGGGTCGCCAAGGCAGTTCCCGGACTGGGAGCTGCATAAAGATATAATATTTAGAAGAGAGGGCTCGGGAGCCCACTTAAAAAGAGCAGTTGAGATTTCAGAGAAAGATTGGAGCACTATAGAAAAGATCAAATAAGAGAACATGCATGGTCACAGATAACTTGTGCACAAGATTTTGTTCCTCGGACGCGATCGCTGGGGCACCGGGATCGGTTTGGCTTAGGAGGAGCATACAGAGCCGTGCTAGCTGAGTACTAGCACTAAGGGATTCGAGAGTTTGTATCGGAGCTCGCTACCTGAGCTGCAAGCATCGCCGTCTAAACCATGCTGATGTCCAGGATGGCTTGTGGTGCCAGTGACTCTTTCATATAGATTAAGTCGGCTCACTGGCGGCAATCCGAGTACGAGTCATTGGATTTGAGGCAAGTAACGGCAACCTGCGTGCAGTTCGTTAATTGTCCAAAGAATGGATGCACTGCATAAGACACACATTTGAGTATAACAGGTATGTGGCAGGGACACGTTCAAGACACTTAGTATTTACATGGTTATTTTCCATCATTTCATTACATATACTTGGATAACATCATTGTATCTTTGGACAGTGAAGGACGAATGGTAAGTGGAGGTATAGCAAACTCGGTTACAAATTTCGTGACACTTATATATGCCTGTGACACGAGTATTTTATACTTGTAATATGCCATAAAACTTATCCTAAGGTAAGATTAGAAAGACAACCTAATAAGTTGGTGCACAGAACATAATAAACGTATTGGTTTTGTTGAGTGAGCGAGAAGCCTTTCCACCAGTGCATCTCTATGTACTGACACCCCACTAGATTGCTTGCAGGGTTCGGAAAGTAGCTCGTTTAATGCGGAGTTTCCTTCGTGCGCGCTAAGGCGTAGAGTTCGTTCTGGTGCCTTGGAACGTTGCGGCCAGAGCTGAAGCACCATATACAGGACATAATGTATTGGAACATCATCCTTTTATATCATTCTCAAGTTGTAAGCCATTTAGCATAGTTCATTGTATGTAAGGGAGAGAGCTTGAGCGATTGTAATATTTGGCCTAGCGTCATTGTAACTTCTATTCCAATATCAATAAAGAGAATTATTTCTTATATATATCTTATTTTGTTTTAACTTTTCTGTTTGGGGACTATATGTGTGACTCCGAGACTTAGCAATTAAAATAGGCCATTTTTGTGCTTGCCTTGCGCAGTCATAACTTTGGCTCGCACGACATCACGTCTAGCGAGGACGTTCGGCTCTGTGGGGACCAGGACGTGACATTTTGGTATCATAGCACGACTTTACGTCCTTGGCTTCGTATCGATTCTCTCAACTTTGAACTGTGTTTGTAGGTGATGTTATAGACGCTCTCTCTCGATGTCCGCAAGATGTTCCATACAATAAGTCTATATATTTTATGAATCTCATTGGGTGTTTTGGTTGACTAGGGCTAGCTATGCAAAAATGCCTTGTTGGCTGAGCGCTTGGCAGTTACATAGTTATATTCTAGACCTAAGTTGGTTCAAGTAAGTTTATGTGCGGGATCAGAATGTCGTTCGGACGAGGATAAGTTGGATTTTGATTATGGGTTTTGGATAATAATAAATAGAGGTGTTGTCGGAAAGACGATATTGTTAAGCAAATAACGAGAATCGTGCTTAGATTATGAAGAATAGTTCGGTTGGATATTCAAGTGAAATCAGTTGGGAATTTGAATTCGGTTTCAAGGATGCGACGAATGGCTTGAAACCGGAGTGGTGTAATGGATAACCTTGGATGAATTGAGGATTTTAGGATAGCAATGAGTCTATCAACAGCGAGCGCGATATTGCAAAGCCTTAGATGAGTATTGATTAGTTAGTCAATTTTTTAGGTGCCTCGTACGAGATTCGGTTCAGACGATTAAGAGTGAGTCGAACAAGTGATAAGGGTATATCGAATAAAGATTCAGAAAGATGAAACGAATAGTTGGTCGAGGAATCAATACGAATCGTGTATCATATTGCAAATTGAATCAAATAGAATGAAACTTAGAGTTAAGTTTGAAAACTCGAGGATGCGATCAAAGTTAGCACGAATGGAGGATAGCACGATTTGAAGAAAATAGCGATTGGAAATTCGATTTGAGGATACGAGAATGGTTCTAAGGATAAGAAGAAGGTATAGCTCGGTAGAACAACGTGTGAATGATTTAGTCTCGGACTTGGATAAGTCGATACGACATCAATGCTTGGCAGATAGTTCGAATTGATACAAGTGAAATAATGACGTTGCTCGGGGAATGGATATAGACGATAAAAGATTTGATCTTGAGTTTGAACTAGTCAATCTTAAATCTAGTTTGGAAGCTAGTTTGGGATGAAACGAAATGATGTTACACGAAGGGATGATTTCATGGTTGCACGAATATACTTAACGATATCAAAGTGTATCGAGGATAAACAAACTTTGACTCGAGGATTTTCTAGTTGAACGAATGATAGGTATGTTATCGATAGAATCTTTGAACTTGATTGTTGTGAGAAAATCTATATGTGGGCTAAGGATTGATCGAACGATCACATTGAAGTTTCGAACGACTTGGCTAGGAGAATGTTGATCATGACATGAACCAATGTTAGTATGACATGACTTGATGGATGCTGGAATTTCTAACGATTGATCATTGACTCGGTATAACGAATCGAGGACTTAGGATAAATTTGGGATCGATCAATAACTTGGGTGAAATGAAGGTGTAACGATGAAGTGTCTTGGTGATTTTGAGGATCGTTATAGCTTATAGCTTGATGCAAATGAGACGATGATACTAGAGAAGCATATGTGCATTTCGGGGATGAGTTAGACTAGTATTTAAAGCAAGTTATGCTCGGTGGATTTGTGACCGAATATGTAGCGATGTCGGATGACTTCGAGATTTCGATTTAAGATTTGGTGACTTAGGAAATATGACTTACGATTGGTGGGTTATAGTTGCAAATTGGAAATGGTCACTTAGAGTTTTGAGTTATGATTCGGTGATTGAGACTGCGAAACTAGATTTGGTCGACGCTATCACATAGACTTGAGGAATTAAATGACGTGCGTTACTCGGATTGATGTTGTCGATCGGAATATATCGAGGATTTCATTGGAACGGACTTACATTAGGAATGACTTTGTTGTACAGACTCGGACCCTTGAACCGGATGTTGTTGATGCAAGTAGGATGATCTATGCTCGATGTTCAAAAATCTGAGTGAAGCGAACTTGGATAGAATGGATGATGATTTATAGATTGGATAGATGGTTGTGATTGAAAGAACGAGATGGTATCGAGGACTAATCAGATTGATGTTATTGTCGAATGTACGAAATTGATCAAGGAAGTTGAGGCGACGAACTGAATCATAAAATAGAATAGCGTATTTGGAAGACGTACTTATGTTAAGTGGAAGACTTGGGTTTGAATCGAATTAGATTTGGCTTGGACTTTGATCGACCCCGCTCGAGGTAACAATGTGGTTTCATAAGACGAAAATACTTGGGAAATTGATCATGTTATTATGAGGATTGATCGGAAGGATAAATAGTTAGTTGACGGAACAAAATCGAACTTGGATGATTTGCGATTTCATGTCATCGGAAGAAATATTATGGAACAACGTGGATGCAAAGTCGTATATCGTAAACAAGGGATGTGTTAAAATTGTTGTTCGAGGATGGAACGAAAACAAAATTATACTTGGGCGAATTTGAACGATGTTATTGAGATTGAGACCGTGTTTGGAAGAGTGTGATTGAGGCGTGCATAAAAAACGATTCAGAATTTAGCTAGGTGCTTCTTGGATAAATAAGCTTTGGAAGATGAAACATAGATGATTCAAACGATGGCATAGGAAGATAGTAGAATTTTCTTAGCGAGAATGAGCGATGGATCGAGAGAGGGGATTGCGTATCGAGATACGATTGGACTTAGATTTGATGCAAGACAAGTTTGGAATACTGGTCGGGATTCAAAATTTGTAATCTTGAGAACTGTTGGAATTTGGTTAGGCATAACACTGGGTTTCAATTGGACGACGTCGAGTGATTGATTTGGTGATATTTTTAGGATTCATTATGATTAAGGAATCTCGCTTGGTCGGGTTCGCCCTAGCCATAAGTTTCCTGTATGCGGTGAGTTATAGCATACCCCGTGTTTGAGTAGTGCAGCTCTGCATTAGGCGCAGTAGAGATTGAGGCAGTGAACGAAATGGTTATGTTGAGGATATAGTTGAATGGATGTGTGCGATATAGTTACTCGATAGAATTTAGTTAAGGCATGTGTGTAGCCCGGATTGATGAAACGAATAGGAAATGTTGTTCGAACGAGTTTGATGATGTATAAGGCAGATTCGAGTTGGAGATAAAAGTGATGCCATAGGATGAGTTTGTACTCAGGAAGTTTCGAGGACGTAACTTTTTCTGAGTGGTGTATTATGTAACGACCCGCTTCGTTCAGCTCAGTAAGATAAAACGTTGGTGCAAACGACGTTCGGATTCGCCTCGATCGAGCGAGACTTTGAGCGAACCTCTACACAAGCCAAGACTGCACGTCTTCTGAATGAGCCAAACCCTAGTTCAGGTGGGTATCTCCGATGAACTTGTCTTTGCTTGGCCTTCACACTTAACAATTGGACGATACATGCTAGTTCATTAGGCGAACCACTTGATGCGTGCTAATAAAAGAGTTGAACCCACATAGTTAAGGGAATAATTCAATCTTATATGCACGCATAGAACATGTAACCCACATAACATAAGGGAATAATTCAAATTTGTCACCCACTTGTAACGAAATTTGTAACCGAGTTTAAATTATTTGTGACACTTATATATGCAAATTTTGTAACACTTATATATGCAATACGATATATGGATGCTAGTTCATTAGGCGAATCAGTTCGTTACTTGTCTAAAGAATGGATGCACTGCACGCAACACACATTTGAGTATAACGGGTCTGTGGCAGAGACACGTTCAAGACACTTAGTGTTTACATGGTTAATTTACATCATTTCAGTACATATACTTGGATAACATCGTTGTATCTTTGGGCAGAGAAGGACGAATGGTAAGTGGAGGTATAGCAAATTCGGTTACAGAAGAGCTTGTAACCATTCATAGTAGTTGTGGCGCACGGTCCCCAGACATCAGAATGTATAATATCAAAAACAGAAGAGCTCCTATGGCCTGCACCAACATATGAGCTCCTAGTAAGTTTGCCTAAATTACATGCATCACATATTAGTTTCTCCTTATTTGCCTTCTCATAAATAGATAGATACAACCTACTCAAAATATCAAAAGAGGAGTGCCCCAACTACCTGTGATGGAGTATCAGTGTATTTTCGGCACTCATCTTTGGTCTTTCCATTCCTGTCCTTTCTGTCACAGACACCAATGCCGAATCCAGTCCTTCCCGATCCAGGTACCACAGTCCATCATGCCAAGTGACAGTCCCAAGTCTTCGTCCCATCTCCTTCTCCTGGAAGATCACCTTAGGAAAATCAAAAGAGACAATACATTTTAGTTGGAGGATTATAGAACTAGTGGACAAAAGACTAACTAAAAAAGGAGCATGTAAAACATTGGATAATCTTACTGAACCTGTACAATCGACAGTACCCTTACCGACTACTGGCTGGAAAGTACCATCAGCTGTTTGAATGCTATCTGCAAATGCTAGGTGAGTGTAGGAAGAGAACTCACTAGCATTCCCTGTCACGTGTCGAGACGCACCCGAATTGACAATCCAGTCCAAAGATCTAAGGGAATATATAGATGCAAGGGCGAGTGAGTCATCAGTACCTTCCAATGGATGGACATACATGGCAGCGTTGCCTCTGGCGAAGACTGAGGTGGACGCCTCCTCAGTCCCACTCCTCCCGTCTCTATCGCTTGACGCTTAATGCTTTCTCCTGAGTACTTCCAGCATACCCAGTAGTGCCTGATCCTCCTCAGTATAGGTACCGTTAGCTCCCTCCTCGCCTTCTGCTACCAGCAGGTTCACTCGATAACCTTCTCGACCACCCCGTCGACCCCCACGACCACGGCCACATCCTACAAACTGTCCACGTCCGCTACTTGAATCTCTCTCCTTGGGTGGTTTGTTGCAAGCATACCTCAGATGGCCCACCTCCCCGCAGTTGTAACACTGTCGAGGGTCTCCCTTAGGTCCCGTGCCGCCTGAATTGGCAACCGCTAGTGTTGTCTTCACTTCAGGAGGACCACTTGTCCCTGCCTGTAGCTTGATACGAGTCGCCTCCTGGATCATGGACGAGATAGCCTCCTCAAGTGTAGGAATCTTCGGTTGAGCTAGAAGTAGTGTTGTCCTCTGAGCGAACACTGCGGCCAGCCCATTAAGAAACTTCATCGTCCTCTCCTGCAGACATACCTGTCTCTCCTTACACTTTGGGTCCTCGCAGTTTGTCCGATCTGAGAAGTGATCATAATCCAACCACAGACTCTCCTACTCTGTGGCATACTCCTGTACCGTCTTCTCTCTCTGTATGGTGTCGTTTATCTTCCTTGATCTGGAAAACCCTCAAGTTATTCCCCACACCATCGTAGGTTCTTCTCAACTTCTCCCACACGTCTTTCACCATCTCAAGGCCATCCACTGTGACGACGATCGACTGGACTAAAGAATTGAGGAGCCAAATGTATACCACTATATGAATGGACTTTTACTCGTTGCGTCCTGCCGAGCCCTCATCCGGCTCTGTCTTCTCTCATGACAAGAAATCCTCCAGGTTCATCCCTGCGAGGGTTCTCCTCACCCGTCATGACCAACTTAAGTAGGTGGCTGGTCCATCAAGCTTTAGATCGATGGATGGAAGCTCTAACTTCGTCAATGTTCGTGTCACGCTCTCACCAATCGACAGTTTCATCAGCTTCATCAACATTGCGACCTCCGCAGAGTTCAACTTCTTAATAATCTCCTCCATCGATCCTCCTCTTCTCCAATTACCTCACACCCGTCCCACGATTCACGTTCGCCCTCTTCGTCCTCTCCTAGACCTGATCATGTCTCTCTCCCATCAGATCTAGGCCTTCGATGTCAACGTCTAGATTGACCCGTAGGAGACGCCAGGAACCTCGACAGAAGGACTCCCGCGGCTTGGCGGTGGTAGGCGAGCGGCGACGGTGGTGGCGGGCGACGCGACAACGGTGGTGGCAGAGGGACAACGGTGGTGGCGGGCGGTGTGGTAGCGGTGGCGGTGGTGGCGGCTAGGGTTTGGGAGGTAGTGGCTAGGGTTTGGGCTCTGATACCATGTAGAATATTTTGGAGTAATTGTTATATTTTTTATTATAATCTCTTGACTATTTATAGCCTTACAATCCTTCATCTTACATTAATACCCCATTAAAATCCTTGTAGAATATTCTAATATCCCAACAAATATACCAAGAATATTCTAATATACCAACAAATATACTAAGAATATTCTAATATACCAACACAGGCTATGCTCATGCTACAAAGTAGTACCCTCCAAGTGCTACAAAGTAGCACCCTCCAAGTTCCCTTAGACTACAAGGAGTCTTCAATATATATGCTTGGCATATATTGATATATCCCAAACAAAAGATATATCTATAAAGCCATAAATATACATATATATTCATTGTTCCTTTCACAGAAAGAAAACCCTATCTTGCTTGGTGACCTTTTTCTATTTTCTCTATTATTTCATCTATTTTCTCCATTAATGTGAAAAAAAAAAAAAAACTGTTAATGAACTTTCTTGTTTACTAGTGGAGCAGAATAAAATCAACAAACATGCTTGACAGTTATTTTTCCCTACCAAGATGATTAAACTACTTTCTTCTTTTATGCAAAAAGAAAGGTGATAGATAATAATATAAATTCTTGTTTTCTATTTGAAAGACTTCACCTTTAGTATCACTGCAACAGATATAACAAATAATGAAAACTGAGTTTTACTTGACCCAGATTATGAAAACCATAATTCAATAGTACTTACTATACTCATGTAGTTCTACTTGCATAATGTAGAATCAGAACAAATACCAGCATTGTAGGAATAAATTGCACAATCTCCAGTCCAATCCTCCCTAGCAACCTCTTCAAGGTGCTCAATATCATCAGGGCTCACATGACCTACGAGGATTGTAGTCTCAGGACTAGTATTATTTTGCTTACTGTCCAGGCCTGGCCAGGTTCCAGCTCCTTGGCAATTGAATATGCCTAAAACTCCAGTAACCTCGTTTAAATTCCAAATCTTCAGCAGGCTGATAAGAAATAAAAATAACTAGGTAATCTATACCAATATCGAGTAACAACTAATCTGTGCTTCATTCAAGTTCAGGGAGCTGACCTTTCCCCATCCATGACTGGGTCACTGAATAAACAATCTCGGGTAGGCCTCCCAGGATATTTAGCTCTTAGAACTGATCCATCCGGAAGCACAAGCTTCTTAAGCAGTGCAAAGTCATGCTGGTTAGGCTTATCACTGTAGAAAAGGAGGCCCATCTTAATGAAGTTTAAGTTTGGCTTTCTTGTAAATGCTTCAGATTCAGTCTGAATTAATCTTACCCAATAGACGATGGGATGCACTGGGTTCAGTAGATTATCCAATTCTTCTTACGAACTTCACATGGTTTAATTTTCATTACTCTTCACTTATGTCTTAGAAGAGGTTCCTATATTATTGAATGTATATGAAAAGACTAATAAAGACCTTTCTAAAGCACAATGATTCATGAATACTTCTCTAAATTCACTTATGCTTGTTGGAATAATATAAATATAAAACCCTCACTAACACTAGATTTTAGTGTGGTGGCTGGGACTTTAACATGGTAGCTACCAGAGCAACCGAGGTTCAATCCCTCTGGCGAGTGGATTTTTATATAAAATTTTTAACGCTGTGTTATCAGGCTCCCTGCCCGAAATGGAATCTTGACCGATGCGTGTTAGAATAATATAAATATAACCCTCAACCACACTAGCATTCAAGAGTTATTGTGCATTGTCAAGTGGAGGGACTTCACAATGTTCACCTTTCGCCTCCTTACATCTAGGTTTGTAGCAAGAAAAGGGCATGGTACGAGATCTTGGCTCTCAAATTCTGAGCTACACTGTTTGGTTCAGTAACTTCTTTTGTTTTCCGATTCTAAGTTTTAACTATTTTATACGTAAGCGGGACTGAATTTTTTATCCTTGTTGCATTGCATGTTTATCAACTATGATTTAATACTGTTAAAAGCACAAAGTAAGGGAGTTAATGTTCCCACTCACTTGAGTTTTCTTGGTGCTTGAACATTTAGGCTTGACACCATCCAGGTGTAATCCGAATTCTTGAGGACAGATGAATGATCAGGCGTCTCATACTAACCACCCACCATGGATGATCTTAATTTTAAGTGTTTTTTTAATTTTATTTTGATGATAGTGAGTTCAATGTCTGATGGTGTTCGCTTATAGTACTTCCACTTCTGGCCGTGATGAATGCTCCTAAAATGTGTTGAAAATGAACCATAGAAGTGGGTAGAAACAACTGGTATTTGTAAGAGGAACGGATTTCCCACCCTGCTGGTTGCTGCGACTAGATTCCTTTTCCGAGCCAACCCTCCTCTCAGAAACGAGAACTTTTATGTTATTAAAATACTGAATGAAGTCCCACCTGGAGGACATTCTGGATACTGACTTCTTGAGGTTAGATGGTTAATTTATTCGGCCTTGGCGACATTGTCTGGAGAAGCCAGCCTTAATTTGCAAATATGACCCCTAGCTGCCCAAACATGATCCTCCTATTGTTGCTGACCTTGGCCGCTCGCCAAGTGCTCCTCCTTTTCTTGCCAAATGGATATGAGACTAGTCACACAGCTGAGAGGTGCGAAGCATGTGGCTAGTCTCCCCAGGATCCTCAAAGGAGTTAGTTCTACTGAGCATGGGTTACACGACAAGTTGCACAAGATTAAAAGAGCCTGATAAGCTCCCATTTGCGGCGGTTGCCTGAGGATGACCAACATCATCCTCTAGTAATAATAACCAGTGTAGCTGAATAGTTTTGTGTAGGTCTGCATACAGAATAAGTTACATTGGAACCTGAAGGGCCTCACTGACCATGCACTCTTGTACTTTAACAGGTATGCTCATATTTTTCTCTGTTCTCTTATTACAGGATAGCAATTTTGTTAACCATGTTGTGTTTATAAGAGGCCTTTGAATCCAAATAAATCAGCTCAACAACTTCCAAAAGTGACTAGATGATGAGAAGATGAGTTTTTACCCGCAATCCATGGCTCATGGAAGGCTTGAAGCTAATCTAAGTATTTCATGGATCCAAGAAGAAACTCTTTTGGTAAGTTTTCATATCTTAATCCTAAGAAAAGGTCGTTGTCTATGCAAATAACACAAACACTAGAAAGGATTAGTCAAGATAATAGAAATACACATAAGAAAGTTGAAAAACATTTCAATATAGCATAACCAACATAATTTACCTAACATAGATGCCGCAACCACCCAATGCTCTTGCAGCTGCATGAAATTCTGCTGCATAGTGCTTACTCTGAAATCAAGTAAGAAGGTTACCAAGAACCTTAGAAAATAAATATAACCAGTACCTTAAACTCACAAACTCTTACTTACATAGAACATATCCCAATCTGGAACCACAACCTCTCCAAGGAATAGACTAGCAAATGCAACTGCAGCAATATGCAGTGTCTGTGAGGTTTGGTTTTTTGGCATGTAATCATCAGATGCTCTAGTAATGGCACTTACTTTTGAACTACAAGAAAGAGATTATACTTAGTTGTCAATCAAATGAAGGAAATATTACATTGAAGTGATGAAAAGCTGGACTCGTCTCAATGTCACCTGTAAACAGAATCAGTATTTTGACCCATGCAGCAAATTATGCTGTTATCTCGAAAGTTTTTGGATATAGATTTTTCAAGTGCTTCTTGAAACCGACTGGTCAGGGACACACGGCCACCGTAACCTGTTGCCAGTGTTTCCAGAATATTTTGTACATCAACTTTAACTCCATCCACCTTTTGTGACACGAGATAGCTGTGTAGATCATCATAAAAGTCGAATGCTTTGGAAGGATCAATCATGGCAACGCCGTACTTTTCCATGCTATCCATTGACGCGTCTCTGGAGTGTGAAAGATTTCCTGGAGACTGCTTTGGGTATAGTAGTTTTGAGTTATACTTCTTCGTTTCTGGTGAATCAGGATGAACCCCTCCCCAATATCCCATAAGAGCATGCCAAACATAGACATACCTAAAAAGACAATTTATGGACACATTTTTTATGATCATTTTTCCATATAGTATTAATCAACACATGTACTTGTAGTGACAGAGAAATTTACGCACTTCAATCCAAATTTCCTTTTAATTGTTGTAATGAAATGCTTCATGCCTTTTGTATCTCCATCTGAAGATAAATCTGCAGTTTTATTGAACTTGCTATTTTCTTTTACGCTAACTAGTCTTCCACCCCACCTATAAATTTAAAAAGAGAGATAAGAGCATGAACCCAGGTTCTTCACAAGAAAATAAAGTTCTTGATCAACTTACTGTGAACCTTCAATAATTGGTTCACCTTCTTTCTGGAACTCATTATGAACGTCTTGCCAACCATCATCAATTATTAAAAATCTTGCTGGAGTACCACCTTCAGATAGGCTGAAGGAAATAGAAGAATGGAAGATTTAGTTAATTATGTGCCATTTCTAACAAGAATGCATTAAAGATTAATGGAAATTAAAAATTCTAGTTCCCTTTAAGAGCATTTTTATCATAAATAATAAAAAAGAAGAAATGAAGGAAACAAGGAGTACAGAGAAACGGCGATGCAAGTTAGTCTTGAAATGTCTCAAAACTCATTGCCACACTAACCTAGTTTACTTAGTTGGCTAGACCAGTGCCTTTAGGTGCAGGCCCATAGCAACCCATGGAGCGCGAGCTTCGGAAGTATTTGTATTAGTCCATTCCAATGTGTGTGGACCCATGTCAACAAGTGCAAGGGGCAGTTACTCATACTTCATTACCTCAACGACTTCTCTACATATGGATATATATTTGATGAAATATAAATGCAAAACATTTGAGAAATTCAAGGAGTTTAGGAACAAAGTTTTAAAAGTAATTAGGAACAAAGTTTTAAAAGTGAACTGGCAAAATTAAGTTCTTCAATCGGATTGAGGTGGAGAATACTTAAGTTGCGAGTTTACAAGCTATCTCAAAAAGAATGAAATTATCTTTCAACGGAACCCTATAGGAACACCACTTGAATGGTGTGTCGGAAAGGAAATCACATACTTTTGGATACAGTGCAGTCCATGATAAGTCTCACGAGCCTTCCTTTATTGTTTGGGGATCTGACCGAGAAGTGCCGCTTTTTTACTTAATTGAATCCATCAAAATTCGTAGATAGGACGTCATATAAGATATGGAAAGCAATAAAATCAAATATTATGTATGTTAAGGTTTTGGGTTGTGAATCGTTCATCAAACGATCTAACGGGGACAAATTGAATGCAAGGTCGGTATTCGGTAAGTAGGTTAGTGGGTATATGAAAGAAACTGTTGGATACTACTTCTATTCCTATCGTGATCTGCTCCCACTTTTGGGCACGAGTACGTGCTACGTCCAACATATGCATACTACAAATCTTCTACTAGGAGTCACATCTTATGCGTACTACGTGTTGGTGTTTTTCACTTAGCTTTGGGAACTTTAGTCCCACATTGGAAAATCACCAAGGTGTATATCCCAATATATAGCTTTACTTGGTATTGGCATATGCACATGGGGTGGTGGTCCCATGTGGGGTAATTTTCTTAGAGGGATTAAGTTTAAACTTCATTATAATAATCTTTGTTTTGTCACCATCTTTAGAAAAAATTTCTTAGGAGCTAAGCCCCGTAGGGTCTTAGCGACTCGAACTCGGGCTCGGGATCAGGCTCATGCGAAGGGAGCAAAATAGCACTTTGATGGCGTACTTTCCACTTAGAACGTCAGTATCGTCGTATGACGCTTGGGCGCATATGTTGTGATCGTGCACTCATTTTATGCGTGAGTTGCATGAGCGGTTGCTTTCTCGGGTGCATGCACAAGCGCATGCTCGAGGCGTATGCACGTGACATATGCACACAGCTGAATGTGCGAGCGTATGCGTGATACGTTATGCGCGGAGCGTTATGCCCGCGAGTATGCGAGCTGCTGTATGCGCAGGGTTGTATGTGAGGGTCATGCGCGGATATGTGCTGGCTATGCACGAGCTCATGTGCAGATGCATGCGCGATGATACGCGACTATGCGCTGGCTTGGCACGTGCGCATGCGCGGTTGCGCGTGCCGCATAATTCTGACAGTACAACCTACTTTCGGCGAGTGGTTGTCTGTGCCTGCTTTCGCCACGCAGGCGGCGCTATCTGCTCTGTGCAGTACAGTGCGCATGCAGCGTGGGTGGCGAAGGCGCCACATAGGACTGCGTCCCAAATTTTGTGAAATTTGGTCGGGCAGCCCGGATATGCTCGCATATGTGCGCATGGGTAATGATTTCCTCTATAAATAGAGGACCTCCTCCCTCATTTGGTTTGTTGGAAAAAAGGAGAGAGAGAGAGAGAGGGCCACGACAGCCATAGCAAGTCCATGCACGAATAGAGGTCTATGCGCGGCCAAGAGCACCCCTTCCACAAATTGGTTTTCGAGTGATTTCGAAGGTGACTTAGAGCGTTCCAGAAGTTTCCTTGTGAACTTGTTGGATTCTGGGGGCAGATCGTCGTATAGTACGAATCTTACTTTGAGCAATGGTGGTTTTGATCACCCCAGCAATGAGTTCTCTTGTGTTCTTTTCTTCTTGTATTTGCTCTTTTGTTCTATCTTATTGTAGCATCTGCGAACACAAAGAGAAGAATGTTTTCAGTTTCTTGTTGTCGTTTCTTTTTTTCTTTAGTCAGTTTGTAACCTATTCTATTTAGTGCTTCATCAAAGTTGTGTGTCACTTGGGAGCAAACGAATTTTGCGTGAATCTCAGTGCATCAACTTCTCTTCAGGATCAAGTAGAGAGCAGACCCTGGGGCCTTGTATGGATCTCTCCTTTATTTGATCATACTTCGGGACTAACAATCTCAAATCAAGATCCGAGTAAGAATGGAGAATCGCTCAAACCTTCTCGATACAAGTTTTCACAAACTTGAGAAGTTTGATGGCGAACACTACAACATTTGGAAGAAAAAGATCTCTCTGAATCTTCAGCTTGTCAATATTTCATATGTGTTGTCTGATCCTGAACCTACCAATCCCGAAGATGGAGGTGAACTTGCAGCTGGCTTGGCGCAGGACTCGCACTCCAAGTAGAAGAAAGACAATGCCCTCTGCAGGTTGTTGATCCTGAATGTTATGGACAATTCTTTTGCAGAGTCCTATAGCAAGAAAGAGAAGGCAAGAGATGTTTGAAAATCTCTTGAGAAGCACTACAAGACTGACAAGAAAATGTCTAAAATCTATCTCGTTGAGAAGTTCTTCACTTTGCAATTTGAAGACGAGAAGGTAATGCTGCCGCAAGTCAAATAACTTTTGAAGATGCAGCAGAAAGAAATTGGAGGAAGAAGACATGAAGCAGAAAGACAAGTTCATGGTGGGGGCTATCGTCACCAAGCTTCATCCAGGATGGCTCAAGTTCAAAAACAGACATGTACCGCAAGAAGATGGAGATCCAGCTTAAGGATCTTCTGTACTGGATCCACATCGAGGAAGAGGTCAGGGGACAACTGAAGATGGACTCTCTGTCCAAACAGTTGGCTAAAGCAAACATGGTACATTCTGGTGATCCTTAAGGGAAGCAGAAGGATCCCATATAAGAAAAAGATGAAGGACTTCAACCAGCTGAAGGTGAAGTCGGTTCAGTTCAAGCCTAAGCCAAAGGCTGATGTGACTTGCTACAACTGTGGCAAGAATGGTCACTACAAAAGCGACTGCAGGTCTATACCAAAATCGAAATAGGAATGTGAGCTTAACCTAGTTGCTATGATTGCGCAGGTTGAGTCACATGGCGTGAACACAGACTGGTGTGTGGACACTAGTGCATCTTGCCACATATGCTCTAAGAAGGAGTTGTTCATCAAGTACGAGCCTACTTATGAGAAGGTCTCGATGGCGAACAAATCTCAAGTTGATGTTCAGGGAATCGGTATAGTGGTGCTAAACTGACTTCGGTGTAAACCCCCTGAATTTTCAAAATTTTAAAAAACTGGATTTTCCACAATTTTCTGGAATTTTCTGGGATTTTCTGTAATTTAAAAACAGGGTTTTAATTATTCAATGATTTTTAAATGATATTAAACAATATTAAAATATTATGAAAATAATATTTTTGGATGTAAAATGAAAAACCGGACTTAGGGTAATTTTCTGGGATTTTATTGGGCCTCGGACCTATTTTTAAAAGCCTAAAAACTATTTTTCTAAATTAATTAATTAATTAATTAATTATATTATTATTTATATTATTATTGTTATTATTATGGATTTTATTTTTTTATTTTTTCCGTTTTTGGGCCCGGCCCGGCCCAGTGGGCCGAGCCCATTGGTTTCACCCGACCCAGCCCTCAAAGCTTAGCGGGTCGGGCGGGTCCGCTCGCCCGGATCCGCGCCCGACCCGGACCCGTCTGCCTCACCCCCGTCGTCCCCGACTCCCACGCCGTCCGGAAAACCCGCGCCACCGCCGGAAATGTGCGCCACGACCGCCTTCCCCTCCGGATCACCCGCCACGCCCTCCTCCACGTCGCCCCGGCCCTCCCCGCCTCGAACCCCCTATTTATTCCCCCGCTCTTCCTTCTCAGCCTCCTCCACACCCGAAACCCTAACCCTAGATCTACACCGACCCGCCGGAAACCTAGCTCCCCGCCTTCCTCCTCCGCGGACCAGTGCCGCCCCCACCCGCCGTCCAGGCCACCGTCCCCTGCGAACCTCCTCCTCCTCTCCCCTTCCTCCTCCTCCCCAGGCGGACCCCGACCCCGTGTCCAACTCCTCCCCTGCTGTTTTCCCCGCCGCTCGACGACCGCCGTGACATCGCCGACGGTCGACCACCCAGGACGCGCGCCGCCTCCGCCTGAATTCCTCGCCGAGCCCGGACACGCCGCGGACACGACCCAGACGCAGGACACAGCCCAAACACAGTGGACACAGCACTGGACACGTGTCCAGGACACGATTCGGACTCGAAAAGCCCCGATTTCTCGGTCCCCTTCAGGTACTCGTATCTTGCAACCCTGATCTCCGTTTTCGATTCCGTCAATTCCTACGCGAAGCCTGTATGACCCTCTCGGTGCCCGGACAAACTGTTCGGGGCATCGCGGCCTGTGGCGATCGCACACCGCGATCCAAAAACAGGAAAAACCAGACCCTGTTTCACCCCGGAACCGAGTCCGCCCAGCTAAACGGGACGACTTGGTCGCGCGCGGTCTTCACAGATACGTGCGCCTCGTCGATACGGACGTGTGGGTTTTCGCGGAAGCTGATTCGGGTGTGCGTGCACCCCGGAATCAACGCGTATCCGCGGACATCGCCCCGTATCCGCCTTTTCTGCAATTCACCCTAACTTCGTGCACACACGTCGGATCGAGACGAAACTTGCGCCATCGGACTCGTAGCGATACGCTGGTCCTGTGGGTCAAGTTTGGTTCGATTCTGAGAACGTTGACGAAATCGCGTGTCGTGGGCCCCACAGGCCCCGCTCGACGGGCGATTTTGTAAACGGCTCATCGGAATCCAATTCTGGAAGTTCCGTTGGGTTCGTATCAGCGTTCCTGACCTGTTGACACTAAGTTTGGTGAATTTGGAGACCGTTGACCCTGACGCGTTTTTCGGTGCAAAGCGGGCCCACCGGTGGACCTCGTTTTGGCCCGAAACTGCCGTTTCTGCCCTTGTCTCCAAATTGGACCCAAGGACAGGCGTTTCTAGTTGATTGATATTTTCTGGATCTGATGGTGATGTTTGTTACAGCAACCGGAGTACCGCCTGCAATTCCCGCCGAAGTCAGAGCCGTAAACATAGCCGGAACCACAGGCAAGTGTACCTTGCCAAACTCTGCAGCTTGCTAATTATTTTCTGGACTTAATTATGCAATAAAGGACAATTAAAGCTTGCCAAATCTCAGTAATCCTTGACAAAGTATTTTACTTGTTTTCATGTGAATTAAAATATAAACTTGTTTTAACTGCTTGACCTAGGGAACGTGTGACGTGCTTAGTGTCCGATCATAGTCGGGTGCCAACTCCGTACGCGGGGTTGTGTAACGTCACATAGACATGGATATCGAGACCCTATAATTCTCGTACTTGTCCTATCAAGTACACCAGAACCCAGGACACTTGACACTATTTCATGAGACAGAGTCTTCCTGAGACATTCAAGGTGATTCTGTATAGGTTGCATGTTGATGACATAGACTTTACATTCTTAGACATTTGATTCATAGCTATCAGACTTACTGCATTAGTTATGATTATGCGTATCATGGACATGAGACGTGTGATTACATTGGGTGGGGAGAGACACACAGACTACAGGCTGATATTATATATATATCATAGTAGATATCATAGTGTAAATCATAGTTATTGCTGCTACCCGGCTCCCCGACACAGAGCTTGTAGTGGCTTCGGCCTGAGTTCTAGTGCTGCTCTCATATTGCATATCACATAGCTGGTTACTTAGTTTACCCTGCTGAATTATCTGATTGCTGCACTGATATTCATTTGGCTTGAGTTTTTCTGTACCTTGCTATGTCCCCTGAGGACCTGGAATAGATGATGTCCCCAGGTACAGCTGAAGAGAACTACCCAGAAGTGTACGGTACCGGAGCACTCCTCGGAACAGAACCAGGAACACAGGACGAGATAGTGGCCGAAGACTTCTCTTGAGCACCGGCTACATCTACACAGTATTTACATTTTCCAGCATTTTATTTCCTGTCTTTCCTTAATTGTAACAGAATAATTCTCGGATTTGTTTCCCGAGATAACCTTATTTCATATTGCATATTTAGTTTCATTACATTATTTCTGGCTTCAATCGGTGTTATCTGTGGATGAGATTAGAAATACCTGAGACTTGTAATTATTACTGCTAGACTACAGCTTAAGCATGCCCTGATGGAGCCATTAAATTGGGTTGTCCATCGGTGCGTGCTGCTGGCCATTGCCACGCCTCTCCAGTCCCTCGTCATTTTGGGACTGGGGCGTGACATTCGGAAAAATCACTTACAATGGAGAATGTGAAGCACGTACCGATGATTGCCAAGAATCTAATCTTTGGAAGTCTATTGTACAAGACAGACTTGATGATGGATATCAATGCTGGTTAGATGGTGATGTCCTACAAAGGAGCATACTTCAGAAAACTTTTTGTACCGAAGGAATATTTAAACTACAGTGTAACTTCTTTTACTTGTATCAATGCAGTCTATACTTCTGGTTATTCTCTTGAGTTATGGCATAATAGACTAGAATATGTGCATTATAAATGAATTAACAAGATGTCTAGTCTAGGCCTTATCTCCAAATGTGGGGGTAAGGAGGTAGAGAAATGTGAGGTCTGTGAGCAAACGAAGATCATTAGGAAGTCGTTCAGAAGGGTGAACCGAAGCATAGATCTTCTGGAGTTGGTACACTCAGATATCTGTAACTTTAAGCAATTCTCCACAATAGTCGGGATAAAGTACTTCATTACTTTCATCGACGATTTCTCGAAGTATACGTTCGTGTATCTTCTCAAATCGAAAGATGAAGTGTTCGAGAAGTTTAGGGACTTCAAGGCTGAAGCTGAACGTCTAACTTGTCAACAACTCAAAAGCCTCAAAAGCGATTGAGGCAGAGAGTACCGTTCTTTAAAATTTGCATCGTTCTGTAAAGAACATAGAATTGTTAATGAAACGACTGCTCTGTATTCTTTCTAATCCAATGGAGTTGCAGAAAGGAAGAATAAGACGCTAACAGAGATGATGAATTCAATGTTGTTGATGGCAGGACTTCCAAAGTGCTTCTGGGAAGAAGCTGTGCTTACGGCTACGTTTATTATTCTGAATAGAGTGTCGTTTCGATATCTAATATTACTCCTCATGAACTCTGGTTTAAGGTCAGACCCAACTTGAATGTCATTCGAGTGTGGGTGTGTATGACATATATGAATCTTCCAGACCTCAAGATTTAGAAGCTGAGAATGAGGACTATGAAGGCCATATTTTTGGGCTATGTTGAAAAAAGTGATGCTCGAAGGTTCCTTGATATTGAATCAAATCATATCATTGAATCTCGCGATGTAGAGTTCTTTGAAAACAAATTTGCTAGACACAAAAACATTATACTCGCGGATGTTCGGGAGAATGTTGCTAGCACAGAGGAAGCAAGCACTTCCAAGGAAGATGTAGTCCAAGAAGAGGTTGTAATTGATGAGATAACATTTGAACTAGAACTCGCTAAGCCGAAAGCAAAGCGAGTGAGGAGACCGAAGGACTTCGGAGAAGACTTCGTTACCTATCACGTGGAAGCCGATTCGCTTATAAATGATGAGGCAATGAAGACCCGAGACGTTGTCTTCTTGAGGGAGGATGTCAATGACGAGTTTGACTCGATAAATTCTAATAATACTTAGATGTTGGTTGATCTTCCTGAAAGAGCTAAACCTATTGGATGCAAATGGATCTTCAAGAAGAAGATGAAGGCCGATGGAACTGTTGATAAGTTCAAGGCTAGGCTGGTTACCAAAGGATTTTCTCAGATGCAGAAAATTGATTAATTTGACACATATGCTCCCGTTGTACGGATGGCAACTATAAGGATGTTGATTACTCTGGGTGTTCACAGATTGTTGATTCATCAGATAGATGTCAAGACAATATTTCTGAATGGCAAACTGACTGAAGAGATTTACATGCAGCAGCCAAAATATTTTGTCGTCAAGGGCCTTGAAGACAAAGTGTGCAAGCTGGTAAAATCTCTATATGGTCTGAAGCAAGCTCCCAAATTATGGCACGAGAAGTTTGACAAAGTCATCAGGTCAAATGGCTACAAGGTCAGCGAGACTGATAAGTGTATTTACAAGAAGTTTGCTGGTGATAGAGGTGTCATCGTCTGTCTCTATGCAGACGACATGCTAATCCTAGGTACGGATGTAGAATATGTCACTAGAACAAAGAAGTTCCTCTCGGCCAAATTCAGTAT
Source organism: Iris macrosiphon (assembly GCA_036927795.1). Taxonomy (NCBI): domain Eukaryota; kingdom Viridiplantae; phylum Streptophyta; class Magnoliopsida; order Asparagales; family Iridaceae; genus Iris; species Iris macrosiphon. The sequence goes on along the minus strand of JAYESA010000020.1, from coordinate 96,557,616 downwards.
GAAGGACATGAGAGATGCGGATATCATCCTAGGGATTAAGATAATCCGGACAGAAGCTGGGCTTGCTCTATCAAAAGCTCACTACGTTGAGAAGATGCTCACATGCTACAGATATCAGGATCTTCTAGGGATCGATATTCCTTACAAGTGTGACAAGAAACTGAAGCCAAACACAGAAAAAGCGTCAGACAGTTGGAGTACTCGAGCATCATCAGAAACTTGATGTATGCTACAAATGCTACCAGGCCTGACATAGCTTTCACTGTAGGGATGCTAAGTCGATTCATGGGTAATCCAGGTGTTCAACACTGGAAGGCTATGAAGAGGGTGATGAGATACCTCAAGAAGACTCAGAAGTTTGTATTTCGCTATAGCGATTATCCAACAATGGTAGAAGACTCCAGTGATGCAAGATGGTGATCAGAAGAAGAGAGCGAAAGATCCATAGAGAGGATATGTCTTCTCCATGGGTGGGACTGCTATATCGTGGAAGTCAAAGAAGCATACTATGCTCTCATACTCGTCTTTGGAGTTTGAATTCTATTCACTAGCAGCTGCAGCAGATAAATCAGAATAGCTTCGGGAGCTCATGTTCGATCTTCCAATGGTTGATGCGCAGATTCCAGTTGTACCAATATACTGCGACAAACAGGCCGCTGTAGCAGTAGCATCAAACAATCTTTTCAATGGTGAGAAGAAAACTGTGCGTCTTCGGCACGAAGTACTGAATGATCTCATTAAGACAGGAGTCATTGCGGTGGTGGATGTTCGGAGTTAGGAGAACCTGGGAGATCCATTCACTAAATGCCTTAGGCGCCAACTGGTCGAGGACATAGCAATAAAAATGAGCTTGAAGGACCTCTGATATTGTGTTTTTATAATTCTACCATTAAGTTTTATGCTATTAGTTCAAGGAGAAATCTACCAGCCATCTAGCTTTTGATTCAAGGGAGGACAACTGACTAAGAAAATATCAGGTATAATGGATAGTCCTTAGGGACACTATGTGATACATACCCGGAACCACTATGGTATACTATTTGTTATTTATTATAGAATAAGTCCCGTGGAAGGATGGCTTCAACGCCTTAATAAGTTCTCGGACAGAGTGAATGTCCGACGTGCATTACAGGAAGCACGAGTAGTTCATCACTACAAAGGACATGTATCCCATGCTACAGTGGAGTAACACCACGATAAGTTAAAGATGTAAAGCCTCGTCTTCGAGCCATGTCACAGCGGCAGTAGTACCGCAGATAGGCAGGTAGCCTAATGCTAAAAGTTAGAGAGCTATAGAACAACACTACTAAGAGGCATGTGACCTCATGCTACAGTGGGTGACACCACAAGAGGGAGTGAATCTCGGCTGTGAGCCATGTCACAACGGCGTAGGACCTTACGCAAATACAAGGCTTTATGATAGGATGTAGTACAGCACTACTAAGAGGCCTGTGATCTTATGCTACAATGGGTGACACCACAAGAGAGAGTGAACCTCGACTGCGAGCCATATCACAATGGCGTAGCACTGGACGAAAGTGCAAGACTTCATGCTGGATAAAATTAAACTCTCTTATAAGAACTCACCAAAGTGTATGGACAGAGATATAGGCCATCTCTTAAGGGTAAGCTTGTAGACACCCAAGATATATACACCGAGACCAGGTCAGCACAGGGCCTTTAATGTGTGACCAGAGGCACATCTGATGTCATTTTGTGAGTGGAAAGAATAGTAGCTATAGTGCATAATTTAAGGCTTAGTCCATTCTTGTATCGTACTGTTATTTAACCTACGCGGAAAGATTCAAGTTGTGGGCGACATCTATCCTGATGCATGATGGACAGTCACTGTAAGGAATGCTCAACCATATGTTGTGATATATGTGGGAGATTGTTAGTATTTTTCACTTAACTTTGGAAACTTTAGTCCCACATTGAAAAACCACCAAGGTGTATATCCCAATATATAGCTTTGTTTGGTATTGACATATGCACATAGGGTGGTAGCTCATGTGGGATGATTTTTCTAAAGGGATTAAGTTTAAACTTCATTATAACAATCTTTGTTTTGTTACCCATTGAAAATTTTCCCATATGAGCTAAGCCCTGTTGGGGCTTAGGGATTTGGACTCGGGCTCGGGCGAAGGGCGAAGGACGAAGGGTGCAAAGTAGCATTTTGATGGCGCAGTTTGCACTTAGAACGTTAGCATCATCGCATGGCGCTTGTGCGCATATATTGTGCTCGTGCGCTCGTTTTATGCGCGAGTTGCATGAGCGGTTGCTAGCTCGAGTGCATGCGAGGGCGCATGCTCGAGTGCATGCGTGTACGCGCGCGGCTGTATGCTTGATGCGTTATGAACGGAGCGTTATGCGCGAGCATATGCGTACGACGTATGCGAGGGGCTGTATGCGCGGGGCTGCATGCGCAGGTCATGCGCGGATATGCGCTGGCTATGCTCGAGCTTATGCGCGTGCCCATGGCGGTTGCATGCATGGTAATGCGCGATGATACGCAGCTATGCTCCAGCTTGGCAGGCACACATGCGCGATTACGTGCGTCGCATAGTTCTGACAGTACAACAGCCTGCTTTCAGCTCGTGGTTGTATGTGCCTACTTTCGGCGCACATACAGTACAGTGCGCATGTGGCACGGGCGGCGTAAGCGGCACATAGGACTTTGCCTCCCAGATTTTGTAGGATTTGGTCGGGCAGCGCGTATGGGTGTTGATTTCCTCTATAAATAGAGGACCTCCTCCCTCATTTGGTTTGTTGAAAAAAAAAGGAGAGAGAAAGAGAGCACAATAGCCATAGCAAGTCCATGCGTGCATAGAGGTCTATGCGCGGTCGAGAGCATCCCTTCCATAAATTGGTTTTTAGAGTAATTCTGAAGGTGACTTAGAGCGTTCCAGAAGTTCTTTTGTGAACTTGCTGGATCCTGGGGGCAGATCGTCGTGTAGGGCGAATCTTGCTTTGAGCAACGATGATTTTGATTACCCTAGCAAGGAGTTCACTTATGTTCTTTTCTTCTTGTATCTGCTCTTTTGTTCTATCTCATTGTAGCGTCTGCGACGCAAAGAGAAGAACGTCCTCTTCTATTTAGTGCTTCATTAGAGTTGTGTGTCACTTGGGAGAAAACAAGTTTTGCGTGAATCTCAGTGCATCAACTTCTCTTCAGAATCAAGTAGAGAGAAGACCTTGGGGTCTTGCGTGAATCTCTACTCCTGATTTGGATCTTTCGTTACTTCAGGACTAACACTACGTTCTATAATCAATATAATACATCCACAATATCCATAATATCTAGAGTCCATAACACCATAACAATAGTGATAAACAAGAAAGAAAATAAGACAATGATTATATGGCATAAAAGTATAAGATATATACGAATCCAAAAGAAAATCTACAACTCCAAGACCAACCTCTGAGATAATAATCATCAAATCGGGAACAAACCCACAAAAGATAAATAATTAACAAAAATGAATGAGTATAGCATATAGAAAAACTTATGCATCTTCTAAACTAATAATCTCCAAGTGATTTATTGGTAGCAAGATCATCATCTTGGAACGAATACTCACCCTCATACAGCCCGTAATGCTCTGGATACAGATTGTCGTCTAATGTTGTCATGTTATGTTATCTAGTCAGGACAAAGCAAATAGAAGTGCAAAGTATGGATTACAAGATACACTATATAGCAAGTAACGACTGAACAAATACAAATGCCCTATCAACCTTTCATGTCTATGATGAATGTGTTGATATGGTATGTTGGGTGTCATATTTAAGTATAGTATAAGCACATGGGAATATCATGAGGACATATTTGGGATGCCAGAATATGTCACAGGATATTCCATCATGAGATTATTGTCATAATGATTGAGATCATTGTATTAATGACTGTAAGGCTATATAATGCCAATGAGACAATCAATAAAATAATCAACTAATTTCAACATGGTATCAGAGCCAAGTTTCCACAAACCCTAGCCGTCACCAAGCTTCCACAAACCCACAGGAGGATTTCCTAGATCTCCTCCACCGAACTCTTCCATGCCCCCCCTTCTTCCCTTCTCCGCCCTTCACAGGTCGCCCTTCGCTGTTGTTGCCCCGTCCCGCTACTGCTGCGGCTACTACTGCTACTGCGGCTGCTGCGACTGCTGCCGCGACGGCGGCCGTGACATGCGTGCTGCCGCCTCCTCCGTACAGCCCGAGACAGCGCCTAATAGGGATGCCTAGATCTGAAAAAAGGAGGGACATGTTCGGATCTAGGAGCGGACGACGAGGACGAGCGTGAGTCGTAGAGCGGACGTGACGTGATTGGATAGACGACACATCGATGGAGGAGATCATCAAGAAGCTAGATTCTGCAGAGGTGACAACATTGATGAAGTTGTTGACGATGTCGGCTTGTGAGAACACGATACGAACGTCGTCGGAGTTAAAGCTTCCCTCCATCGATCTGAAATTAGATGGACCAGCCACCTATCCGAGCTGGTCACGGCGGGTGAGAAGAACCCTCGCAGGAAAAAACATGGAGGGGTTCCTGACGGGCGAGGCGACAGAGCCGAACGAGGGCTCGACAGGACGCGATGAGTGGAAGTCCACTCATATGGTGATTTACATCTGGCTTCTCAACTCCTTAGTCCAGTCTATTGCCGCCATAGTAGACGGTATTGAGATGGTGAAAGATGCGTGGAAGAAGTTGAGAAGGACCTATGATGGTATGGGGAACAACTTACGGGTCTTCTAGATAAAGGGGGAGATTGATAACACAGTACAGGGAGAGAAGACGGTGCAGGAGTATGCCACGGAGTTGGAGCGTCTGTGGTTGGATTATGATCACTCCTCAAATAGGGCGAGCTGCGGGGACCCTAAGTGTAAGGAGAGACAGGTGTGTCTGCAGGAGAGGATGATGAAGTTCCTCAAAGGGCTGACTGCAGCTTTCGCACAGAGGACGGCCCTACTTCTAGCCCAACCAAAGATCCCTAGCCTTGAGGAGGCTATCTCAGCAATGATTCAGGAGGAGACACGCATCAGGCTGCAAGCCGGGACAGGTGGTCCCCCCGAAGCAAAGTCAGCACTAGCGATCACCAGCTCAGGTAACACAGGATCTAAGGGAGAGCCCTGGCAGCATAACCGGCAGTGCTACAACTGTGGGAAGATAGGTCATCATCGGTATGCTTGTACCAAACCACCTAGGGAGGGAGATTCAGGTGGTGGACGAGGACCGTTCGGCGGACGAGGATATAATGGAGGACGTGGTCGTGGTCGAGGGGGTAGACGAGGCGACCGAGGAGGTTATCGGGCGAACCTCCTGATATCAGAAGGGAACGGAGAAGCTGATGGCACATTTACTGTGGAGGACCAGGCACTGGGAGACATGAGGAGTAGAACAGAGGAGGCGTCTACCTCATTCTTTATTAGGGGCAACGCTGCCATGTATGCCCATCCATCAGAAGGTACTGACGAATCACTTGCCCTTGCGTCTATCTCTTCCCTTAAATCATCAGACTGGATTATCGACTCGGGAGCATCTCGGCATGTGACGGGGAATGCTAGTGAGTTTTCTTCCTACACTCACCTAGCATCAGCAGACAGCATTCAGACAGCTGATGGCACTTTCCAGCCAGTGGTTGGTAAGGGTACTGTTAATTGTACAGGTTCAGTAAGATTATCCAATGTTTTACATGCTCCATCCTTTCCAGTCAGTCTCTTGTCCATTAGTTCTATAATCCTCCAACTTAAATGCATTATTTCTTTTCCTAAGGTGACCTTCCAGGAGAAAGGGACAGGACGAAGACTTGGGACTGGCACTTGGCATGAGGGACTGTGGTACCTAGATCGAGAAGGACTGGATTCAGCATTGGTATCTATGGCAGAGAAGGCTAGCATGGAAGGACTGCAGCAGAGGACTGAGGATACCTTGATACTCCATCATCGAAGGATGGAACATTCTTCCTTTGATACTCTAAGTAAGTTGTATCCAGAGATTTATACAAAAACAAATAAAGAGAAATTAGTATGTGATGCGTGCGAGTTAGGAAAACTTACTAGGAGCTCATATGTTGGCACGGGTCATAGGAGCACTTTTGCTTTTGAGGTAGTACATTCTGATGTCTGGGGTCCATGTGCTACTAACACTATGAATGGTTATAAGTACTTTGTTTCTTTCATTGAGTGTGCCTCTCGTATTATCTGGTTATATTTGATGAAAAATAAGAATGATGTACCTGCTTGTTTTCGGGATTTCTATAAGCATGTCCAGACTCAGTACAAAGCAGTTGTGAAGGTACTGAGGTCTGACAATGGAACGGAGTATACCAACAGGACGCTTGCAGAATACCTATCAGCACACGGAATACAGTATCAGACCACATGTGCATACACACCAGCACAAAATGGAGTTGAAGAAAGGAAAAACAGACACCTTCTGGAGGTCGCAAGAAGTATGATGATCGACATGAATGTCCCACAGAGTCTGTGGGGGCATGCAGTGTTGACAATAGCTCAACTCGTCAACAGGATGCCCTCGAAGGTCCTCGGATGGAAGTCCCCATGTGAGATATTGCAAGGCAATAATAGTGGGATACTCCCACTGAAGTTTGGGTGTGTGTGTTTTGTGAAGGACAACAGGCCATCAGTTGGGAAACTTGACCCTAGAGCGGTCAAATGCATCTTCGTAGGCTACTCGGCGACCCAGAAGGGGTATGTGTGCTGGAGTCCAGTAGAGAAGAAGAAGTTTGTCAGTATGGATGTCCACTTTCGGGAGTATGAGCCATACTACCGCCAGGACGGAACTTCACACAACACGCCTAATACTGCCAGTATTAGGCGAGAGGGGGAGATGGAGAACTTGGTGGTAACCGATTTAGAAGTTTGGCATGGAGGCACGGAGAAGGGACAAGAAGGTGAAGGTGTTAGGCCTACGGCTCAGGGAGAGTTACTTACCTACAGCAGGAGAGAGAAGCAAACTGCAGGACCAGTACCGACAGTGCCAGTGCCAAGTCCCTTGCCTGCGTTCGTCCCAACTCCTGAGGCACCGATACTAACCCCCCTTCAGGTGATACCCCCTCCTTCACAAGATATTATTCCTCCTACTTCTACTCCTCCCACACCACTATCTGTACGGAGGACCACTCGCAGCAATGCAGGAAATCCTCTAAACAGATATGGTTGGGATATTGCTCAGTTTGTTTCTTATGATCATATCCCTTCTTCTCATGGAGCATTTATAGCATCTTTGGATAGTATTACTGTACCTAACAATTGGCAGGTTGCCAAGAACGATCCAAAGTGGAAAGCGGCAATGCACGAGGAGTTGGGAGCTCTGGAGAAGAACCACACTTGGGAGCTTGTGAGACTGCCAGAGGGGAAGAGAGCAGTTGGATGCAAGTGGGTCTTTACCGTGAAGCAGAACCCAGATGGACAGGTTGAGCGCTACAAAGCTCAACTAGTAGCCAAAGGATACAGTCAGACGTACATCGACTATGACGAGACCTTTGCACCAGTTGCAAAGATGAGCACTGTCAGGACTCTGATTTCTCTGGCAGCGAATGGTGGATAGAAGCTACACCAACTGGATGTGAAGAATGCATTTCTTCACGGAGATCTAGTGGAGGAGGTGTACATGGAGATACCACCAGGATTTGGCACCAATCAGACAGTAGACAAGGTCTGCAGGTTGAAGAAGTCCCTCTATGGACTGAAGCAGTCTCCTCGAGCGTGGTTTGACAGATTCAGAAGGGCGATGATAGGGATGGGATATCAGCAGATCAATGCTGATCATACTGTGTTCTTCCGTCGGAGTGGAGGCCACATCACCATGCTTGCGGTGTATGTGGACGATATGATTATCACAGGAGATGATGAGCAGGAGATCGCCCAACTCAAAGGAAAGCTTGGCAAGGAATTCGAGGTGAAGGATCTCGGCCTTCTTCGGTACTTTCTTGGGATTGAGATTGCTCTAGAAGCAGAGGGGATTGTTCTCTCTCAAAGGAAGTATGCACTGGACCTTCTAACAGAAACTGGGATGTTGGGGTGCAAACCTGCAGTGACACCAATAGATCAGAGGTTCAAGATTGATGCTGAGGCTGGAGAACCAGTTGATCGGGACAGATACCAGAGACTGGTTGGCAAGTTGATCTATTTGAGCCACACACGTCCTGATATGTGCTTTCCAGTAAGTGTGGTGAGCCGCTACATGCATGACCCACGGAAGGGTCATATGGATGCAGTGTACCAGATTCTGAGGTACTTGAAAGGTGCTCCCGGGAAGGGACTAATATTCAAGAAGAACAATCACGTGAGCATCGAGGGCTACTGTGATTCTGACTGGGCTAGTTGTGCTGATGACAGGAGGTCTACCTAGGGATATTGCATATTTGTAGGAGGTAACTTGGTCTCCTGGAGGAGTAAGAAGCAGTCTGTGGTGGCTAGATCGACAGCTGAAGCAGAGTACAGAGCTATGGCCTTGGGAGTTGCAGAGCTGCTATGGTTGAAGAATATGCTGGTGGAGCTGAAGCTGGATCAAGGAGCCAATATGAAGCTGTGGTGTGACAATCAGTCAGCTATTAGTATCGCCAACAATCCAGTACAGCATGACAGGACCAAACACATCGAGATTGATAGATTCTTTATCAAAGAGAAGTTGAATAGTGGATTACTGGAGCTTGGCCATGTTCCAACCAGGGATCAAGTAGCAGATGGACTAACCAAGGGACTCGCCCCAGTGAGCATGATTAGAGAATGTGACAAGATGGGCTTAGTGAATATCTTTCACCCATCTTGAGGGGGAGTGTTGATATGGTATGTTGGGTGTCATATTTAAGTATAGTATAAGCACATGGGAATATCCTGAGGACATATTTGGGATGCCAGAATATGTCACAGGATATTCCATCATGAGATTATTGTCATAATGATTGAGATCATTGTATTATGACTGTAAGGCTATATAATGCCAATGAGACAATCAATAAAATAATCAACTAATTTCAACAGAATGTTATATTCAAATAGTATGTGAGGAAGTTTGTACTGGTCTTTTTTATGACATCTTAGTCTATAGCATAGACCTTGCAACACATTATGACCATCTAGAAAAAAATTCAAAAAGCTGGAAATCAATCAATTAAGGGAGAAGAGGAGCAAATATTACTTTGCTCAAGAACATGTGGGTTATTTGGATCATATTATATCAACAAGAGGGGTAGAGATTGATCAAAAAAAGATTAAATCTATCATTAAGAAGCCTGCACCCAAGACTATCAAGGAATTGAGGGGTTTCCAAGAACTCGCAGACATGAGGTTCATTAAGGGTTATGGGACAGTAGCAGGACCATTAACTAATATACTCAAGAAGATTTTCCTTCCAGTGGAAAAAGGAGCCTCAAAGATCTTTTGAGGAATTGAAAACTGTCCTAACTCAACCCCATCTATGAAGTGTTGTGGTGATCCGTGTAGATCGGTAAAGGAGTCCGGTGTATTTCTTTTATTCCATTAGTAGAGGCTTTTCCAGGTTGGACTCCGATCGTCCCGTGATTTTTTCCGTCAGGATTTCTATGTAAATATCATTGTGTTTGCATTTGGCTTTTTTAATGTGATTTTTGAAATTGGTTTGTGCGTTTTGCTTTGGTCCTCACATGTTCTCTCGGTTTGGGGGAATTGTTCCGTGTTTCATTCCCAACACAAGTTGCCCGATAGACTATTCAAGTTTAAATTGCCCAGTGCATTTATTCATGAATGAGTTGTCGACGGGCTTAGGAACAATTACATATGGCTCTCGGGCCTACATCCACAGTGGATTATATTGAGTTGGAGCCACTAGGTACGAAGAAAGAGAATAGGTTATTATTTGGGTCCGACTATAGAGCGTGGTCCCTCGTATCAGTAGTTGGCAAGTGAAGATGGAAGCAACTGAACTTATTGACAAAGTATTTTCACATGTTGGCTGGCAGTGTAACTACTCAGCAGGCATCTATATTAAGTAGCCTCATGGGTACAACTAAGGATCGAGTCAAGCTTATATCGTGGTACGACTGTATGGTGTATCCTATATATTTTATAGTTCATGAGGAAAGATGAGAGACCTATGTGGAAGTAGTCGTCTCAATCGAGTCACATTCTAGGTAGTGATCTAATTCATGGTCTAGCTCACAAGTCGAGTTTTATCATTGTGACATTGTATCACTGATGGATTCTTGTAGTGTACTTTATTTTCTGCACCTTCAATTGATTTACTTCATTTCATCATGGAGACATTAGTCCAGTTGGCATTTGGGATGTAGCCATTTAATTTGGTACTGACTTGTTTTAGCACTAGTACTTATTAAGCCCATTTTTTTATATCGGGCCTGAGTCCATACATGTACTGTGCATACTACTCTTTATTATTTCTATCTTTTGTTCATATGATTTTGTTGGAATAAATAGAATTGTTAGATCAAACCAAAGGATATAATACATGCTAAATACACTAATATTCTTGTACAACTTATAATACATATCATGTTGGAGTGGAGTCCATGTGGTGCATAGATTGCTAGTGCCACATGTCCGGTCTCCCGTATTCTCAGAGTAGGGCGTGACACCCAGTCTCATTGATCCCCTATGAGGATGACCCTTCTATGTTGATATCTGTAGAAGACAAGAACCCTGAATTGGTAGCTGGCATCGGCCTTGTGTCCAAGGTCCCAAACATTCCAGGGATCTCCCTTTGACTGGGGTGACCCCTCCCTTCGCTCTAAGGGGTCGTTTGGATGAAGGTTTTGTATTCCTAGGAATTTCTTTTCCATTCATTTCCCATGGAAAAGGAATTCAACATTCTCATACCCATGTTTGGTTATGTTAGGTTGGGAATATGAAAATTGAATCTTAATTTATTTAGTTTTCCATAAATACCCTTTCATGCTTCTATTATCTAAATTTACATGTTTGGGATAGAAGTTAAAATTTTGAAAATAAAATGAGTGTGTGATTGTCCAGACAAAATATTCAAACAACATTCATAGGAAAGCAAAACTATTCCCATGGGGGCCTTACTTTCCCACAACAATGGGAATATGAAGCCCCTCCTATTCCCCCCTAATTTCCATTCCTAGACATACCAAACAAGGGTAAGGAATCTAAAATCCATTCCCAAGTCTCCAAAACTTGAACCAAATGCCCCCTAAGGAGGTAGGGTGGAGTGTTGTTTAGGAAGGATGCCATTTCATTCGAGAATGATAGGGAAGGCCACCTGGGTAATCCACCTAGGGTACTGTCGGCTCATCACGTTCTTTGTACTTGGTTGGCTCTGGGTCTGATGGGACCTCAGGGCCTCACCTTCTCAAGATCCCATACTGGAACTTCTTTTCCTTTCATTATCATGGAGCTTTGTCGCGCAAGTACCTCTTGTGGGGACACTATCCATAGTTCATATCTGTATCTGCCATGTATTGGACACGGTACTGACTTTACATTGAATTCAGTTGATAGTTACAGATACTTATTAGTTACTCATGATTAGCTTCCACACATTTTATGAACAGTATCTCGTGAATCGAACCCTTCTAGTTCACTCCTATAGTCCTGTCTGAGTCATCTAACTAATGAGAAATTAACGAAAGGAAAAAAAAGGAATAAGAGAAATGATACAACTCAAGATACCAAAGATAGCATGTAATCAAGAGTACCTTTTTAGGCCCTCTTGAATTCCTTGAGGATTTACATCAAAATAGAAAGCATCCCAAGTGCACCAACCAAACCAGTCTAACATTTCAGGTTTCTGTTTCAATGAACAACAGAATAAATATTTTTAGTTTCATCAACTAAATACATCTCTTCAGGACTCTCCTAATGACTGGATTTCCCAAACAAGTAACAGATAAAGATAGAGATGTTTGCTATAGAGATGTTTGCTTCTTTTTTCTTTCCTTTTGGAGAGAAAATAAAGATATAGAATTGAACAGAATGTCCTACACTTGCCTTCTTGTTTTCCCGTAGTGAGAATGTACCCTTTCTTTCTGACAATATTCTGCAACACAGTTTAGCTCAAAGTGTAAGCCCTTTATCTCAAAGTGTAAGCCCATTATAGGTTAACAAAGAAACAGAGATAATCTTTGAAGTAGTAGAAAGATGTCTCACTTCAGAGACTCATTCACCAAATCAAATGGATTGTTCCCATAATTTACAAATACCGCTTGCAAGAACTGATTTGCTTCAACAGCAGGATCGCCTGTATAATCAGGGCATGAAACTCTTGAATAATGGAAGTCCAAAGTTCTAAAGAAGGTAAAGAAACATTTAGCATCTGTCAATGCCTCAAAAATAAATTTTCTAGCTTTAAGAGATCATTAAGATGGTACCACTTTCGATGCAAAACTCAAGCTCATCTGCGGAGTTCCCTTGCAAACTGCTTCTAAAGAGGCCATCTAACACAGGAAGGAAGAGGATATAGAATGTGTTTCCTTTACTAGCTTCAGGGATTCCATCATCAAGGATCTGTTCTTGCCTTGCTTCCAAGAGCAGCATTTGAGTTTCCACAGGAACATCACTTGCTGAATTCCCCATTCGAGGTATCATCCACCAAATCTTAAATCTGAATAAGGAAAGTAGGCGATGATCCCTACAAACCAATTTCCTCGCACTTCAGTTTCTTTCACTTTAAACAATAGTTATACAATATTATCCTCTTTCAAAAAGGATAAAGGACTGTTAACAGATACGTGGGTATATCAACTACAAATGACAAAAATAAGATGTCAGAATGCTCAGCGGACCAATTTACTGCTTACGAGTCCGATCCTACCACATTACATATGAAAGACTATTTGTATCCCATGAGTTTGAATTATTTCAGCAGATACCCAACCTAGTTACTACCAGATTCTACCTACGTCATTGTACAGCTACCTGGTAATATCAATTATTATTAAATTGCTCTGAACTGTTAAAATAGCTAGAATCGTCGTGCATTACCAAATTTTATCTATATAATGACAGCATGGTGATAGGAGCTTCGTTCGTCTCTAGTAGTGACGGCAAGAGGCAAGATAGTGACGGTTGTAAATTGAGAAAACAGCAATCACTACAACAATGCCAGAGCCCTCGCAAATCCCTAGCTTTTTGTCGTCAATTTTACTGATATGCCCCACAAAAGATCAGCCAGGAGTTAGCAATGTCTTGGACCATGTAAGCTAAATTAAAATTACTTCGCAAAGGGATAATGTAGCTAAGATGTAGCTGATGGTTGATTAAGACCACCCTATGTTTCTTTTCCACAATTTATCCCAACTTCATTATCTTGTTCGTTGTTGCACTAGCACTTTGAAAATTTATAAGTAACTATTGCCCCCTCCCCCTTTCTCCAACAACACCCCCCCCCCCCCCCCCCCCCCGAGATTTTGTAGATTTTGTTGAATAATGTGTTAAGAATTTGGTACCCTCATCACTGAAACATGGTTCCATCGCATATTGTGCAAGTCAAGCTAGCTCAAGCAGAAATTGACTAAAAGCACAGCGGCATTAAGTTAAGGAGATATATTTATGTAGTGTACTTAACTAGGATTACAGTACAGTATCTATAATTAGTCAAGATACAACTCATAACAAAACATATTGTTTCATATTAATATAGTTGAATGCATTAATTGTCTAGGCTTACATGCATCTGATATTGTAGACACTTAGGTGCACACTTTATCTAGATATTCATTTTTGCATTTTTAAATATCTTAAAATGATTTCCAAATAAATAAGTGATATTTGATTATATCCACGTTGGTATGTTGGTGTAATTTAGATAATATTTATCTTCAAACATACGAGTTGATAGATGCATCATAATTTGATAATACTTCGAATCAAACATGCATGTTAGGAAGAATTATCAAAACCCTAGTTTGGTGATGCTAAAAATAGTATTACTTCATGCACACTCTAATATAGTATATACAAAATTTGGAATTCAAATGAATGCTTATTATGCATCAGACAGATTAGCATAAAAAACATGATTTGATATTTGAAAATTGTACAAGGTACTGTAATCAGTTACACTGCCTGAATTTTCAGTCTGACTGACTGAAGAACTAGGGTAAGTATTGGATTTGTGCAGCATTGGAAGTATGACAATAGGTTGTCCAGTATACCCTATTTATTGCATTTAGAGAAGTTTTCAAATTGTATATATATATATATATATATATATATATATATATATATATATATATAGCTGCATTTAGAACATTTGGTTAGTCATTTCTTTCTTTTTTTCTTTTTCTTTTTTTTCCTTTCTTCTTCATTCTCTAGTGCAACAATCCAATTTTCACATTCATTCTAGAGCATTTCTAAGAGTGTTTCCTTAGTCCTATGTTGCAATACAATAGAGATAGGTGAAAAACGTGTATGCTTAATTGTTAATGCTTTATCTCATCATGTTAGGGTTTGTGTTGAGAGTATGAAAGGGACTTTAGTCCCACATCGGATAGAATTGAAGAGAGAGGGGTTGGCCCCTTCTATAAATATGTAGCTCCTCACATCAATAAAGTCAAGCAAAATATTCTACCACATTTCAACTTGGTATCAGAGCTAACCCCTCCCCCCCTATCCTTCTCCAAACCCTAACCCTAATCCCCCTCCCCTCTCCCACAGCCGCCCCCCCTCTCCTCCCCTCCCCTCCCCTCCGCCCCCTTCCTTCCCCTCCCCTCCACCTCCGTCCCCCCTTCCCCTCCCTCCCCTCCGTCCCCTTCCAAGCGGCTGCTGCTACTGCTTGTCGGGCGGCTGCTGCTGCTGCTGTGGCTGCTTCGCGACTGCCCGCTACCGTCGTAGGTGCTGTCGTGACTGCTCGGCGACCCGGCGATCTTCTTCTTCTTCTTTTCTGAAGTTTGTAACTTGGTTCCGTTCGCATGCAACTGCAATTGCAGGGAAGAACGAGAAAATTGGTTTTCTGATTATTGCTTTATACAAGTCAGTTGTAATCGGAATATTAATTATATAGTTGCTAGTTGGATCGAGGTCTATCAGTAAGGGAACATTTGTGTGACCCCTGATCTCGACTACAACTGTCGTCTCGTGAGGTCATGTGGCCTCGGGTCGAAGCCTTGCACGGCGCATGAGCAGCGGCTCTCAGGGACACTGCTGCCGCTGAAGGAAATTCAGTAGACGAAAAGAGGTTGGAGATCAAAGGTAGAGATGACCTAGATCTGCCGCCGCCTCACTGATGACAAAGAATAAGAAAAAGACAATGGAGACGATCTATGGCAAGATGACGGTCCAAGAAATGAAGGCTTTGGTAGACGATCTCTTCTCCAAGAGGGTGACCGAGACTATCTCCCGTACTGCACACGCTGATGTGGATCCTTCACCGTACAAGATGAAAACGTTGGAGAAACTGGAGATAAAGTTGGAGGGCACTTCCAACTACTTGAAGTTGTTGCATCAGGCGATGCGAACTTTGAAGGAAAGAGGCTTGGTGGACTATGTGAATGGCCAAATCAAGGCACCTGAAGATTATTTCTTACAGGAGTTTGCTATGTGGAAAATCATCAACAATGTTGTAGCTGGATGGTTGACAGCTTCATTGACTGACCAAGTGTCGGACAATGTGGAAGCAATGGAGGATTTTGATGACATTTGGAGGACGCTAAAAGACATGTACTCAGGGTCGGGAAACCCTATGAGGGTCTTCCAACTACAAGATAAACTTGATAAGGTGGTCCAAGAAGATCACACCATCTCTGAGTACGCGGCTCTGCTGAAGAACTATTGGTCAGATCTCGACCACTATGATCCTATTGGCGTGGAGGATGAGCAAGTGGAACCGACATTTACGAAACATTATAAGAAGTTCATGGAGTATATTTCGTGACAGAGGATAATAAAGTTCCTAAAGGGGTTCAACCCAGCATTTGAGCAGAGGAGGAATGTCCTACTTGCACAACCCAGACTGCCATCACTGGAGGAGGCCATAGCTGTTATGGCACAAGAAGAGGCATGATTGAAGCTGATGCCTAGCACCACTAACTCTCTGGGAGAAAAATTAGCCCTAGCAGTTTTTAATCCAAATTCTTCCAGAGGGGGAGGGTGCTACAACTGTGGAGACCCTGGGCACTTCATCAGATTCTGTAGGAAACCCCTGAGAGACCAGTCCAATGGCAGCGGACGCAGCCGTGGAGAGCGTAGGGGTGGCAAAGGAGGCTATACTGGTGGCAGAAGTAATCATTCTAGAGGACACAAGGCAAATCTGGCAGAAGAGGGAAGTAAAAATCAGTCACCCGGAATAACCCCTAGTTAGAGGGAAATGCTAGAGATGTGGAGGAGCATGAGGCTTGGATCCGACGACAGTCAAGCCACCACCCCTGGGGCCTCGACTCCAACCACCTCCGGGAGTAACATCACCTTGTAAAACCCCTCGACTAATTTAGGTCTACTTAGCTTAGATAGAGAGACCAAGACTAGTTTGAAGCCAATTAGAATTAGAACACAGTGTTTTAGATTTATTGTGCAATATCTGTATCACTTAGTGTACCTTACCGTTGCTTCGATATTTGGAGCGCTACAATAGCATTTGCCATCAAACAAATTTTACACATTTTTCCTAGACGTGCCAACCTTCCATTTTGACCCTTGTGTAACTCATAAATACTCTCTCTTGTGCTTCATTTTAGTCGCACAATATTCGTTACAAACGTCCATTCTTAAATTCAAATAAATTCAACTTTGCATCCTTGTCTGTTCCAATCGAAATTGGAGACACAACCTCAACCCGTTTTGTCCAACCCAATTTATGATAATATTCTATTCTGAGTCTACTACGTCCATGACACTTGTGTCCCACCCAATTTTAACTCTATGTATTCCCAATTAATTAAAGAACATCAATTACACTAATTTTAATTAAATTGTTGTAAGGACCTAACCTCACTCAAAACTAGATCCAACTCCAACCCAAACCCCCACTCAGACCCTCAAGGTTCATACTAACTACCACACACCATTTTAGCCCACTACATCACACCAAACATGGTGTTTTGCCTCATCCAATCCCAAATTCCAATAATTGTACAATTTTTCAATTGTTAAGGGACTTTTATGCAAATATGCAATGAGGTGTCCACCCCCCATTAGACCCAATACATGAAGAACCTCATCCCCCCTCTTTGACCAATCCACCAATATTCCCCCCCATTTGTTGTACCTCATGCAACTTTATTTCCTCACATCTCCACCCTACAATTCAAATTCCTATCATCCTAGCCACATATTCATCATGTGGAGACTTCCCTCAACCCTAGAATAAAATACCCAGCCGGCCCTAATCCCAAGGAAAGCCCCCCTCTCTCTCTTCTACATATACACCTATACTCTCTCTCTCTAACACCACATCACAGCCACCATACCTAACGAAACCCTAAAAACTACACATCCCTTATCACCATCAACCCGACCACCACCCTTTCCTCCGACCGCCTCCCTTCTTCGACCAATCGTCTACACCGCCTGCCCCTCGACACCGCCCTCGGCCACTGCCAACCCGCCGCCTGCCACCGCAACCACAGCCGTCTCCGCCTCCTCCTCCTCCGTTCATCATCAACACCACCATCATCATCACACAACTCTTCTTCTTCTCCGACTCCCCTCCTTCCCAGTCACCAACCACGCCACCCTAATCACCATCACCACCGCCACCGTCATCACCACCTCAAACAACACCATCATCATCATTTCCACCGCCACCGTCGTCACCATCACCACCGACATTATCATCCACACCAACATCAACAACACCATCACCAGCACAACCCGACTCCCCCTTCGACTCGTCTCCACCACCTTAGCCACCGCCGACCCCGGCCACCTTCAACAACCATCATCACCATCACCAACTCCATCATCACCATCACCCGCACCATCCACATCCCGACCACCGCCACCTTAGACCACCACCACCCTGACCACCTCACCCACGGCCATCCCCCACCGCCAGCAACCCGCCGCCGCTGCAGCTACTGTCGTTGCTGCAAACTGCTGCCGCTGCGAGCTGTTGCTTTGCTGCTGCCGGAGCTGCTGCTGTGCGTACTGTAGCCGGAGCTCCACCCCCCCCCCCGCCGGAGACAGGCCGCCGACGAACCACAGTCCCCCCCTCGGCCATGAGCGAACTAGGTATACATAATTATTGTCTTCTTTTCTTCATGTGTCGATGTGTCGTTGTATCGTTGAACGGACATGGGTAATGTGAAACCTAGTGCAATGTGTGTGTGTATTTATTTTAGAATAAAATTGGTGTTAGAATTTACCTCATAGAATACGGTTATTTAATGTAAACACTTATGTTGACCTAAGGGTTTAGACAACAGGACTTGTGCACATTTCCCTGTAATTAGGACGGGTGTTTTGTGTGATATATTAATTTGATATTGTAGCATATTTTGGTAATTAATTTCTCGTAGTGCACGGTATCTGAGGACATGACGTCCCCGTGCATGGAGACCTAGATGGTTACCCATACCAGATGTGTCCTGGGAATCTTAGTAGTAGGATACCTGGTACCCATGTGTTAAAAGTGCGACTTAGCACCTACACTAATTATAGCTGTGACCGTGATTGTAACATGTGAGAAATGATACCTTAGTGTACACCTACCCCCTTGACTCGTGACTAGTCAACCCTAGCCATCATATTTAATTAGAACGTTTAATTGGTATCTGCGTAACTTGTGACGTTGCATAAGTTGTACTTGTGTACGTAATTAGCATCCAAGATGATACTACCCTGGCTGTTGGTTCCGGATCCTTACTTGTGCACACCAGAGTTCCAGGCAACTATACCTTGCCTTGTTGTACTGTTTAAATTCATATATTATTTAGTTGCATGTTTATTTGTTTTAATATTTAATTGTGCGAGTCCGAGAAAGACTCAGGTGCAGTCAACGAAGGTGTTGACGTTAGGATTTGTGTCTGACCTAGTGTCTAGTGGACGCACCTAAAGTTGTAGAGTTATCGGTATGACTTACCAGGTCTTGACACGTATCATTGCACGTCATAGAGTGAGTTCATGTAGGGATGCGTGCGTCATACTCGACTGGCCATCGGTGTGAGCAACACGTGTGACGATATTTAGCTTAGTTGTTTATTTCTTTAGCGACTTGCATTATAGTATGAGATGTTCATGTCGTGTTCGCGACTTGTACATTGGCATTGGGCGGGAAAGACAATTAGTAGGCGTATGGGACAGATATTTGGCTGCCGTAGTTTCAGAGTAAACTACGGGACCGTGAACCTCAGCGTTACCCGGTTATGGGCTATGTGTTACCCGGTTGTGGGCGTATATGCTTGTCGATATATCCGGCAGAGGTTACTAGCTGCGCGCTATCATGATCGGTTATGTAGTCAGCATATACTCCTGGCATCCAGTTTACAGCTAATGCCAGGTACTTAGTCTCTGGTTCGACGCTACGCTTTATACCTTTCACCTACCCATACGTACCAAGGTTGTCTTCAAAGTGTATTTCACTTAGCTGGTTAGATCACCCTCGAGTTTACACAGTATTTACTTTATGGCATATATTTTTTATATTGTTACGTCCCTCTGAGGACCTGGTTCCCTTCCAGATCCGGACGAGCACTTGTACCCGACCATCTACGGAGCAGGAGTAGAGACAGGATTCGTGACTGAGGACTTTGAGGCACTTCCAGAGGAGTTCCCGTTATTTGGGTACGTAGCTGTTTCGGACTAGAGTATTCTTATCTAGCTAGTTGATACTCTAGTCTAGTTATCTTACTTCTTTCTGCACTTTTATTCCATTGCTGTATTTCAGTGGGTTTGTCCCCATCAGACTATTTCAGATTTATTATGGATATTCAGACTCCTTGTATTTTATTTACCAGCACTTGTTTCAGTCATTATTATATTGTATTCTGGGGATGAGATTAGATATTTACCTGTTGTATGATAGTATTTTGGACTTGTGAGTATTTTAGGACAGTATAGTACGCTTCGTCGGATCCATTAAATTGGGTAATCCCTCGGAGTCGTATTAGCTGGCCATTGCCACGTGGCCTGGTCCCGTATATTTTGGGACTGGGACGTGACACATCTACTATGCCCAAACAAGCACAGGTATACCTGCTCATGCTCTTGCATCTATCCACCAGCCAGGTTGGATAATTGACTCTGGGACATCTCGTCATGTTATGGGTTCCCATAGTGAGTTCCAAGAATACACTCACCTGACAACGCCTGAAAGCATTTAGACTGCTGATGGTACTGCCAGACCCATTCTGAATAAATGCACGGTTGAATGTACCCCTTCTATGACCCTTCCTGATGTCTTGCATGCTTCATCTTTTTCTGTTAATCTTTTGTCCATTAGTGTCATTGTTCTTCAACTTAATTGTATTGTTTCATTAGACATTTCTAAGGTGACTTTTCAGGAGAAGGGAACAGGGAGACGGTTAGGATCTGACACTTGGCATAAGGGGATATAGTACTTGGACAGGGGTGGACTGGACGCAGCACTAGCGTCACTGGTGGAGGAAACACAACCAGAGGAGCCACGAAGAACTGTAGAAGCAGAATTATTACTTCAACATCAGCACATGGGACACTCTTCATTCAGTCTATTGAATCAGATGTATCTATCTATGTATCAAAAGGCGGCTAATAAACAAAAGTTGGTTTGTGATACTTGTGAGCTTAGAAAACATACCAGAAGCTCTTATGTGAGTTTTGGAAATAGAAGTTTAGCTGCTTTTGATATGATATACACCTTGTCCTACAGCTGGTATTAATGGTTTTAAATGGTTTGTCACCTTTATTGATTGTTACACTCGTGTCACCTGAGTACACCTAATGAAGAGTAAGAGTGACATCTTTGCATGTTTTCAAGATTTTCATCGCATAGTTACGACCTAGTATAATACTAGAGTGAAGATTTTGAGATCTAACAATGGGATATAATACACAAACAAGAGTATTGAAGAGTACTTATCAACCCATAAGATACAACAACAGACTTTGTGTGTCTATACACCAGCACAGAATGGCATGGCAGAACGGAAGAACATGCACCAGTTGAAAGTAGCACGGACAATGATGTTTGCCATGAATGTTCCTAAACACTTGTGGTGACATGTTGTGTTGATGGCTGCATATCTCATCAACAGGATGCCCTTTCAGGTGTTGGGATGGAAGACACCATTTGAAATGCTTATAGGAGAAAATAAGTATATTGTTCCCCTAAAGGTATTTGGGTGTGTATGCTTTGTGAAAGATAACTGGCCTGCGGTAGGAAAGTTGGACCCTCGAGCGTTGAAGTGCATCTTTGTTGGCTACTCAAGGACTCAAAAGGGATACTCTTGTTGGAGTCCGGTGGAGCGGAGGCTCTTTGTGAGCATAGACGTTACATTCAGAGAGATGGAACCATACTACCACAATAGTTCAGGTGAAGGGTCTGCATTTGGTGACACACCTAACACAAGAGGTGTTAGGAGTGAGGGAGAGATGGGCCCAAGCATGATTGTCGGGTCAGTTCCATGTCCAATGATAGAACCTGGTACAAGAGAACAAGAGGGAGATAGCGAGGGTGAGGAAAGTGATGAGAATGAGGAGGGAGAAAGTGGTAACAATCAGGATGAAGAAAGTGATGTTGTGCAGGGGGAAAAATAAACTATAGAGCTCCAAGTCTACAGAAAGAGAAAGTAGCAGTCCAATATTGTGTCGTGTCCCTCACCTATTGTGCCAAGCCCCTCGCCTAACTCTGCCCCAACTCTTGAAGATATTTCTCTTGCAGAGGATCCCTCTGATTCGGATGTGGATCTCTTTGATTCGGATGGTATGATCTCTCCACCACTACCTCATATTCCTCATATTCCCTTAAGGAGATCTTCTTACAATAATGCGAGAAAAGCTCCTAATCGTTATGGTTATGAACATGACATTACCAATTTCTTATCCTACTCTAATATATCCCCTACTTATCTAGCATTCATTGTATTGTTAGACATCACCTCTTTGTCCAAGTATTGGCAAGAGACAAAGGAAGATCCAAGGTAGAGAGCTACAATGTTGGAAGAACTTGGGACACTTGAAAGAAATGGGACATGGAGCTTGTTTCGTTGCCTAAAGGAAAGAAAGTAGTGGGATGTAAGTGGTCTTCACAATAATGGAGACGCCAGAAGATAAAGTAGAGCGGTACAAGGTAAGGTTGGTTGCAAAGGGATACACTCAATCCTATGGCATCGACTATGATGAGACGTTTGCTCTAGTAGCCAAGATGAGCACTGTGAGAACCTTGGTCTCTCTTGAAGCAAACCATGGGTGACAGCTGTATCAATTAGATGTGAAGAACGTCTTTCTTCATGGGGATCTACAAGAAGTATACATGGAGACCCCTCTCCCCGGTGTTTTTGAAGTGAAGGATTTGGGAATGATAAGGTATTTTCTCGGGATCGAGGTGGCTCGTGGAAGAGATGGGATCGTCCTCTCTCAAAGGAAGTATATACTAGATCTTCTTACAGAGATTGGGATGCTGGAATGTCGATCGGCAGTCGTTCCAATTGATCAGAGAGATAAGTTGGGGGCAGAGGCAGGAGAGCCGGTTGATCGTGAGAGATATCAGAGACTTGTAGGCAAATTGATTTACCTAGGCCATACTCGTCATGATATCTCATTTGCTGTGAGTGTAGTGAGTCGCTACATGCATGATCCAAGGAAGGGCCACATAGACGCAGTTTTTCATATCTTGAGATATCTGAAGGGGATTCCAGGAAGAGGACTATGGTTCAAGAAAAATGAACACCTGGGTATTGAGGGGTACTGCGATGCAGATTGGACAAGCTACATGGACGACGGAAGGTCTACCTCAGGATACTGTCTTTGTGGGAGGTAACCTAGTCTCATGTAGAAGCAAAAAACAGTCGGTGGTAGCAAAGTCGAATGCTGAAGCAGAATATAGAGCTATGGCTCTGGGAGTGTCAGAGTTGCTGTGGGTAAAAGCACTGCTGACAGAGTTGAAACTGGACCAGAGAACACCGTTGCATCTTCTGAGTGATAGTCAAGTTGCAATAAGTATAGCTAACGATCCAGTTCAGCATAACAGAACTAATCACATCGAGATCGATCGGTTCTTCATTAAAGATAAGCTAGAGAAAGGGATATTAAAGCTCGAACATGTTCGCTCAGAAGAACAAGTTGCAGATTGTCTGACTAAGAGTCTTAATTCATCGAGTCTTTCTAAACTATGTAACAAGATGGGGATAATTGATATCTATCGTCCATCTTGAGGGAGAGTGTTGAGAGTATGAAAGGGACTTTAGTCCCACTTCGGATAGAATTGAAGAGAGAGGGGTTGACCCCTCCTATAAAATATAGCTCCTCACATCAATAAAGTCAAGAAAAATATTCTACCATATTTCAACTATTTGCATAAGGTATTTTGACTTCCTCAAAGAAGGATTACTCATTGTGACTATCATCGGAAGGGAGAATTACAAAGTGATGCTCCGGATACTCAATGGAAGTCAAGTAGTAAATATTGGGAGAGTGCTCTCGTTGCATTCAGTGGATTTTGGATATCCTTTTGGGCTCAGTATGGGTGATAAATTGTCAATAGGCTTCGTACAAGTCTTATGGACTCTATAAAAGTGAAAACATTGCTATGGAGGGAGGATATTTCTCTTAAGCAACGGAGATATCCTTTGTAGTATCTTTAACACTGGACTAGAACCTGCGAGTGCAAAACCAATCTATATAGCTTGTCTTTTCTCTTACTCATATTCTCGCACTTTACTTTTGTAGTCTCATTATTTTACAATTAGGTAAAAGTTATTGGCGTCTATATTAAGCCATTTTAGGTGGTCATAAAGCCTAAAATGTCCCTCTTCTTTAATCTCATATTGGCTATGTTAAATAAGGACTGCTCTCATCCCTATATAAATAGTTGGCTAATTTGTAACTAAATATCATGAATTTTAATATATTGACAACTTTCTACCATGAACTTTGAAATTGTGCAAGTTAATACCATCAACTTTCAAGACGGTTGCAACTTACTACGTTCCACTAATTAACTTTCAAATTTGATGGTCGGTTGTAATTTTGGATGCTTTAGACCTTAAAAACATTTCAAAATCCCAATATCTTCTTCGTTTTCCTTCCCAACCTAACCCTAATCCTAATACCACATTGTCTTGCCCACCTCTCTATCCATCTCCGTATTCATGTGCCCTTCTTACACATCCTGGCTCCCTCACAGTCCTTCACATCCCTTTATTTCTTCTCATCCCTTTCTCTCTTAACCCCTCCTTGCACCCCTCCCCTTCATGCAACCCACCCTCCTCGCCCCTTCCTCCTTCACATTTGTATCTTACCACCCTAACCCTCTCCCTCCCTCTACCCTAGTTTCCTCCTGGTTGGCATATAGCCTTCATGCTATTGTACGAAGACATGAACAAAAATGTCTTTTATCAGACCCGTCTACAAAATAGATGAAAGTAAAGGGTATTTAGTTGCAAAAAAAAGTTCATGATACCAAGTTTCCAATTTGACATAGTTCATGGTATCAAATTGCAAATTAATCTAAATATTCAAATCATATCTAAAAGCTATTTCATTGGGTTGAACCGTACACTATCTTATTGAGTCTAGTGTCATTCTATGTTAGAGTAGGTACACTTAGTAGTTCTAAGTTTGCCTTCTTCAGTCTCACATTGGTTATGTACAAATGAAGAAAAATTTCATTGATGTAGGAGAAAACCCAAAGGAAAAAATTTAAAACTAGTTTTTTTTTTTAAATTTTGTTAACAATTAAAATTATTTGTTTAGCACAAATAATTATAATGTTCACAAAATCTAACAATGAAAACAATATTCGAATGAAGTTATCATATGACGGTGATGGATGCGGCAAACAACGAGGCGACGGAGGACGACGGAGAACCCGAACACAAAGCAAGCAATATAAAGTGAAATTTGTTGTTGAGAAGAATGTGAGATTACTACTTAAAATATTTATCAAACACCAAAATTTAATAAATAAACTCTCTTATTATCTTCTCTAATAAAATAGTTTTTATGTACATGCCTATTTATAGCCATTATTAATAATAAACTAAGAAATTAGTCTAATCATGTAAGGAATATGTTTCACTTTTCTAGCCTAAATCTAATACAAACATTACTAATTAAATAATTCCAAAAATAAAAATAAATCCGAATCTAAATTGAACTCAGACTTGGAGTTGGAGTTGGGCTTGTATGGTCCCACATCACTCATCCTTCTATAAATATGTACTTAAATCACATCAATAAAGTATCCTGTTGAGTTGAGCCTCATTCTCTATTAGAATTGTTAGAACTAGGGCCAACTTGGATTGCAGTTTCATCTCATTCAAGACTCCATTTGGTGCCACACACAAGGCGTAAGCCAAACAGTTTCCATTCAGGATGGAATTATTTTCAAATCTGTAATTCATTTCAGGCCTCAAATGGGTGTTACCTGAAATGCTAGCCCAGCATTATGGAATTTTGAGCAAAATGAAGGTAACTACAATCTAAAATGATCCTTAGTAGTTATATAATCCCTTTTTTAGTCCCACATCTGATATGTACAAATAAGGAAGGAATGATCTGACACCATATAAATATGCTCACGAACCACATCAATAAACTATCCCATTGAGTTAGACTCTCTCTCTCTCTCTCTCTCTCTCTCAGAGTATTAGACTTCATTGTTCTATGTTCCTGATCTTCTTTAGTTCCACCTGTTAGAATGTTATGTACAAATGAGGAAGTCACTAACCCCCTCTATATAAATATGTACTCAAATACTCTCACATTGAGTTAAGCCTCATCCTCAACATTATATCAATCATGGTTCTCCTTGGACTTTTAAGTTTTTACCTCTACAAAAAAAATTAAAACCCCTGTACTCCATCTCCACCACTACAAAAACTCTCCATCTCCTGAATAACAAAGCTAAATCCAGCTCCAACTACAGATCTCTAGAGAGAAAATAATTGATTGATTTACTTCCAAGAGAGGGGGTACATATATATAGGAGGAGGCTAGCCTCCTCCTTATTTTCTATTCGATGTGGGACTAAATAAGTCCCCCATAACTCAATACTCCCTCTTAAGATGGGCGATAGATATCAATCATCCGCATCTTGTTACAAAATGTATCAAACTCTCTAGGGCCTAAACCTTTAGTTAAACAATCAGCTAACTGCTCCGCTGATTTCACATAGCTCAAAGTCAAAACTTTTCTATTCAACTGCTCCTTGATGAAGAACTGATCAATCTCCACATGTTTGGTGCGATCATGCTGAAATGGATTGTTTGCAATATCAATTGATGATTTCTTGTCACACCAAAGTTGCAGGAAGTCTCCTCTAAACAAATGCATCTCAGCCAACAAGCTCTTCACCCACATCATCTTGCACAGGCTAACTGCCAAAGCCCTGTACTCGGCCTTAGCTGTAGACCTAGCCACTACATCTTGCTTCTTGCTGCGCCAAGATACAAGATTGCCTCCAAAAAAAATACAGTAACCTGTAGTGGACCTGCTATCGTCCATACAACCCGCCCAATCGGCATCACATTAGCCTTTAACTCTCAGATGTCTAGAACTTCTGAACCATAACCCCTTTCCTGGACTTCCTTTAATATACTTGAGAATTCTGTGAACTGCCTCCATATGCTGCTCTCTGGGATCATGCACATATGTACTCACCACACTCACGGCATAAGTAATATCATGTCTCGTATGACATAGATATATGAGCCGACCAACTAATATTTGATATTGCTCCTTACTCACCGGATCACCACCCTCAGCACACAACTTATGATTCTGCTCGATAGGAGTAGAAGCAACCCTGTAACCCAGCATTCCTGTCTCTGAAAGAAGGTCCAAAGCATAATTTCGCTGAGAAAGTACTATACCCTTTTGTGACCTTGTAATTTCAATTCCGATGAAGTACTTCAACTGCCCCAGATCATTAACTTCAAATTTCTCTCAAAGCCTTTTCTTCAGCCGTAGGAACTCCTCAGTATCGTCTCCAGTAATTACAATATCATCAACATAGACTGCAAGAATAGTGATACGAGTCTTGGAGTGCCTATAAAATACAGTATGATCTCCATTGCACTGCCTATACCCCATACAACAGACTGTAAGCCTGAATCTATCAAACCATGCTTTTGGAGACTGCTTTAATCCATACAAAGACTTCTTCAATTTGTATACCTTTTCCATTGCTTGTGAATTAGCAAAGCCTGGTGGAATCTCCATATACATCCCCTCCTGGAGATCTCCGTACAAAAATGCGTTCTTGACATCTAGCTGATGTAAGCCAATTAAAGTTGGCAGTACATGACACCAACACTCGCACAGTGCTCATCTTTGCGACTAGAGCAAATGTTTCGTCATAGTCGATACCATAAGTTTGGCTATAGCCTTTAGCAACCAATCTTGCCTTGTACCTGTCAATCTTGCCCTCTGGAGTATGCTTAATAGTATAAACCCATTTACATCCAACAACACGCTTTCTAGCTGGCAGTGGTACCAGCTCCCATGTGTCGTTCTTCTTCAAGGCCTGAACTTCCTCCTGTATGACACTCAACCACCTAGGATCTTGCTTATCTATCTGCCAGTTGTTAGGTACAAGCACTAAATCTAATGATACAAGGAAGGACTTATATGCAGGTAAAGTAGATAAATATGAAATGTAATGTGCAATGTCAGTATCGCAACTGCCAAACTTAGCTGGAGGTTTTCCAGCATTGACTCTAGAAGTTCTACGAAGCAAGACAGGAGGATTAAAAGTATCAGGAAAGGAATTGTTACCAGGTGACTCAGATGGAAGGGCCGAAGAAGGTCCTAGAGAAGAGGGACTTGGGACATCAGCATTTGTGGGTACTAGCATAGGGACATCAGGAGGAAGCTCATGTTGCTCTTGTTGCTGTTGCTCATGCTGCTCCTGCTATTGTTGCTCATGCTCCCTATATACTCTCAGCTCCCCCTGACTGTCGACTCCCCTTGAGACACCATCACTCCTCGGTGACTCAAAAGAACATGGAATCATACCAACCACGATGCCACTCTCATTCTCCCCCTCTCTACTAGCATCAGTAGAGCCATCCTCGAACAAGGAACTTAACTCTGTCTTCTCTCCATAAAATGGTTCAAACTCCCGGAAGGTCACGTCTATACTGACAAACAACTTTCTTTTAGTAGGACACCAACATTTGTATCATTTCTGACTTGGTGAGTAGCCTACAAAGATACATTTAACTGCTTGTGAATCCAGCTTGCTCACCATCATTCTGTGATCTCGTACAAAACATGTACAGCCAAACACCCTGGGAGGAACAATAAAAATATTAGAGCCCAAGAGCATCTCATATGGTGTCTTCATCCTTAATACTCTTGACGGCATCCTGTTGATTAGATAAGTTGTTGTCATAACAGCCTCACTCCATAAGAATTTTGGCACATTCATTGTCAGCATCAAAGAACGTGCCACTTCTAGTAGATGCTTGTTCTTGCGTTCAGCCACCCTATTCTGAGAAGGAGTGTCTGGGCAAGTGGTTTGATAAAGAATTCCCTGACTAGAGATGAAATTAGCAAACTCTTTGTTGGTGTACTCGGTCCCATTATCTGTTCGAAGAATCTTCACATGTACTCCAAATTGGGTCTTCACATATGCCGAGAAGTCTGGAAAATATTTGTACACCTCAGATTGCTGCTTCATCATATAGATCCAGGTCATACGTGAGTAGCAATAAATGAAGGTAACAAACCATCTGAATCTACTGATAGAAGTAGTAGTACACGGTCCCCAAACATCATAATGAACAAGTGCAAATGGCTTAAAACTTCGAAAATCAATCATTTTATAAGTAGAATGTGTATGCTTTCCAAGTTTACAAGCATTACAAAATAACATTTTTTGTCTACTTTATTCATTATCTCAGGTTCTAACTTATTCAAACTATCAAAAGATAAATGCCTCAATATGTAGTGTTGGAGCATTGCTTCTGTCTCTGGACCTCCACTAGTAGTAGCAGCAAGCATTGTAGCCTCCCGGTCCAGGTACCAAAGACCATCACACCTGATGCCAGTCCCAAGCCTTTTCCCCATGACCTTCACCTGGATTGAACACATATTCCGACCAAAAAGAACAGTACAATTCAATTGATTAATGAGAGAGCTAATAGAAAGTAAGTTGATCGGAAACGAAGGAACATGCAAAACAGATGACAGGATAACATATGGAGTACAATGGACCGAGTCAGTACCCCTGATGGGTTAGGATATCCCATCAATAGTCTGAACTGTCTCGGGATGCATATGCTTGCTTGGACAATATAATACAAACTCACTAGATGCACCTGTGATATGCCTAGATGCACCTGAGTCTATGATCCAACCAGTATAAGATTTAGTAGATGCAAGTACCTGAACCGGAATACCTTTGCCTATATGAGCAGCGTAACCAGTAAAGTTTCCAAGGTAGGCAGTGTTATCCAAATCTTGAGTGGACAGTCTCTTGCCCTTAGAACTCTCAACCTGAAGCTTGAACTGACGTAGTTCCTCCAGCTCTATCATCTCAGCTCTAGTCATCGATAGTAGTCTCCTCCGTCACAGTTAGGTGAGCAACTCCCCGGCCTCCGCGTCCCCTGCCTCCTTGACCTGCACGTCCACCTCTTTGTCCTCTGCCTCCTCGGCCACGACCAGAATTGCGTGGTTGAGGGCAGTTGTAGCTGTGGTGTCCTTTCTTCTCTCTGTCATCGCTACTGGGAGCACTAGGAACCACCAATGCAGAACGAACAGCTGGTGAGGTCTCGCCTTTCATCACCTTCTGTCGGATCTCCTTTTGCTCCATCGATGTAACAGCCTGATCCAGGGACGAGAAAGATGGCAGATGACACATTGTTGCTCTCCTAGCCTCAAACTGTGGGTTCAGACCCTTGAGAAAACGAGCCACAAGCATACGCTCAAGGTACTGTTTTCCAAGGAGAATATCTGTCGGAATTTGTAATGATAGCGGATCATGATAGCCCAAGTCTGCACATAAGCGACATAGCTCCGCTGGATACTGGACTACTGTCTTCTCCCCCTGTGTGGTAGCATCAATCTTCTCCTCAACTTCCATCATCATCATGACACTCCCAGCTCCAGAGTACATCCCAGCCAATATCGTCCAAACATCAGCTGCATTGCAGATCGACTCCACCATCCCAGCTATGGATGGAGACACAGAAGTCAGCAGCCAAGAAACCACCAGAGAATTAAGGTGACTCCATGTGCTCCACTCAGCACTCGTCTTATCCTTTGGCTCAGTGAGCTCCCTCTTCACATATTTTTCAAGTCCCTTGGTCCGAAGGTTCAGTAGCGCCCTCCTAGACCAACTTAGATAGTTTTTCGTCCCCTCAAGTTTGATGTCATTGGACAGCAACTCTATCTTCTTTATCACCTGAGACGGTTCTGGTGCCGGCACGACTGCCCTACTGGATGAGGTCTTCTCTAATTTGGTCTGAAACACCCTGGCCACCCCCTCCAGTTTTCAACTCCTGACTAGTCACAGGTGTTCCCATCTCCACAGATGCACACAGGGACGA
Organism: Iris macrosiphon; assembly: GCA_036927795.1. Lineage (NCBI taxonomy): Eukaryota > Viridiplantae > Streptophyta > Magnoliopsida > Asparagales > Iridaceae > Iris > Iris macrosiphon. The sequence goes on along the minus strand of JAYESA010000020.1, from coordinate 96,527,002 downwards.
GGTCAAACACAACTCAAACATGTGTCGTCCGCCTACATGCGATCACGACTTTCTACATCTATCTGTACACCCCCAAACTCATGCGGCATGAGAAATATATAATAGATAAAACTTGTCGGAACAAGGGCTAGAAATATAGATTTGTGCAAAACTTTCCAGGAAGTATGCTCACTAATCTCAGAACAAGGCAGAGGGGGCTTCCACCCGGGTAGAGGAAGACGGAGGGGGATCGGTTGAGGGACGAACAGGGGGAAAGAAAATTCTCCTTGTTTTTTTGGATTTTTTTTTTTTGGGAAAAGGATTCAGAGATTTGGCTCTGATACTATGTAGAGAGAAAATAACTGATTGATTTACTTCCAAGAGAGAGGGTACATATATATAGGTCCTTATTTTCTATCCGATGTGGGACTAAATAAGTCCCTCATAACTCAACAAGATCAAATATGCTTTTCGGCAGGAATAGAAAACAGTGAAAAACATTTTTTATCTTTTTGGGTAAGCCCCATTTCCATGATTAGTTTGATACAACACAATAGCTACAATTCATTATTTCTCTTTGAACAAAAATAAGAGTGAAATTGATACTTCCAAGAATCACCAACAAAAATTTGTAACTTCTCAAGAATATCGATATGCCGTCAGAAAAAAATGTAAAGCCAATTACTGAAACTCACTGAAGATTGCCCAGCTTGAAGACATGACGGCTCCTCTCCTCATTGCCCACAGCTCCCATGAACACCGAGCCATCCGACACCGGCGTGATGGTGACATTATCCGGCACTCCCGTAAGGGCTTCTCTACCATTGATCCTCAGAGCCCCTTCTTTAATACATGGTCTGGTGGCCAACGCCATCGAATTCTTCCGCATCTTTCCATATCTAGGAAAGCTCCCATGAAGTCGGATCGCATGATTCGAATTTAGAAAGAAAGAATGGAGAGAAATTGGATGAGAAGACGTAAGAGCTTGAGGACTCATAGTAAAAGAAAACAAAAACTATTTGGAGAAAGAAAGAAAAGAAAACTTTGAAGTTTGGACCGTTGGAACAGGGATATCAAGTGCCGCGAAACGGAAGGGCCGGAAGACCAGTAGATTAGATATCATTGGGTCTCGTTACATTGTTTGTTTGGCTGTCTGGGTACCACAAGTGAAGTGATGTGGTGAACGTATCATAGGCTTTGGAAATTATTGCTGATGGCTTAGTGCACGAGGACCACAATGGGATAGAGCCATCTACAGGCTAGCAGATCAGGAATGTGAAAGTTATTTGAATGGCAAGTAATTCGGGTTTGGAAAGCGCCAGTGCTGGACTAGGGTAAAAAATTATACGGGTTCTACTAAAGAGTCAATGAGAAAGAATCAACCAGTCAAAATTTGATTCAGTCCAAATTGGGTGTTCACAAAATGAAGAGGACTTCTTCCAAGCCCAATCATCCTTCCTTCTTCTAGATCTATCATCCTCGTGACAATCCAAGGTTAAGGACCACTAGTATGATATTTTGGTAAATTTTAATGAATCGCAAATGATTGCTCTTTCAAGTTTAGCTAGCAACTATTTCCATCCTCACAAAGCCGAATCTCAGGGCCGACTGAGCTCATGGGGATCAAGACGAACTTCCAAAATCGACCCAAATACATAATGTGAAAAAAAATTAAGAAACTAAATAAAAGTAAATACAACAAAAAATTTGTTGCGATCAATATTTCAGCTAAGGACCTCTATTGTGTAAGTCTAACATGATAACCACTACCCCATAACTCTTTTGAGTTAAGGGTGGCCCATAGTACATACTTATTCTATTCTAAATATGTCTATTGTTAGTGCTCCTTTAATTTTCGGGCCATGGGTCGTTGTCCAGCCTGCCCTGGACCAGGATCGCCCCTGTCAAATCTAACTCAGGCAACAGAGAGGCGTCGGTCGGTCACTTACCACTAGTTCAATACCTTTGTGTTGGTGATTTGAGAAGCCATCCAGAGGACAATCAGCCTCTTAATGGTGCTTGTTCAGCCTTGTTTTTCGTAATGAACATTTATCATGCACCTTACGTGGAATACGAACACACAATTATTATTTGTAGAAAACTTATAATATGTTAAAAAATGTAAGCACTAAAAACAGAATTTGTGGAGAGAGAGAGAGAGAGAGAGAGAGAGAGAGAGATATCATATTGGGATGATCAGAACTACAAGCGTGATTCAATCATCTTTAAAGTCGATTCGCTCCAAGGAACTAGCAAATTTTGATTGCACTATATTGTAACAAGACTATTGTAACGTTCTGAACTGATATGCTTACTTTGACACACCTTGAAAGTGTCGAATACTATACAATTGGAGTAACAAAATATAAGTTTCAAAATTAATAATAGAGAGAGACTATTGTCTTCTCCCCCCCCCCCCTCCCTCCCTCTCTCTCTCTCTCTCTCTCTCTCTCTCCCCCCTTATTGAGTCATGTATATTGTTACATAGAATACCCATGACATATAAGTTACAAAATATATAAATCAATTGTTAAGTAAATATAGTGTTATGTATGAACAACTTCATTAGCTCGTGCATTCATCCACCATAAGAATCTAAGAAAAAACTTTAGTGTAATTAATACCTTAAATTTCAATTACATTTTGTAGGAATCAAATTTCTCGATATTTTTGTAACAACATCAAGGTTGTAACATTTGCCAATCCATCTTTTGCCACGTAGAAAAAAGAGGAGACGAATACGAGTCGTATTAGGTGGTAAAAAACAACATAGAGTGCCAGGTTCGAACCATGGGGACTCCTCAAATCCTATCAAATACTTATTCACCAGTAGGACAATACTTCTCATGTGTAATACTCAATAAAGATTAATCTCATATTGAAATACACATGAGTTTGTCCTTGTGTGAAACTAAGAGTGGGTTCAACTTGAGTCTACTTTTAGGATCAAAATTGTATAATCGTCCACATATTTCTATATGTTGAGCATTTTTGTCACGTGCACCATCCCAAAATACGTAGGAATAGTAAGTGGCAAGGCTAACTGATACTTATTTGGAGGTTTTACAATCTAATATATCCAAATGAATAGTATCTACGATGTAGTCATGTAGTCTTATAAGCAAACTTTAGTCCACAATGCATATATATATATATATATATATATATATATATATATATATATATATATATATATATATATATATATATATATATATATATATCAACAAGTCACAAGCATATATCAATATCTCATCCACATATATAAATAAAGAAACTAATCAAGTAATAGTATTGGAGTAACAAAGTGCCTAATAAATAAGTCCAACAAGAAAAAACAAACTAGTCTGGTGGAGACAAATTCACTATTAATAGAATGAAAATAAGGGTCACGTTCCAGTAACGGAATACAGAGAACGGGGGTATGACACGATCAGCTACGTACTACAGAATACACTGGTACCCTACAATACGGTCACGACTGTATTTAAACATAGGGGTATATACTATAATATAAGTCACCTATGTCCTCACAAGAATATACTATAATACAAGTCACCTAGTTTGACTGGTTTGATTTCCTCGGCAAAGCCTTCAAGCGATAGTGTATCCATGCGGTAATACATTCTATGCGGCAATAATTTCTCATCTTTATAGAACAATTGGCAGTGACAATTATAAAGATGAAGAGACTATGCGCATTAAATGCATTAATATCGCATACGTTATGAACACATGTCGTATTAATTTAGATTTTTGAATATTTTGTAACACATGACATGTGTCAAGTCGACCGGGTTATGCGCATACGTTCAGATCTGGATTATGTGCCACATTGATTGCAGAAGCCTATGCGGCAAGCTAAGCTCTATGCGACAGAGTAAGAAAGCAGTAACTTTTCAGATTCATGCGCATATAGTCGTTACAGTATGAATGACTATAAATAGCAGAAACATGTTCTTCCCAGATCTATCAAAAAAAGAGTACTTTTGAGCCAAATTGCTGCCCTTATTGCCAGTGAGCCGATAGTTCTTTCTTTTTCCAATCTTTATCATAGCATAGTCAACGGAGTAAAGAAGTAATTCACGACTTGATCTCCATCGCTATAATTTCCAGATTCTTTTGTACTTAGAATTCTTAGTGCTAGGATTCTCATTGTACTATTATTTGTTAACTTACAATAAAGTTTAAACACTTTTTGTAATATCTACAATTGATTTGGATCATGACTTGGATCACTGACGTGGCATATTCGACAGTCACGATTAATTCACCCCTCTATATATATTCTTTTATTTTCTTTCCTCTTTTTCCTCTCTTTATTTTCTTCTTTTTCTCTCTTTACTTTCTTCCTCTTTTTTCATTTTCTCTTAATTTTTTGCGTGAGCTTGGATCTTGGTCTTGAGGCTTAAGAGTGTAGTTTTTGAACCCCTCTTAGTGGTAGAATAGAAGGTTTAGGCTGTGGTGTCCCGTTTCTCCTTTCGGAGAGCGCGACTAAGAAATACTTTCGGTATCGTTCGATCGGGATAGATTGAATCAAGATTTTTTTCTCGTTATGGATTTGCTTCTTCGGAATTGATTTCCATATTCAGTAGACCGTGCCCCAAGAATAGACTTAGCGGCAGAGTCAAGAGGGAACTCTCCGCTGCAAGTTTTTTTGCCTAATTTTTGTTATCGCCTTGTTGCTTTCGTGCTTTTGAGTTAGTTTTCGGATTTACGTTTTCTTGAACAGTTTCGATGAATTTTATTGCTTTTGTTCGCTGAACTATATTTTATTCCGAGCTTGAGTAGAAGAGGTATTGATCATCTGTTTGTGCAATGCAGGTGATCGTGCAGTAGACGTCGCGCGAGCGGAGTCTTGAAGCACCTCTTTTCTTTTCTCTCCCCACAAAGTTGTAAGTGGCTATAGTTTGATTTAGTTGACCATTCTTCCAAGTCTTCACATCTAAAATCTTGACTTCTTGATTGTTCCGATCAAACGATACCATAATAACTAAAAGATGTCAAGATAAAATAAAATAGACTTGGATTAGTTTTGCTTGTGAATCAACTTATAAATGGTTACCTTGTTGCATGCTAGTTCGTTTGGAATATTCTTTCATCATGTTTCAATTATAGTTAGAATATATACTTCTTCTATTATTGAGCTATGTATAGAACACACCTTGCTATGAAATAAACTGATTAGGGTGACTATGCAAAACAGATCATGCCCTGTTACTTGTCTCATGCTTGTGTTGCCTTAAACTGCCTCGATTGATAACTTAGTAGACTTTGCTTGGTCACGGATAACTTATGCACAAGGTCTTAGTTCCTGTGGACGGTCGCTGGGGTACTGGCACAGATCCGATCTGGACGAAACTCCTTGATAGTCGCCTGCTTCGGACGGGATGGCCTGTGACGCCCCTATTCCATGCATTGCATGTTATTCTATCCCGAGACTATAACTCATCCACTATGGCACGTGTAAGTGATCCCCTCACGTATTTAAACTGTGCAAGCAAACTATATCTTCGTATCAGGGAAGGTCATGGTAAGTATTATGCAAGTGGTTCAGATGGACAGGTAAAAGTCAACGAACGGTGACATATTTATTTCAATAAAATTCTATATCTATTGTATGCTTGTAAATTGAACAAAGACAAGATAAAAAGACTACATAATAACTTGCATGCTCCATGTAAAAAATGTGTTGATTGGTATAGTTGGGTTAGCTCGCCTTCACAAGTGCATTTCGATGTACTGACCCTCGTTGCAACAGGTTCCCCGTGCCAAGGTGATCCTGCAAGGAGCTTAGTGACTTTCCAATCCAGTCCACCTACCAGCACGTCCTGATTGTGCCTTCGAAGAGGCATTTTGGAGTTTCTAGGAGCTAGTGCACATACCTTATGCAGCTCCATGGAAAGGCCATAACTTCGCCCGAAGGTGTCTATAACTTTGAAGTTTTAGTAAAAGTATATAATGTACAGGACAGTTATCTCATTTTGTATCCAATTTTGTAAGCCCGTACGGTAATATTCGACTTGTTCAGGAGTTTGAAAAAGATGTTCATTATCAATAATGAGAACTTTTCCATGTTTTAACATTGTGTTCAATTATCTGCGTACTTTGAATATGTGCTCGTTATATAAAATACCTTGGCCTTGTGCGTTGTGCAACCTAGGCACGCACGACATCACGCCCAGGGGATGACTATTGATTCTACGAAATCGGTGCGTGACATAGGTTGAGAGATTAATTTAGGCAAGTACATCTTGCCATTCTATGAACCTGAGATTTGGATATTCTTTTATTGTTAATATTTCTTGAATATTATTGGATATAAATATTTCCTACATGATTCTTTATTATTTTAGTTCTTGGTTTGGTATATTTTCATGGGTTTTAGACTTGTTTATGCTTATTTTCATTTGTAGATTTAACCGTGAGATACGGAGCTTGATCTTGGTATCATGTATGATACCCATATTTTTCTTGTAGAACTTAGTTTTACATTCTTACCTAGCTTATACACTAGTGGTTTTGAGTTTGGTAAAATTTAGACCCACTTCGATTTCCCGAAAACCTATTTTTATAGTATTTTGATTGTTATAGTGCATGTCACGCCCCGATCTCGAAGGTCCCGACAATGCCCCCACCGGGCACAAATTACCGCACGCCAGCGCTCCTGCGGGGCATATTGTCATTTTCCATCGAGACGTGATGCCATGCGAGCCTGGAGTTGTGCTCGCACAAGGCGACATCATTAAAGTTGTTGCTATCATCGAACCGATCGAGTACGCAGCGGAAGGGCAGTGTTACAAAAAATAATCCATTTGAGTATACGGAGCAAAGATCAAAGCACGAGGTTCTCTGAATACAATGACATTATTTCATACATTATGTCTCTCTATACAAAAGTAGCTCAAAACATAACTTGATACAGCTCAAGGCATCGATACCAGATTTTTGGGTCCTGGGGACGAGGCACGACTATTGCTTCCTCAAATGATCCAACACTTGCGAACAACCAAACTGTTGGTGGGTCAGCACTTTGGAGAAAGTACTGGTGAGTATAAAATCAACGAACAGAAGCAACATTCACTAAAACCAACACTAAGTAATTATGTTATAAAATATTACATTACTAGTGATCTTTATAGCTTTACCTAGGTTCGGTACATATAATACAGGTGCAGAGTCATATTATTTCTTTTGAAAACATCTTTGAAATCAGAGTTCATATTCGATTGCATTCAACCACATAAGACAAGACGATTATTCTACTATCAGGGTGTGCGCAGAATATCTCGTGAGCTATACTTAAAGACTCTAGAGACAATACACCATCTAGAAACTATCCTTCTATCAAGCAAATAAGATAGACTATCTATATGATTTTGGTCTCCGAGAAACTCAAGATCAATAACGATTATCCAGCTAACTAATGACTCTTTTATCTGATGCTATTAGCATTTGTGACTTGTAGTTGCTCTTCACTAAAATACCCTCAAAATAGCAGCCGGGACCAAGGTTCAGCTCTGCACTATTAGCCATTGTCCGACCGATTCGAATGCATAAAACACTATCAGATAAACTCTATGATGCAAATGGAATAAAAAAGTATACCATCTATCTCTTCTCTTCTATCTCTGTGCGGACAAGCCGTCATCTCTCTGATCAAGTTCAAGCATAAAGTAGTTCTATTAAAACACAAGCGATAATGAAATATGCTCAAGCAATATCTTACTCTTCTTATTAGCATGGCAATATTCTTCTATTGACAAGCATTCAAGTTCTAGCTAAGCATACAGTTTTATTATTCATGCAACAAAAACAATAATCTTCTTAGAAATATATATTATAAAAATCAGATTCATTATTAGGGCGTGCAAGAATCAGAGAATGAAGTTCTGTCCACTCACCTAGATTAGTCATCTTCTGGTTCAACAAGGAGCTCTTCAAGAAAATTTCCTTTTTGAGTTAGCAAACTAATATCTCTTGTACACAGTGCCAACTCGGAATGGGACACTACATATTTACCCACAAGAAAAAATTTCGTCCTCGAAACTTTAAGAAGAAACTTTCGATATCCAGAGCAGCGATAGTTCTCATCCCTCACCATCCTCAATCAAAAACTCTAGCAATCAATAAGCACAAAATCACAACTCTCAAGCAATCAATCAAATCCAGAAAACTTTTGCGCGCATCTTTGAGAATATCTATGGACTTATTGTATGGAACGCTCAACTCAGCAACAATATCAATGCACAAGGAATTATCATCTAAGAACATAAGCAAAATGGGAGTTAGCCAAAGAATCGAGTTGCTCAGATACCATTCTGTCATGCCCCGATCCCAAAGGTCCCGATAATGCCCCCGTTGGGCCCGAATCACAGCACCTCGGTGCTCCCGTAGGGCATATTATCGTTTGCCATCGAGGTATGATGCCGTACGAGCCTGGGGTTGCGCTCGCACAAGGCAACATCGTTAAAGTTGTTGCTATCATCGAACCGATCGAGTATGTAGCAGAGAGACAATGTTACAAACAATAATCCATCTGAGTATACGGTGCAAAATCAAGGCACGAGGTTCTCTGAATACAATGGCATCATTTCATACATTATGTCCCTCTATACAAAACCAGCTCAAAACACAACTCGATACGACTCAAGGCATCGACTTTAGATTTTTGGGTCCTAGGGATGAGGCACGGCTATCACTTCCTCAGATGATCCAGCACCTGTGAACAAGCAACTGTTGGTGGGTCAGCACCTTGGAGAAAGTTTTGGTGAGTATAAATTCAACGAATAGAAGCAACATTCACTAAAACCAACACTAAATAATTATGTTATAAAATATTATATTACTAGTGATCTTTTTAGTTTTACATAGGTTCGTTACATGCAGTACATGAGCAGAGTCATATTACTTCTTTTGAAAATATTTTTGAAATCAGAGTTCTTGTTCGATTTCATTCAAGCACACAAGATAAGTCGATTATTCTACTATCAGGGTGTGTGCAACGTGTCTCTTGAGCTATACTCAAAGACTCTAGGGATAATGCACCATCTAAGAACTATTCTTCTATCAAGAAAACAAGATAAACTATTATATGATTTTGGTCTCCTAGAAACTCAAGATTAGTAGCGGTTATCCAGCTAACTAATGACGCTTTTATCTGATGCTATTAGCAGCTGTGACTCATAGTTGTTTTTTACTAAAATACGCTCAAAATAACAGCCGGGACCAAGGTTCAGCTTTGCACTAGTAGCTATTGTTCGACCGATGCAAATATATGAAACACTATCAGATAAACTCTATGATGCAGACAAAATAAACAAGCAGACCATCTATCTCTTCTCTTTTATCTCTGTGCGGACAAGCCACCATCTCTCTGATCAAGTTTAATCACGAAGTAGTTCTATCAAAACACAAGCGATAAGGAAACATGCTCAAGAAATCTTTTACTCTTCTTATTAGCATGGCAAGGTTCTTCTATTGACAAGCATTCAAGTTCTAGCTAAGCATGCAGTTCTATTATTCATGGAACGAGAATAATAATCTTCTTAGCAACATGCATTAGAAAACTCAGATTCATTATTAGGGCGTGCAAGAATTAGAGAATGAAGTTCTGCCCACTCACCTAGATCAGTCATCTTCTGGTTCAACAAGGAGCTCTTCAAGAAGATTTTCTTTTTGAGTCAGCAAACCGATATCTCTTGTACATAATGCCAATGCAGACCGGGGTACTACAGTGTACTCTTGTTCGGTCTAGAACAACGTAGTTGTTTTTCTTTCTTGTACTTGTACTTGTACTTGTGATTGTTAAATCCACGTCCAGTCTTACATATCCCCGAGGGGAGTAGTATATCTAGGATGGATTCTGCGGAATGCCACACCCGGAATCCTAAATGAAAATATTGAAGATTAACAACTAGCCTGTATAATTAGAGCATCAGGAAGGAAGAATCTTCAGGTTGTATGCAGTCCCGTTATCTTGTCGCTTTTTTGGATGAATTTGGAGCTCTCCATCGTAATGGGCACATTTTTAGCATACCGTTGAGTGGGGCAATCATGTATATGTTGTTGTCTGATAAAATAAATGAAAGATATGGAAACGAGGCTTTATACGAAAACCCGCTCTTTATGTTTACAAACAAGCAGTACAATTAATCCTATACGAGGATGTCGAGTACAATTTTTTAATCTGGGTAAATATTGCTATAGGAGTCTGATCTGCAATCGATCACTTTGTCCTTTGGACCACACGATGATAAAGAAGTACCGTAGAAGACAGAAAGCAGCTTCGAAGGTTGCTAAAGAGAGTGGATGCTCGATGCCAAAGTCGTCGATCGCTACTCTTTGCCTGAGCTCTGGATTTTTCTCTCTCTCGACCGTTTTCTCTCCTCGATCTGATACTCTATTTTTTCGACCTTAAATCTGCGACCTCGACCTCTGTTGATAGAGGTCTCTATTTATAGAATTTTAGTGACAGTGACCACTCAGTCGGTGTAGAAACTGAGTAGTGGAAAGTACATCACCCTTTTACACGATGGTTACAATAACCATTGCCCGCGTATAGATGACCTTTTGAATGAGCGTGTGACGCATGTCCAACTAAGGAACAACGCATATAACTGCTGCAAAGATCACGGCGTAGAAGCCACGTAGGTAGTTATCCTTTGTGTAGAAGAGGTTGGCATAGAAGCCAATAATTGTCACTATGGCGTAGAAGCCAAGTAGGCATAGAAGCCGAGTAGGCGTAGAAGCCAAGTAGGCATAGAAGCCGAGTAGACGTAGAAGCCGAGTGGGCATAGAGGCCAAGTGGGCGTAGAAGCCGAGTGGGAGTAGAAGCCGAGCGGGCGCAGAAGATAGCTGATCCTCTTCTCCTGACTGAGGCCTGAGTTGGCAAAATATGCCAAAGTGATGATGTGGACGTCTTAGCCAAAATTACGGCTCTTGGAGATATAATCAAATCTCTTGCATTAAATGCAAAGATCTGCCCCCATCCTGCGCATTAAATGTAGAGGCTTGTCTTTAAGATTTGCCATCATTCTGCGCATTAAATGCAGATACGCGCCTCAAATCTGTACGAAGAGTAACTGTTGACGTGGCAGTCTGTTTGTCTTCTGCGGAGCGTAAGAAGCTCACGTCTGCCTGTGTAAAACTAGGCAGCGTATCCCCTTGTATGCGTAAAAGCAGTTTACGAAAAGGGGATGTCATAAACGACGGTTCAGTGACATTTAATCAAATCTCCTGCATTAAATACAGAGATCCGCCATTATCCTGTGCATTAAATACAGAGACGTGTTTTGAAGGTCTGCCACCTTTTTTGCGCATTAAATGCAGAGACGTGCCTCGAGCTCTGTCATCATTCTGCGCATTAAATGCAGAGACGTACCTCGAGCCCTGTACGAAGAGCAGCTTTTGATGTGGCAGGCTGTTTGTCTTCTATGGAGCGTAAACAGCTCACATCTGCCTGTGTAAAACTAGGCAGCGTATTCCTTTGTATGCGTAAAAGCAGTTTACGCCAAGGAAATGGCAGTAAATGACAGCCTGGGTTGCAGTGTCGCACCATCATTATAGCCGTCGCCTGGGTAGTCGTGCAGTACTATTTGTTAGGAGTCCAGACGTTAGGTTCATTGCATGATTTGACAGGTTCATTTCGAAGAATACGAAGCGTTCCTCGTACACTTCAATGCTGCATTGAAAGCGGATGAGTTCTACGCCATAAAGGCGATGTAGCACCCTTTTTACGCAGAAGCAGCCTGGACATACTGCATTACACGGATGGTCCTTGAGTTTGTATTTTACACTGTGCTTAGCGGAAAAGCTCTGTTGCACGTTGATGGCTCTGAGGTCATCTGTTTTATGCTGCCCTGTATCAACATGCTGTGTATAGCTATCCAGCGTATTTTTTATGCTTCTACAAGACCCCTTCAAAGCTTTTAAATTCCTCGTAATTTGAAATGCTTTGAATGAAGCATGAAACGGTCAAGTCTGACACGTCCTTCAAGGCTGACTTTATGGCAGAGTTATTGGGAATCCGTTGGGATTTGGAGGGCTCTCTCTTGCCTATAAAAGGCTGAGGAGTTAACCTGTTCTTCCCACATCTCTTTCACCACACACAGATGATCGCCGGAGTTCGTCGGGTCGACTTGAGGAAGAAGAAGACCATGTTCTTCCAGCATATAAGGAGTCGAAAAAGACGGCGTCTTCGAGCAAATATCCTCTGCAACGATGGCTCATGGAAGGATATCATAGCCTCATTTGCTCGGGATAATCAGCAACTTTGTATGGCGGTTCTTCCGGAGAGAGGAAGGGTCGTTTTTGACCACACAGCTTACAAGCTGTATCTTCTCCTGATATTTACGGACGAGAGCAGACAAACTAGCTGCCGTCCGAGATTAAGTTGGGTCAAATACCTCAACTAAATTAGTCACGGCGTTGGCCGCAGGAAAGCAAATTGACCCTGCTTTCCTGTATTGGAGGATGGGTCTAGGCCCATTTCTGTATCCTCCCGCCATTGATCATTTGTCAGTCAGTTTGCGAAAACCGACTAACTGCTGGGGAAGATGGATGAAGAATTCCGCCCATGCAAGAACCTGGCAAAACAGATTCTGGGCGCGATCTTCAGACGATGATGAGAAAATCTTTTGTAGACGAGATTTCCCTCATATGTAATCATAAAAATGAAGAAAAACCCTTGTAGACTGGATTTCCCTCATATGTAATCATGTTTTAATAAAATTGTCTTTCTTCTGTGCATATGGTTATTTCGCCATATACTTTGCTGTAAAGTCTGAATATGTGTAGCTTCGACACGTCTGGTAACTTTATGCCGACTCTGTTTAGAAAGAGTGCTAGGTCCCGTCCTGTCTTTTACGCATAACTAGGGATACGTAGAAAGCTGCTTAGCATTCAAGTATTCAAACTGTCCTGCTGTTAGGAATGAGGAACCGCGTAGGATTCTGAACTGTCGCTTCTGATAAACAGAATTCTTGTTCAGACATCATCTTCAGGAATGTTTTCTCGAAAATCCCTTGAAACAGGACGAGAAATGGTTGTCAAAAACTGAGTTGCCATTTTGAATTCGTAGATAAAATATTCAGACTGGAGTCTGGATGAACTTCCAATCGACCCCTGGATAAGAGTAATTTTCAATGTTGAACTCTGTATGCTTCGAGTATTTGGGATATTTTGAGGTCAAGAAGGAGAATCTTCTGTGTGAACTCTTGCAATTGACCGCCTTGAGAATCGTTCAGATGTACGCGTACTCTGGCCTGCATATTTTTCAGATGTGCGGACAGTCATAGCATAAAATCATAAGTTTGTAGCCTCTCGAGCGTAAAATCTGCTGAGCATGAGAGCATCCGGGCGTAGAAACTGTAGATTTGTAGCTTCTGAAAAGGAAATCTTTCGAGCGTGAAGTTGTGGATCTGTTGCCTCTGAGCGTAAAAGCCACCGAGCGTGAAATCATATATTTGTAGCTGCTGAGCGTGAAGTCGTAGGTTTGTAGCCTCTCGAGCGTAAAAACTACCGAGCATAAAAGCATCTGGGCGTAAAACCATAGACTTATAGCCTGTGAGCGTAAAACCGTAGATCTGTAGCTGTCGAACGTAGAAAGCTCCTTAGCGTAAAAACCACGAATCTGCTTTGTACAAAAACTTTTCGAATTCGCTGACTGTCCGCCTTCTCTGAGTAATAGGCTGACGTAGTACCCAATCATAACCAAATATTAATTATGAGATTTGGATCGGGATTCGAGGAGTCCATCCGAACGCTATATATATCCCAAGCTTTTGAGAGGAAAATTTTTCATCCGTCTTCTGCGAAAGAAAGCCTTCGACTTCTCGAGTTCTTGTTCGTTTCTTCTCTGAGCCTTCAAAGTTTTCAGTAATGGCCCCGAAACAAATCCCCTCTAAGGGAAAGAATGTTGATTCTTCTTCTCGCTCTTATGCTCAAGTGAGAGCGTCCTCGGTCGGGCAAGGCGAACTTCATTCTGAGCGAAGTATCCCGCCGACGAGCAGTGCACCTGGCCTTAGAGGTAGAGCTTTTGGGACGAAAAAGAACGACTGAAAATCCTTCGCACACGTTGTACGTGAATGCGCTAGGTCATCTTCTGTGCTGATAGCCTCTTTGAGGAAGATGATGCACAGAGACGTTTCATCTTTTACGCCCATATTTCTAATGTGTCAGCGTAAAAACACCATATTTTCGCAGTCGAGCATAAAAGCTTTGACTGTTGAAATTTGGCGTATAAGATTTGAGTATTACGCTTCTGGATGAGAATTCTGGCGTAATAACTCAGTTTTGACAGTCTGGCATAAAATACAGACTGTATACCGCCAACCTTGAATTCTACGCTTTAGGAAATGGATTCCAGCGTAAAAGATCAAGTTTTTACAGTCTTGGCGTAAAGCACCGACTGTTGACTTTAGGGCATATGCTGCAAGACTGTAATGTCTAGTATAGAAACTGACGTGTCTTTCTTGCATTTTATAGTTGACTTGCATGTGTCTCCATTGGCCGATGTGATGGGTTCTGCTGCCGGGATGCTGCATTCCAACTATCTGGAGGATCTGTCCCATGTGACATTTTCTATCTCCGGGCCCCAGTATCCTGAAGGAAGGGAAATTTTGATATCGGCTCAGGGCGAGCGAACGCTGCTGAACATGATCAATAGAGAGCCCATAACGTACATAGAAGGGGACCAATATATAAAGCCGGCTTTTCTCTTCGGGGACATGATTGACAAGCAGTCCCAAACGAAGCCCAAGAAAGAACTCTGGGTTTTCCCTGCCGGGGGCTTGGTCTTGTATCTGCCCAAGATGCTGAGAGACTATCCCATCTCGGCATTCTTCCATGCTACACATCCCAGGAGGATGTCGTGGACGCTGACTCCCGATCTTCACGGCAGGCCGGAGAAGATCTTTCATCAGAAAGGAACTGACCATGGGTCATTTTTCAGCCGCCCTTCTGGCTCTATAATGCCGTTCAGGGGACTCTACCTGGGCAGTGTCACGAGTGAAGACAATTTAGTGATCTAGCCGGTCCAATTATCGACTTTCTGCAATGATTTCATGGGGCACGGGGGAGTATACCCCAAGGTGAACCCTCGGTGCAGTGGGTGGGTCACCCCAACAAATCTTCGATGGGCTCGCTTAGCTGACTGGGCCCTGAAGCATTTTCAGACTGAGCTGGAGAGCATTGGTCTATTCGCAGCTGTGAGCGCTACCAGTGTTGGATTACCTCTCAACCCTAATCTGTTTCTGGCTCTGATGGAGTGATATATCTCACTCACCGGGACTTTCGCCACTCTACTGGGGAAGTTGGGATTGGCCCTTCACGAGATGGCAGAGATCTCGAGACTGTCGATGGGGGATACTCCATATGAAGAGTATGTTCCCACGAACCGGGAGTTGGGGGATTCAGACCCTCGGGTAGTGGCTGTGTACCAGGAGCTGATGTGCCACTACCTCGCTTGCACCGCTTTTTATGGTGAGCCTTCAGATTTGGCTCACATCAATAAATGGGCGTCCTACCTCTTCTTTCACCGGGCCAGAAATGCTAAGCCGGAGAAGGTCTTGGATACGAGGGATCAGCCTTTGAATTTTCTGAGCGTGTTTACTGCTCAGGTAGTCGATGATCTTATAGAGGATGCTGGGGCTTCGGACCAGATTCTCGATGAAGGGATAGGGAAATATCCCACAGGCACTAAGGCCTACAACTATTTGAGGCATTACCGCAAGCCTCTGTCCAAGGAAGCTTAACTGGCTGGCTTCCTCTCCATATGGCTGCGTCGACTGGTGGTACCGGGCATCGCATCTGCGGACCGTATTCACCGTAACATACTATGGCCTGCAGTGCGTCTGGTGTTCGGGGAAAGACTGGGCTTGCTCCCTGCCATGGTGTGCCGCATACAAGCTGGCCTGAGGGCCATGACTGATGGACTGCTCGCCGATGAAACCCGGCGTGATAGCTTTCCCAGGGTAGAATTACCATACCTGTATTTGATGGGATGGTTAATTCTCCATAACCCCCGGGTGATGTCTTCCGGATCTGGCAGTAGTTCGGGGGGTAGTTTCTTGCTGAATTATAAGAAATCTTCCTGGAACGTGACCACGGTTTTAGACTGTCGGCGGGTACTGAGTTTCAATCACAGCTGGAAGCTCTTCTGCACTGTCCCCCCTGTACATCTCAATCAACAGGGGATCAGACTTCAGGATGTAGGCGATGGGCAGACCATTCTTTCTCCTGAGGCTTTTAATTGGTTGGTCTGCATTAGACCTTCCCATTTGCTGTACAGAAGCGAAGACCATTGCTTCTTGGAGCCCTACCTACCTAGTCGGTTTGCCAGGCAGTTTGGGTACAACTAATTGCATGTGGGCAATGCCGTCACCAGCTTCAGGTCCAGGGGTGGACTCATTGATGGAGCGAGAGGATGGTGATACTTCATCATAGGTTGTACTGAAGCAACTTTTACCGTGCCCGTCATTTCACTCTCCACGGAGCTGCGCATTCTCCATTCGTATGCCCAGTTTTACGTGGCAACCAACACCTTTCATCGCGATTTTGATATGCATGGAAGTTTTAGGATGCCCTCTTCCAAGCCTGGGGGAAGAGTCGAAATCCCCTCGGTTTCTTCTGACGAGGGTGAAGAGTCCGTTACTCCGGATGAGCCTCTGTTGTCGGTACCGAGGGGTGAAATACCTCTGCCTGCAGGGGCATTGGTAATCTCTAGGAAGCGAAGGGCTCCTGCTCCGAAGGAGACTTCCCCTCGTAAGAGGAAGAAGAAGACGGTTAATCGTCCTCTCCGGATTCCTGGTAATGAGGCTCCTAGAAGTGAGCTTGCATCTCCCCCTGTTGGGGATGATTCTTTGATTGTAGGTTCCTCGCCTTTTAGAGAGGGACCCTCTAATGTTCCGGCTGGTGGTTCCAGAGAATTTCTGTTAGAGGCTGCTGTCGCTACTACCGCTTCAGGTAGTGGAACGAGATCGTCTTCGGGGCCAAGACGAATAAGGATATCTTTATCCGGATCAGCATCGGGAGAAACCCCTGCCGTGTCCGTCAGTGCACCCAGCGAGATTCCAGCCGATGAGCCTCGGTTGGAACTTGACGAGGACCTGGAAGAATATTTGCCAGTGTTGGTTGACACACCACCTTCTCCAGGTATGACAGCTTGCCTAGCATCACTAAGAAATAATTTAGCTGTACTGGCCGTAGACGTGACATATACGCCATCGGCCATGGGTAAATGTTGTCTTTACGTCTCTTTTTAGAAAAGTTATAATTATTTCGATATTAACTTCCTTTTGTCTTCTTTTCAGGGGAAGACATCTTCGGGGAGGGCAGTGTAGATGCGCCCTTTGGCTCTGTGTCAGGTCCTGACGGCGACACGGAGGTGCCTGACTTTGAAGAGGAGACACTTTCGGGTGTCGGCTCGCCCGTCGAAGAGATTCCGATATCTCAAGAGGAGGACGAGCCTGTCATTGCGACAATGCCTCCTTTGAGTACGTCGGTCACTTCGTCCGGTGTTGGCGCTTCTTATTTTGTCGTACCACCTGTTGAGACGACTGCCGTGGCAACATCGTCTGCGGTTGTTCCTGGAGGGGGATTCGCCAATATCGCGGCCACTCCCAGCGTCCATTCGGATCTAGCTGCGCTGACCGAGCAGTACACTAGTATCTTCTACACCACCTTGAAAATGTTAATATCAATGGTGTTGGAGAAGAATCTAAGCTTTGCGTCTCTGAGGAGGTCCTCCCTGTCCGCGATAGTGCCGATCCGAGAATTCAACGACACTGGGGTAGCTGACACGCTGGAGGAGATAGTTAATGGTTTGGAGCAACCCATTAACGAATACTTGCAGCTAGCTCGAGGCAGCATTGACGGTCTCGTTCAAGCTAGGTATGACTCCCTGACTGCGCAGCTTACTGAACAGATGGAGTCTCTGAATAAGTCCATCGAGGCTCAGCAGCAGGAGATAGATCATGAGCGTGTCCAATTGGAGTATGTCATTCCCGAGTTGACCCAGTGCAAAGCCGAATATGAGGAAGTGGCAGCAAAGGCCCGCATATTAAAGGATGAGCTCGTTCGAGTAGAGGCGAAGGCTCTCTCTTTGTCGACAGCCCGAGATGTACTGAAGGAGCGACGGGCGACTGTTCAGCAGAATCTGACGCGTGTGGGTGCTTTCCACTCCGGTTTTGTGCGGGCTCGGTCTAAGCTAGCTGCTTTGAACAACGATGCGGCCAGGTTGGAACGGGATTGCCTGACGTCTTGAACTCCCGGGATGAGAGAATGGTTGCTCTAGCGTAGCAGATTCGCGACCTAACCGCTCCCCCCAAATGATATACTTTTTTTTTTCTTTTCAATATACTTTTGCTCTTTCTGGAAGTATAAAGAGACTCTCATCTGACTTTGTGGACCCATCATTTTGGAATATAAATGACAGGTTTGGGTGAAAGTGATATCAGAGGTAATATGGACGTGATATACTCTCGGTAAGGTTTTGCTGAATGTAAATCTATTCAGAGTTTAATCATGAACCTGAAAGAATATAATCCAACTAAATTTGTATACTAAGCACTATCAGAGATATCATTAACATGACAGGCTTACAAATTGTTAAGGATATCTATTCGAAGGTCACATGAACCTGATAGAATATGATCCAGCTAACCTTTGTATATGGTATCGTCAGAATAAGATCTTCGTTATACTCCGTTTGAGCAAAGAAGGTTTAAGCATAGTGCCTCTTCAGGAATTTGCCGTTGATAGGAGCCATTAACAAGTCTCCATTAGGCTTGGCTAACCTGTAAGCGCCGCTTGCAATCATATAAGGACCCTCCCATTGCTTTATGACTGTCTGTGCAAATTTTGGATATTGTACTAGAGCTAATATGGACGTAGTACGATACCGTATTTGTTGAGGATATCCCACTGGGGGATTTTTAGTGGACCTATCATTTGTTGCGCACGAGAGTACAAACAATAGGTTTGGAATAAACCCTATCAGAGGTAGTATGGACGTGATAGGTATTGTGGACTTTAACACCACTGACGTACTTAGAGTTAAGTATGGGCGCTAAGTTGATAAGACAACCGATATCAGAGGTAATATGGACATGATAATCGATAGCCGGATCAGGGAGGTTTGTTTAGAGGTAATATGAACATGACAAACTCTTGAGTTGTGACTCTATCGGAGATGGAGATACATATATGCTCAGAGGTAATATGGACATGGCAGTTTTTGTGGACTCACCACCACTGACGTACTTAGAGTTAAGTACGGGTGTTAAGTTGAGATGACAACCAATATCAGAGGTAATATGGACATGATAATCGATAGCCGGATTAGGAAGGTTTGTTCAGAGGTAATATGAATATGACAAACTCTTGAGTTGTGACTCCATCGGGGATGGAGGTATACATCTGCTCAGAGGTAATATGGACATGGCAGTTTTTGTGGACTCAACACCCTGGCGTACTTAGAGTTAAGTACGGGTGCTAAGTTGAGATGACAACCAATATCAGAGGTAATATGAACATGATAATCGATAGCCGGATTTAGGAAGGTTTGTTCAGAGGTAATATGAACATGACAAACTCTTGAGTTGTGACTCCATCGGGGATGGAGGTATACATCTGCTCAGAGGTAATATAGATATGGCAGTTTTTGTGGGCTCAACACCACTGGCGTACTTATAATTAAGTACGGGTGCTAAGTTGAGATGACCACCGATATCAGAGGTAATATGAATATGATAATCAATAGCCGGACCAGGGAGGTTTGTTCAGAGGTAATATGAACATGACAAACTCTCTGGGGAAAGAAATGAAATATTTGGACAATAGTTCAGAGGGAATATGGACATGAACTTATGTCTGAATAATTCACCGCGGAGTGATTTTCCTGAGTGAGGATAGTCCTGAAGAACCCACTGGGGAAATTTTAGGGACTCTCGTGTTAGAAAAACCGATTTGCGATGATCATTCCTTTGTTTATAGATACAAAGTGATGACTTTGGCGTCGATCAACTCCTGGATTCTCCTTTTCAGTACATAGCACGCCTTTGTAGGATGATGAATGTACCGATGAAAGAGACAATTATCTGGGTCATCAACTTTGCCAGCTCTCTCAGGATATCTGATGTTGGGAAGCTGAAGTTTGTGTTCCTCTATCAACATATTGAAGATTTCAATGATGTCATCTTCATGAAGGAGAAAGTCCTTTTTGGTCTTCGGGCTCCCGATGCCTGAGTTTTACGTCCTTCTGGGAAGATTGTCACTGTCGCATCATTTTCGGATTCCGAGGGAATTCTACCCCCAGCTTTGGATGCTGGCCTGTTCTGTCGAGGTAGGCTACCCCTAGACATGTCGCGGTATTTGTGCATAGAAGCTGATTTAGAAGGTCCTGTCTCTGGTTGTGCAGGATCAGACTCTCGAGGTTGTGAGTTTGCAAGAGATGCAGTATACCCCAACCTAAAACGAGCTTGTTGACAGTAAGAATTATCCTGCAATGGTATTCGTCTGCCTTTTCCATAGTTGAGGCCTTGTTTCAAACTCAAATCATAACCCATGCTTTGTATAATTTTTAAAGCCTGTGGGCTATACTTGTGGATTTGCATGCCACCCTCAGGCTCGCTAGATTCTTCCTGTATAATCGGGATGGTCCGCATGCGACCGAAGACTATTGGATGCTGGTCGTCGCGTGTTGGAGGAATAATAAAGATGGAATCTTCATGTGGCCCACCTGTCATGACGACATTAGATGTTGATGCATCTTCCCACAAGATCTTCCCGCGTTTGACCGTTAGGGGAATTGAAGCCAGTTTACGACTCTTGTCTTTGCGTTTCTGGATCAGATACTTGTGCAGGTCAGGAGGAGTTACAGAAGAAGAAGATGATGGCTTGTTCCTTCTGTTCACATCAGTGGGCGTGCGGATGTTGGGAACCATAGTTTTCCCTGTGCCACCTATATACAACAGGTTGGCCATCTGGGTAGCGAATAATCCCCGAGGAGGGTGTCTTTCCGCAAAATGAGCCTTCTTTACGCTGAGGGGCTTCTTCTGGCATAATTTGGAGCTCTGCTCTGGTTGGCGTAAAGCTGAGGATGTCCTCAGTCGGCCGTCAGCCTCTCGCGTAATCCGGAGGGCGGGCAGATTGTTCCCTTGCTGGCGTAAAGGCCGAGAAGTTGAGCAGTCCGCTGCTTGCTTTCCCTTGCGTAGATTGCAGGGATCATCTGCTTTTCCGCGGAAGGCAGATGCATTTTTACGCGCGGAGCGCATTTGGGATTCCTGATTTGGCGCTGAGGCATTATCAGAAATTTTGTCTATTCCGTAATAGACGGGAGACAGAATTTTACGCGCAGAGCGCAATGTGTACTTCTGGACTAGCGCTGAGGCATTGCCAGAAGTTTTGTCTGCCCTGTCAGAGACAGGCGATTGAATTTTACGCGCCGGGCATGGAGTATACTTCTGGATTGGCGCTGAGGCATTGCCAGAAGTTTTGTTTGCCCTGTCAGAGACAGGAGACTGAATTTTACGCGCAAGGCACGGAGGGAGCAATGCTACAACCTCGTTGGTCGAAGAGATCGAAGAGATCGGAGAGTCGACAGGAATGGTAGAGGATGTCTTGGGCATCCAGACCTTACACAGTTTCCTGTTGTCTTGGACAGAGAGAGAGAGTGGGAGCTACCCCCCGTTCGAAGCATATCTTCGTAGGCAGACTGGTCGAACTGGACGACCAGTGTCTTCTTCACGGATCCCACGGATACCGCATCGTGTTGAAAAATTGCTTCCTCATCAGAAGAGAAAGATTTTCCCAGCAGAGTCGCCATCTTGTTGTCTGATAAAATAAACGAAAGATATGGAAACGAGGCTTTATACGAAAACCTGCTCTTTATGTTTACAAGCAAGCAGTACAATTAATCCTATACGAGGATGTTGAGTACAATTTTTTAATCTGGGTAAATATTGCTATAGGAGTCTGATCTGCAGTCGATCACTTTGTCCCTTGGACCACACGATGATGAAGAAGTGCCGTCGAAGACAGAAAGCAGCTTCGAAGATTGCTAAAGAGAGTGGATGCTCGATGCCAAAGTCGTCGATCGCTACTCTTTGCCTGAGCTCTGAATTCTTTTGAATGCGAATGAGCGTGTGACGCGTGTCCAACTAAGGGACAACGCGTATAACTGCTGCAAAGATCACGGCGTAGAAGCCACGTAGGTAGTTATCCTTTGTGTAGAAGAGGTTGGCGTAGAAGCCAATAACTGTCACTATGGCGTGGAAGCCAAGTAGGCATAGAAGCCGAGTAGGCGTAGAAACCGAGTGGGCATAGAGGCCGAGTGGGCATAGAAGCCGAGTGGGTGTAGAAGCCGAGCGGGCGCAGAAGATAGCTGATCCTCTTCTCCTGACTGAGGCCTGAGTTGGCGAAATGTGCCAAAGTGATGATGTGGACGTCTTAGCCAAAATTACAGCTCTTGGAGATATAATCAAATCTCTTGCATTAAATACAAAGATCTGCCCCCATCCTGCGCATTAAATGCAGAGACTTGTCTTTAAGATTTGCCATTATTCTGCACATTAAATGCAGATACGCGTCTCGAATCCTGTACGAAGAGTAACTGCTGATGTGGCAGTCTGTTTGTCTTCTGCGGAGCGTAAGAAGCTCACGTCTGCCTGTGTAAAACTAGGCAGCGTATCCCTTTGTATACGTAAAAGCAGTTTACGCAAAGGGGATGTCACTAAACGATGGTTCAGTGATGTTTGTAGTATTAAACGAAAGAATGAAAGTGTATTTCAATGGCAGGGTTTATACGAAACCCGCGCCCTTTGGTTTACAAACAAACTTGTACAATTTAATCCTATACGAGGATGTGGGAGTACAATTTATTTAATCTGGATATAAATTGCTATAGGTGTCTGATCTGCAGTCGATCACTTTAGCCCTTGGACCACACGATGTTGAAGAAGTGCCGTGGAAGACAGGTAGCAGCTTCGAAGGTTGCAGGAGAGGGTGGATGCACGATGCCAAAGTCGTCGATCCCTGCTCTTTGCCTGAGCTCCGGACTCTCTCTCTCTCTCTCTCTCTCTTGACCTCCGGTTCGATCTTTCTGGGAAGTTCGACCTTGTGATCTGGTATTGGTTTTCTTGACCAATTTTCTGACCTTGTGATTTTGTCCCCCTTCCAATTTGTCGACCTTGTTCCCCATTGATAGGGGTCTCTATTTATAGAGTTTTGGTGACAGTGACCACTCCGTTGGTGTAAAAACCGAGGAGTGGACAGTACAGCACCCTTTTACACAACGGTTAAAATAACCAATGCCTGCGTATAAATGACCTTTTGAGTGAGCATGTGATGCGTGTTCAACTAAGGGGACAAAACGCGTATATCTGCTGCGAAGATCACGGCGTAGAAGCTACGTAGGTAGGTATCCCTCGTGTAGAAGAGGTTGGCGTAGAAGCCAAATGACTGTCACCCTGGCGTAGAAGCCAAATAGGCATAGAAGCCGAGTAGGCGTAGAAGCCGAACAGGCGTAGAAGCCGAACAGGCGTAGAAGTCGAATAGGCATAGAAGCCGAACAGGCGCAGAAGCCGAATGGTCGTAGAGGCCGAGTGGTCGTAGAGACTGAGTGGGCGTAGAAGCCGCGTGAGCACAGATCCTGAATGGACGTAGAAGCCGCTGCGTACCGTGCCAGAGTGCTGATGTGGACGTCTTAGCCGAAATTACGGCTTTTGAAGATATAATCAAATCTCTTACAGAGATTTGCCATCATCTTATGCATTAAATGCGGAGGCATGTTTTGAAGGTCTGCAGCCCTTCTGTGCATCCGTCGCAGAGATGTGCCTTGAGAGAAACTGTCACCGCTCTGTGCAATTAGACGTGGAGACGTGCCTCGAGTCCCGTACGAAGTGCAGCTTTTGACGTGGCAGGCGGTTTGTCTACTACGGAGCGTAAAACAGCTCATGTTTGCCTGTGTAAAACAAGGCAGCGTATTCCCTTGTACGCGAAAGAGCGGTTTACGCTGAGGGGACTTCAGTATACGATGGTTCGGTGATATTTTAACCAAATTCTCTGCATTAAATGCAGAGATCCGCCATCATACTGTGGTACGTATCCCGAGGGATCTGTCCTCGTTTCCAGCCGTCGTCTGGGTAGCCGTACAGCACTTTTTGTCAGGAGTCAGAGGTCAGGTTCACTGTGTGACTTGACAGGTTCATTTCGGGGAAGACGAAGCGTTCCTCGTATGCTTTAACGCTGCTTTGAGAGCGGATGAGTTTTACGCCATGGAGGCGATGAAGAACCCTGTTTACGCTGAAGCGGCTTGGACGTACTGCACTTACGCGGATGGTCCTTTGAGCTTTTATACTTTACGCTATGTTTAGCGGAGAAAGCTCTGCTTGTACGCTTGATGGCTCTGAAGGCCTCTGTTTATGCTGCTCTGCATCAGTATGCTGCGTAGCTCCTCCCAACGTATTTTTTATGCTTCTACAAGACCCCCTTCAAAGCTTTTAAATTCCTCAGAATTTGAAACGCTTTGAATGAAGCATGAACGGCCCCTCGTAACTCAAAACGTTTCTGAATGGAGCGTTGAAACGATCGATGCTGACTTTATGGCAGATTTATTGGGGACCGCTGTGATTTCTTTTGCCTATAAAAAGGCTGGGGGGGTTAACCTGTTCTCCCCACATTCCCATCACCATGCAGAGATGATCGCCGGAGTTCGTCGGGTCGACCTGAGGAAGAAGGAGATTATGTTCTTCCAGCATGTAGGGAGCCGAAAAAGACGGCGTCTTCGAGCAAGTGTCCACTGCAATGATGGATCATGGAAGGATACCTTAGCCTCTCTTGCTCGGGATAATCAGCAACTTTGTATGGCGTTGCCCCAGGAGAGAGGAAGGGTCGTATTTGACCACACTGCTTGCAAGCGGTGCCTTCTCCCGTTGCCTCCGGTGACGAGAGTCAGACAGACTCGCTCTGTCCCGGCTTGAGCGACACACGGAGCATGGGATCTGCAAAATCTATGCAAGCCCAGCTTTGTATCCTCCCGCCGTTGATCATTGCCATGTCAGTCAGTTTGCTGGAACTGACTGACTGCTGGAGAAGATGGATGAAGAATTGAAGCCCAGCGAGAACCTGTCAGAACAGCTTCTGGGCGATCTTCAGACGACGAGGGGGTATCTTCTTTATAGACGAAGTTTCTCTCAGATGTAATCATAAAAAATAGAGAAAAACCCTTGTAGATTGGATTTCCCTCATATGTAATCATGATTTTGATTTTAATAAAATTGTCTTCTTCTTCATATGATCATCTTGCCATACGTTGCTTGTGAAGTCTGAATATGTGTAGCTTCGACACGTCTGAATCTTTACGCCGACTCTGATAGAAAGAGTATTAGGCCCTGTCCTTTACGCATAACGAATAGTCCATAGAACACTGTTTAAGCATTTTGAACATTTAGAACTGTCCTGTTGCTAGGACTGAGGGACCGCGTAGAGCTCTGAACTGTTGCTTCTCATGAACAGAACTTTGTTCAGACTTCATCTTCAAGAATGATCTCTCGAAACTCCCTTGGAATAGGGTCGAGGATTTTGGCTGTCAAACTGAGTTGCCACCTTGATAGACGAGATGTTCAGACTGGAGTCTGGATGGACCTCCAATTTTGGACCCAAGAAAAGTAATTTCTCAATGTTTGAACTCTGTATGCTTTGGGTACTTGGGATGCTCTGGGTCAAGAACGAGTATCTTCTATGTGAACTCTTGGCAATTGACCGCTTTGGGGACTGTTCGAATATGCAGAAAGTCGTGGAGCGTGAAATCATCAGTCTGTAGCCTCTAGGCGTAAAATACTATCGAGCGTGAAATCGTAGACTTGTGGTTCCTGAGCGTGAAGTCATAGGTTTGTAGCCTCTCGAGCATAAAAGCTACCGAGCACAAAGGCATCCGGGCGTAAAACCATAGACTTATAGCTGTCGAACGTAAAGCCGTAGATTCGTAGCTGTCGAGCGTAGAAAGCTCCTTTAGCGTAGGACTGGAGATCTGTAGCCTGTGAGCATAGAACACCATCGAGCGTGAAATCGTAGACTTGTGGTTCCTGAGCGTGAAGTCGTAGGTTTGTAGCCTCTCGAGCATAAAAGCTACCGAGCACAAAGGCATCCGGGCGTAAAACCATAGACTTATAGCTGTCGAACGTAAAGTCGTAGATTCGTAGCTGTCGAGCGTAGAAAGCTCCTTTAGCGTAGAACTGTATATCTGTAGCTCCTGAAAAGAAAATTTCTTCGAGCGTGAAGTTTGCGGATCTGTTGCTTCTGAGCATAAACTGAGCGCCACCGAGCGTGAGATCATCGATTTGGTATCTGCTGAGCGTAAAGTCGTAGGTTTGTGGCATCTCGAGCATAAAAGCTACCGAGCACAAAGGCATCCGGGCGTAAAACCATAGACTTATAGCTTGCGAGCGTAAAACCGTAGATCTGTTGCTGTCGAGCGTAGAAAGCTCCTTTAGCGTAGAACCCGCTGAACCGTCTTGCACGAAAAACTTTTCGAATTTGCTGACTGTCCGTCTTTCGAGGGTAGTGGGCTGACCTGGCATCCAATCATAACCAACTATTAATTGTGAGATTTGGTTAGGGTCTCGAGGAGTCCGTCCGAGGATTCGAGGAGTCGACCCGAACTCTATATATATCCCAAGCTTTTGAGAGAAAAACTTTTTATCTGTCTTCTGCGAAAGAGAGCTTTCGACTGTTCGAGTTTTTCTTCGTTCCTTCTCCGAGCACTTCGAGTCTTCAGAAATGGCGCCGAAACAAACCCCCTCCACTAAGGGAAATAGCATAGGTTCTTCTTCTCATTCTTCTGCCCCAGCGAGGGAGTCTTCGGTCGGGCCAGGCGAACTTCCTTCTGAGCGAAGTATCCCGCGACGAGCAGCGCACCCGGTCTTAGAGGTAGAGCCTTTTGGGTGACAAAAACGATAAAAAATCCTTCGCACACGTTGAACGTGACCGCGCTAGGTCGTCTTCTGTGCTGATAGCCTCTTTGAGGAAGATGATGCACGGAGGCATTTTCATCTTTTATGCCCACATTTCTAATGTGCCAGCGTAAAAACTCCATATTTTTGTAGTTCTGAGCGTAAAAGCTCTGGTTACCAAAAATTGGCGTATATCGTAAAATTTGAGTTTTACGCTTGTGGAGGGGACTTTCGGCGTAAAATAACCAAATTTGTACAATCCTGCGTAGAGCACAGACTGTCATTTCTTTGGTCTGTATGTTTGTGCAAGATTTTGCAATGACATATTTTCCTTGCACCTTTGCAGTTGATTTGGGTGAGTCTCCCCTGGCCGAGGTGATGGGCTCCGCTGCCGGGATGCTGCACTCGAACTACCTGGAGGATCTGTCCCATGTGGCATTTCCCATCTTCGGACCCCAGTATCCTGAGGGAAGGGAGTTTTTGATATCGGCTCAGGGCGAGCGGACGCTGTTGAACATGATCAACGGAGAACCCCTGACATACGTAGATGGGGAGCAGTACATAAAGCCGGCTTTCCTCTTTGGGGACATGATTGACAAACAGTCTCAAACGAAGGCCAAGAGGGAGCCCTGGGTTTTTCCTGCCGGGAATTTGGTCTTGTATCTGCCAACGATGCCGAGGGATTATCCCATCTCGGCTTTCTTCCACGCGACGCATCCCAGGCAGATGTCGTGGACGCTGACTCCTGATCTTCACGGCAAGCCGGGGAAGATCTTTCATCTGAAAGGAGCTGACCAGGAGTCGTTTGTCAGCCGCCCTTCCGGCGTTGTGACGTTGTTCCGGGGACTGTGCCCGGGCAGTGTCCCGAGTGAAGACAGCTCAGTGATCCAGCCGGTCCAATTACCGACCTTCTGCAACGACTTCATGGGACGAGGCGGGGTATATCCCAAGGAGAATCCTCGGTGCAATGGGTGGATCGCCCCAACAAACTCCCGATGGACATGCCTAGTTGACTGGGCCTTGAAGCACTTCCGGAGAGAGCTGGAGGGCATTGGACTATATGCCACTGTGAGTGCGACGAGTGTTGGGTTGCCACCCAATCCTAATTTGTTCTTGGCACTGATGGAGTGATACATTTCGCTCACTGGCACCTTCGCCACTCCACTGGGGGAGCTGGGATTGGCCCTCCATGAGATGGCAGTTGTCTCGAGACTGCCGATGGGGGATACCCCATATGAAGAGTATGTTCCCACCAACCGGGAGTTGATGGACTTGGACCCTCGGGTGGCGGAAGTGTATCAGAAGCTGATGTGTCAATACTTCGTGTGCACCACTTTTTATAACGAGCCTTCTGATTTGGCTCACACCACCAAGTGGATGTCCTACCTCTTCTTCCACCGAGCCAGGGCCGCCAAGTCAGAGAAAGCCTCGGGGGGCAAGAACGAGCCCGTGAACTGTTTGGGCGTGCTTAGTACCCAGGTCGTGGAGGATCTTATGGAGGAGGCTAAAGCTCTGGATCAGATTCTCGTTGAGGGGGTAGGAAAGTATCCCGAAGGCACTAAGGCTTATAGTTACTTGAGGTGCTGCCGCAGGCCTCTGTCTAAGGAAGCCCAGCTGGCTGGTTTCCTCTCCATATGGCTGCGTCGAGTAGTAGTGCCTGGTACTGCATCCGCGGACCGCATTCACCGGAATATCCTATGGCCGGCAGTGCGTCTGGTGTTCGGGGTAAGACTGGGCTTGCTGCCCGCCATGGTGTGCCGTATACAGGCTGGCCTGAGAGCCATGACTGATGGGTTGCTCGTCGATGAAGCTCGGCGTGAGAGTTTTCCTCGGGTGAAATTACCATACCTGTATTTGATGGGGTGGTTAATTCTCCACAATCCCCGGGTGATGTCTCCTGGCTCCGGTAGCAGCTCGGGGGGTGTGTTCTTGCTGAACTACAAGGACTCTCCCTGGAACGTGAGCACAGTTTTAGACTGTCGGCTGGTGTTGAACCTCAGCCACGGCTGGAAGCTCCTCTGTACTCCCCCTCCTGTACATCGCAATCAATCAGAGACGAGGCTTGAGGATTCAAGTGGAGAGAAGACCGATATTTCTCCGAAAGCTTTTAATTGGTTGGTCTGCATTAGACCCTCCCATCTGTTGTACAGGAGCGAAGACTATTGCTTCTTCGAGCCCTACTTGCCTAGTCGGTTTGCCAGGCAATTCGGGTACGATCAGTTGCACGGGGGCAATGCCGTCACCAGCTTCAGGTCCAGGGGCGGACTCATTGATGGAGCCAGAGGGTGGCGATATTTTATCATGGGTTGTACGGGAGCAATCTTCATTGTGCCGGTCGTTACAACCTCCATGGAGCTCCGCATCCTCCATTCTTACGCCCAGTTCTATGTGGCAATTAACACCTTCCATCGCGATTTTGACATGCGTGGAAGCTTCAGGGTGCCTTCTCCCAAGCCTGGGGGAAGAGTTGAAGTTCCCTCGGTTTCTTCGGACGAGGGTGAGGAGTCTGGCACTCCGGATGAGCCTCTGGTGTCGGTGCCGAGGTGTGAAGTGCCTCCGCCTGCGGGGGCTTTGGTAGTCTCTTCTGGGAAGCGACGGGCTTCTGCTCCGAAGGAAGCTTCTCTTTGTAAGAGGAGGAAGGAGACGGTTGCTCGTCCTCTCCGTATTCTTGGTGTTGAGGCTCCCGGGAGTGAGCCTGCATCTCCCCATATCAGGGATGATTCTTTGGCTGGAGGTTCCTCACATTTTAGAGAGGGACCTTCTACAGTTCCGACCGGCGGCGTCGGAGAATCTTCGCTAGAGGTCGCTGTCGTGGCTACTGCTCCAAGTAGTGGAACGAGATTGCCTGTGTGGTCGAGGCAGATGGGAGAATCTTTCCCTAGACCAGCAACGGATAAAACTCCCGCCGTGTCAGCGAGCACGTCTGGCGAGATTCTAGCTGATGAACCTCGACCGCGTCTTGGTGAAGGCTTGACAGAACTCTTGGCGATGTCGGTCGGCCCACCTCCTTCTCCAGGTATGATAGTTCGTATTGCGTCATTAAGGCGTGGTTTAGCTACATCGGCTGCAGATGCGTCGTATATGCCGTTGGCTCCGGGTAAATATCGTCTTTATGTCTCCCTTTAGAAAGATTACCATCCTACTGATATCAACTTTCTTGTCCTTTTCTCAGGGGATGGCGTCCACGTTGAGCATAGTGTTGAAGCGCCTTCTGGCTCTGCTCCGGCTCCTGGCGATGATGTAGAGGCTTTCGACTTTGAGGAGGAAATGTCCTCGGGGGCTAGCTCGCCCAGAGTGGTTTCGTCGTCTCAAGAGGAGGACGAACCCGTCATCGTGACCTTGCCCCTCGCGAGTATGCCGATGACTTTGATTGTTGTCGTTGCACCTTCTTTGGTCGCACCATGCGTCGAGGCGGCGGCTGTGGCCACCTCGTCTGCAATTATCCCTAGAGAGGGACTTACTAGTATCGCGGCCACTTCTGGAGTTCAGTCGGATCTAGTTGCGTTGACCGAGCAGCATACCAGCCTCTTTTACACCGGTTTGAAAACGATGATATCAATGGTGTTGGCGAAGAGTCTAGATTTCGAGCGCCTGAAGAAGACTTCTCAGTTCTCGATCGGGGCTGTCAGGGAGCTCGGCGATCCTGGGGTAGCTGACGCCCTGGAGGCGATGGTTAATGGTTTAGAGCAACCCATTAACGAATACTTGCAGCTAACTCAGGGCAGCTTTGAAACTGAGGTCCAGACCAGGTACGACCACATAACTGCGCGGCTCGCTACAAAGCTGGAAAGCCTAGACAACTCCATCAAGACGCATGAGCTGGAGATGGATAGAAGAAAAGCTGTCGTGGCAGAGGCTCTCGCTGTTGAGACGAAGTGCCGATCCGAGCATGAAGGGAATGCAGCGAGGGCCTCCAAGCTGAGGGAAAAACTCGCTCTGGCAGAGGAGTGGGCTTCTCAATCGTTGGCGGGTCTAGACGTAGCGACTGGTCGATTGAGCGCGGTGCGATAGGATTTGGACCGTACAGAAGCTGCCCGCGCGGGCTGCCTTCGGGCAAGGGCTGAGCTGTCCTGTATGAATACTCCCGAGGCACGGCTGGAGCGGGCTCGCGCCGATGCCTTGGTTCTTAGAAATGAGAGGATAGCTGCTCTGGAGCGCCTGATTCGCAATCTGACTACTCCGCCATCATGATGTATTCTTTCTCTTTTTGCTTCCCCAGATGTAATTCTGCTCTCTTTTGGGAATAAATAAAAGCGACTCTTTTCTGACTTTTGTGGACCCATCATTTCGGAATGTAAATGATAGTTTTTTAGGCGAGAGTGATATCTGATGATAAACTCTCGATAAACTTTTAGCGGGACATATCTGTTCAGAGGTCATACGGACATGATAGAATCTAACCCAACTAATTGCATTCTGGAAGTAGTTTTGTCAGAATTGAGATCCTCGCTATATTCCACTCGAGCAGGGGAGATTAAGCATAGTACCTTTTCAGGAACTTGCCGTTGATAGGAGCTATTAACAGATCTCCATTAGGCTGGGCTATCCTGTAGGCGCCGTTCGAGAATGTTGTCTCGATCACATAAGGGCCTTCCCACTTGGGCTGGAATTTGCCTTTACTTCTGTGAGTAAGAATCATCGGCCTTCTTACGACTAGAACTAGCTCGCCGACTTTGAACACTCTTTCCTTTACTTTATGATTGAAGGTTTTGGAAATGCGTGCTTGGTAGAGCGCGATGTGCTGCTGATCTTGTAGGCATTTCTCGTCTAATCCTTCTAGCTCTTGGAGCCTTAACAGGTCATTCTTTTCTCGAATCAACTCACTAGTCACGGCTATCCTGAGTGACGGGATCTGGATTTCAATGGGGAGAACTGCTTCGCTCCCGTAGACCAGCGAGAATGGGGTGCAACCTGTTGGTGTTTGTACCGTTGTGCGGTATGCCCAGAGACATTCGCCTAGCTTCTCATTCCAATCTCTTTTGTTTGAAGAGACGAATTTCTTCAAGAGTTTGATAATAGTTTTGTTGAAAGCTTCCGCCAAACCATTAGCAGCTAGATAATATGCCGTAGAGGCGATATTGTGTATCCGATTGTTATCGCAAAATTGATGAAACGCTTGGCTGATGAACTGAGGCCCATTGTCGTGAATTATCCTCCGGGGTACCCCGAAGCGATAAATGACGTGATGCTTGATGAAGTTGATCATATTAGACGCCTTCACCTCAGCGAGGGGGATCGCCTCTGCCCATTTGGAGAAGTAATCCGTGATGGCCTGTATGAACTGGTGACCGCTGGAAGAAGACGGGTGAATAGGACAAATGATATCCATACCCCATGCTTCGAAAGGCCAGGACGCAACCGTAGGATGTAGATATTCAGACGGTTGATGTATGAAGTCTGCATGAACCTGACAGGCTCTGCATTGTCTTGCATACCGTATTGCATCTGCGATCATAGTAGGCCAATAATAGCCCATTCTCCTGATGCGATCCTGTAGCTTAGGACCGGGTTGGTGCGCTCCGCATACACCGTCGTGAGCTTCCCGGATAATCTGCTGTGCTTCGTCTTCAGATAGACATCTCAATAGCAGTCCGTCGTAGGTCCGTCGATACAGGCATTGTGAAGATGCATCGTAGTAGAAGCGTAATGATCGTCTTTTAATGGATATTGCTTCTTTGGGGTCCTCCGGCAAGATTCCGTATGCGACAAAATCTATGAAGGGACTTCTCCAGTCTCTTCTGGAGGGATCTGTGTTTACAGCGTGGCTGCATTGTATGTGAAAGTTGTTCTTCACACAAAATAAATCTCTGTTAAGAAGGATTACCGAATCCTGCCTTCTTATAGGAGTGGCTAAATCTGCAGCTAGACTGGCTAGGGCATCAGCTTCCAGATTCTGAGATCGAGGTACATGCTCTAAGAAGAACCCTTTGAATGTCATGGCTATCTCGACCGTCGCCCGGTGATAGGGGATGAGGTCTGGATTCCGGACTTCATATATCCCTCTGACTTGATTGACGATAAGCAGAGAATCACTGAAAGCTTCCAGGGATTCGACCCCCAGCTTTTTGGTAACTTGGAGCCCGATTAGCAGAGCGTTGTACTATGCCACATTGTTGGAGCAGGGCTCGCTAAGAGAATATGCTCGGTAGATGACGAGCTGATCAGGAGTGACCAGGACGACTCCTACTCCTGAAACGACGTTTCCCCTAGGACCGGTTCTGGAGGCACCATCGAAGAATAGTTGCCATGCGTCACTTTCCATCGCAGAATTACATTCTGCAACCTCGTCGGGAATGTCCTCGTATAATTTGGAGGCCTCCGGGATCGGATGAGCAGCTAGGAAGTCAGCCAGCGCTTGGCCCTTGATGGACTTCTGCGGTATGTATACCATGTCATATGGTGTTAATAGCATCACCCAAGTCGCGAGTCGGGAATTAAGAACACTTGGCTTGCTCATCAGTACTCGAAGAGGGTTGATCCTGGAGATGATATGGATAGTCTGGCCGGTGACATAGTGCCGCTCTTCTGGATAGCGAACATCAGAGCCAAGCATTCTTTCTCCACTGGGTTGTACCGGTGTTCGGCTTCGACCATCATCCTGCTGAGATAGTAGATAGCCTGTTCATGACCCATGTCATTCTTCTGTGCGAGAAGAGCTCCTAGCGAATGATCCATTGCTCGAACGTACAGCAAGAATGGCCTTCCCATGACGGGAGGCACCAGAACTGGCGGACTGGTGAGATAGCGCTTGATATCTTCGAACGCTTGCTGACAGGCTTCGTCCCACACGAAGGATACACCTTTCTTCATGAGATGAGAAAAGGGCTGACATCTCCCCAAGAGGTTGGATATGAATCGCCGGATATAAGCCAGACGGCCTTGAAATCCCCGGAGTTCCCTCAGATTACAGGGCGGTCGCATTTCTACGATTGCCTGGACTTTGTCAGGGTCCACCTGGATGCCTTTGGTGGTGATGACAAATCCCAGGAACTTGCCACTAGATACACCCAGAAAGGACTTCGTAGGGTTCATCTTGAGTTGATGTTGGCGCATTAGCTCGAATACCGTCCTCAAGTCTTGAATGTGATCACCTTTGAGGCGACTCTTGACGGCTATGTCGTCCATGTAACATTCTACTATTTTGTGTAAATGCTCATGGAATATGTTACTCATAGCCCGTTGGTATGTAGCCCCAACGTTCTTCAATCCGAAGGGCATGACCGTATAGCAATATACACCCAATGGTGTCTGAAAGGCAGTGTGCTTCTCGTCTTCAGGATGCATCTTGATCTGATTGTATCCTGAGAATTCGTCCATGAAAGACATGCGTTCAAAGCCGCAGGTGTTGTCGATCATGATGTTCGTGATGGGAAGAGGGAATTCATCTTTGGGGCAGGCCGCATTCAGATCTCGATAGTCGATGCAGATATGTACCTTCCCATTTTTTTTCATGATTGGGACAACATTGGCGACCCAATCGGGATGTTATTCTTCCCGGATGAAACCATAGGCTATCAGCTTCTTGACTTCAGCTTCAATGGCGTCCATCATGTCCGGGCGGAACCGGCGTTGGTGCTGCTTCACAGGTTTTGAGTCGGTCAATATGTTGAGTTTGTGAGTAGCCACCTTCGGGTCTAGGCCCGGCATGTCTTCATAATCCCATGCAAAGACGTCGATATATTCCTTTATCAGTTGTATAATTTCTTCCCTTTCAGCTGGGGGAAGATTGTCACTGATAAATATCGGCTTTGGCGAAAGTTCACCCCCAATATTGATTTGGATAACTTCGTCTTTGGTGGGAGGTTCTCTTTGCTCAAAGCAGAATTCCCACTGCGTATCCATTTGTTGAGCCCAAGAGTCATCCTCGAACGGCTCAGAATCCTGTTCATCTGCTTCTGAGGGATTTGTCACCACCATATTTACTGATAGTGTTTGTTCGAGAGCATCATGTAAGTCGGAGGGTGACGAGCCATTCTGAGAAGAGGAAAAGATGTCCTCATCTGACTTGGAAGCCGTAAGGGAGGTGGCATACCCTAACCCGAAACGAGTTTGTCGATAGCGGGGGTCGCCGCGCGGCGGCGTTCGTCTGCCTCTTCCGTAGTTGAGGCCTGGCTTCCACTTCAAGTCATAGTCCATGTTTTGCATGATCTTCAGCGCTTGTGGGCTGTATCGGTGAACTTGCATTTTCCCAGTATCGTCATTGAAAGAATCTTCCTGGATAGCTGGTTGATTGCGCATGCGGCCGAAGAATATTGGACGCTGACTGCTGCAGGTAGGCGGGACAATGAAGATAGAATCCTCATGGGGTCCATACGTTGTGATGACGTTGGATGATGATGCTACTTCCCAGACATACGGACGGTAGGAGTTTATAGCTTCCAAGAATTTTTGTGCTATGTGTTCTACCTCGTCATGGGGAGTGGTATATACTCGCTCAGGGGTGAGATGGACGTGGCAATTGACGGTCGAAAGTTTATTCAGAGGTGATATGAACATGACAAACTTTGTGATTGTGACTTCCATCGGGGATGGAGGCACACATCTGCTCAGAGGTGATATGGACATGGCAGTTTTTATGGACTTAACACCACTGGCGTACTTAGAGTTAAGTACAGATGTTAAGTATAGACGACAATCGATATCAGAGGTAATATGGACATGATAATTGACGGTTGAAAGTTTATTCAGAGGTAATATGAACATGACAAACTTTGGGATTGTGACTTCCATCGGGGATGGAGGCACACATCTGCTCAGAGGTGATATGGACATGGCAGTTTTTATGGACTTAACACCACTGGCGTACTTAGAGTTAAGTACGGATGTTAAGTGTAGACGACAATCGATATCAGAGGTAATGATAATTGACGGTCGAAAGTTTATTCAGAGGTAATATGAACATGACAAACTTTGGGATTGTGACTTCCATCGGGGATGGAGGCACATATCTGCTCAGAGATGATATGGACATGGCAGTTTTTATGGACTTAACACCACTGGCGTACTTAGAGTTAAGTACGGATGTTAAGTGTAGACGACAATCGATATCAGAGGTAATATGGACATGATAATTGACGGTTAAAAGTTTATTCAGAGGTAATATGAACATGACAAACTTTGTGATTGTGACTTCCATCGGTGATGGAGGCACACATCTGCTCAGAAGTGATATGGACATGGCAGTTTTTATGGACTTAACACCACTGGCGTACTTAGAGTTAAGTACAGATGTTAAGTGTAGACGACAATCGATATCAGAGGTAATGATAATCGACGGTCGAAAGTTTATTCAGAGGTAATATGAACATGATAAACTTTTGAAAGGGACTCTCCCTTGAGTACACACATTTTCTTTTGAAAGGAGCAAATCGTTATGTAAGAAAAGAATGGAAATCCAATCGGTACGAACTGTCCCTTTGTTCACAGATTCAAAGTGATGACCTTGGCATCGATCGTCTCCTGAATTTTCCTTTTTAGCACATAGCACGCCTTTGTGGGGTGATGAGTGTATCGGTGGAAGAGACAATAATCTGGGTGATCCACGTCGCCAGCCCTCTCAGGATGTCTGATGTCGGGTAGCTGGAGCTTGCGCTCTTTCATCAATATATCAAAGATCTCAACGACGTTGTCTTCGTTGAAGGAAAAAGTCCCTTTTGGTCTTCGGGCTCTTGATGCCTGAATTTTACGGTCTTACAGGGAGATCGTTGCTGTTGCATCATCTTCGGATCTTGAGGGGATTCTACCTCCGGCCCTGGACGCCCCCTTGTTCTATCGAAGTAAGTTACCTCTGGACACGTCGTGGTCTCTGGCCACAAAAACTGATTTATCAAGAACCGCCTCTGGTTGTACGGGATTGGATTTCGAAATTTTGGGTTTCGTGAGAGACGCTGTATATCCCAACCCGAAACGAGCTTCTCGGTAGTGAGAATTACTACGCACCGGCGTTCGTCTACCTTTCCCATAGTTGAGACCTTGTTTCAGTTTTAAGTCGTAACCCATGTTTTGCATAATATTTAATGCTTGTGGGCTGTATCTGTGGGTTTGTATCCTGCCAGATTCAGACTCGCATGATTCCTCTTGGGCGATTGGGGCGTTCCGCCTCCTGCCGAAGATTATCGGACGCTGATCGTCATGGGTTGGTGGAATGATAAAGATGGAGTCTTCATGTGGTCCACCTGTTATGACGACATCAGATGTTGACGTATCTTCCCATATGATTTCCCCGCGTTTGACTGTTAGGGGAACGTTCTTGCGTTTCTGGATTAGATGACCCCGCAGGTCAGGAGGAGTAGAGGAAGAAGATGAAGGCTTGTTTCTTCTGTTCCCATCATTGGGTATGCGGATATTGGGCACCCCGATTTTTCCTGTGCCACCTGTGTACAACAGGTTGGCCATCTGGGCGGCGGATAATCCCCTGGGAGGGTGTCTTTCTGCCATCTGAGCTTGTTTTACGCCAAGGGACTGTGCCTGGCGTAACTTGGAGATTCGCTCAGTCTGGCGTAAAGCTGGAGAGGCCCTTAGTCGGCCATCGGCTTCTCGCGTAATCCGGAGGGTAGGCAGATTGTTTCCTTGCTGGCGTAAAGGCCGAGTAGCTGAGTATTCGCCTGCTTGCTTCCCCTTGCGGAGATCACAGCGCTCATCTGGTTCACCGTAGATGTCAGATGTTATCTTGCGCGTGGAGCGTGATCTGTACTTCCGATTTGGCATTGAGGCACCATCAGAAGTTTTGTCTGTACCGCGCATAGCGGGAGACTGATTTCTGCGCGTAAAGCGCAGTGGATACTCCTGGGTTAGCGCTGAGGCTTTGCCCGAAGTTTTGTCTGTACCGCGCGTAGCGGGAGACTGATTTCTGCACGTAAAGCGCAGTGGATACTCCTGGGTTAGCGCTGAGGCTTTGCCCGAAGTTTTGTCTGTACCGCGCGTAGCGGGAGACTGACTTTTATGTGCGGGGCACGGAGGGAGCGATGCTACCACCTCATTGGTCGGAGAGATCGGAGAGATCGGAGAGTCCACAGGAACGGCGGAGGATGTCTTGGGCATCCACACTTTGCGCAGCTTCCTGTTGTCTTGGACGGAGAGAGAGTGAGAGCTACCCCCAGTTCGAAGCATGTCTTCGTAGGCAGACTGGTCAAAATGAACGACCAGTGTCTTCTTCACGGTTCCTACAGATACCGCATCGTGTTAAGCAATTACTTCCTCATCAGAAGAGAAAGACGTCCCCAGCAGAGTCGCCATCTTGTTTGTGGTATTAAACGAAAGAATGAAAGTGTATTTCAATGGCAGGATTTATACGAAACCCGCGCCCTTTGGTTTACAAACAAACTTGTACAATTTAATCCTATACGAGGATGTGGGAGTATAATTTATTTAATCTGGGTATAAATTGCTATAGGTGTCTGATCTGCAGTCGATCACTTTAGCCCTTGGACCACACGATGTTGAAGAAGTACCGTAGAAGACAGGTAGCAGCTTCGAAGGTTGCAGGAGAGGGTGGATGCACGATGCCAAAGTCGTCGATCCCTGCTCTTTGCCTGAGCTCCAGACTCTCTCTCTCTCTCTCTCTCTCTCTTGACCTCCGGTTCGATCTTTCTGGGAAGTTCGACCTTGTGATCTGGTATTGGTTTTCTTGACCAATTTTCCGACCTTGTGATTTTGTCCCCCTTCCAATTTGTCGACCTTGTTCCCCATTGATAGGGGTCTCTATTTATAGAGTTTTGGTGACAGTGACCACCCCATTGGTGTAAAAATCGAGGAGTGGACAGTACAATACCCTTTTACACAACGGTTAAAATAACCAATGCCTGCGTATAAATGAACTTTTGAGTGAGCATGTGACGCGTGTCCAACTAAGGGGACAAAACGCGTATATCTGCTGCGAAGATCACGGCGTAGAAGCCACGTAGGTAGGTATCCCTCGTGTAGAAGAGGTTGGCGTAGAAGCCAAATGACTGTCACCCTGGCGTAGAAGCCAAATAGGTATAGAAACCGAGTAGGCGTAGAAGCCGAATAGGCATAGAAGCCGGCGTAGAAGCCGAACAGGCGTAGAAGCCGAATAGGCATAGAAGCCGAACAGGCGCAGAAGCCGAATGGTCGTAGAGACCGAGTGGTCGTAGAGACTGAGTGGGCGTAGAAGCCGCGTGAGCACAGATCCTGAATGGGCGTAGAAGCCGCTGCGTACCGTGCCAGAGTGTTGATGTGGACGTCTTAGCCTGAATTACGGCTTTTGAAGATATAATCAAATCTCTTACAGAGATTTGCCATCATCTTATGCATTAAATGCGAAGGCGTGTTTTGAAGGTCTGCAGCCCTTCTGTGCATCCGTCGCAGAGACGTGCCTTGAGAGAAACTGTCACCGCTCTGTACAATTAGACGTAGAGACGTGCCTCGAGTCCCGTGCGAAGTGCAGCTTTTGACGTGGCAGGCGGTTTGTCTACTGCAGAGCGTAAAACAGCTCATGTTTGCCTGTGTAAAACAAGGCAGCGTATTCCCTTGTACGCGAAAGAGCGGTTTACACTGAGGGGACTTCAGTAAACGATGGTTCGGTGATATTTTAACCAAATCCTCTACATTAAATACAGAGATCTGCCATCATACTGTGGTGCGCGTCCCGAGGGGTCTGTCCTCGTTTCCAGCCGTCGTCTGGGTAGCCGTGCAATACTTTTTGTCAGGAGTCAGAGGTCAGGTTCACTGCATGACTTGACAGGTTTATTTTGTGGAAGACGAAGCGTTCCTCGTACGCTTTAACGCTGCTTTGAGAGCGGATGAGTTTTACGCCATGGAGGCGATGAAGAACCCTGTTTACGCTGAAGCGGCTTGGACGTACTGCACTTACGCGGATGGTCCTTTGAGCTTTTATACTTTACGCTATGTTTAGCGGAGAAAGCTCTGCTTGTACGCTTGATGACTCTGAAGGCCTCTGTTTATGCTGCTCTGCATCAGTATGCTGCGTAGCTCCTCCCAGCGTATTTTTCATGCTTCTACAGGTGACATTTAATCAAATCTCCTGCATTAAATGCAGAGATCCGCCATTATCCTGCGCATTAAATGCAGAGGCGTATTTTGAAGGTCTGCCACCCTTTTTGCGCATTAAATGCAGAGACGTACCTCGAGCTCTGTCATCACTCTGCGCATTAAATGCAAAGACGTGCCTCGAGCCCTGTACGAAGAGCAGCTTTTGACATGGCAGGCTGTTTGTCTTCTATGGAGCGTAAACAGCTCACATCTGCCTGTGTAAAACTAGGCAGCGTATTCCTTTGTATGCGTAAAAGCGGTTTACACCAAGGAAATAGCAGTAAATGACAACCTGGGTTGCAGTGCCGCACCATCATTATAGCCGTCGCCTGGGTAGTCGTGCAGTACTCTTTGTCAGGAGTCCAGACGTCAGGTTCATTGCATGATTTGGCAGGTTCATTTCGAAGAATACGAAGTATTCCTCGTACACTTTAATGCTGCATTGAAAGCGGATGAGTTCTACGCCATAAAGGCGATGTAGCACCCTTTTTACCCAGAAGCAGCCTGGACATACTGCATTACGCGGATGGTCCTTGAGTTTATACTTTATGCTGTGCTCAGCGGAAAAGCTCTGTTGCACGTTGATGGCTCTGAGGTCATCTGTTTTACGCTGCCCTGTATCAACATGCTGTGTATAGCTATCCAGCATATTTTTCATGCTTCTACATATGTATATTATTATTAGCTTACCATCATATGGAGCATTCATGGCTCGCCGTTGTGTAATGCATACTGAGCTCACCTTTGTGTGATGCTACTTGTCACTCCCTGTTCCCAATATATGTATTAGGAGCATATTTATAAAACCCCTAATCCTAAAGACCGTATTTACCCTTTTTAATTAATTATTAATTTAATTATAGTAATTATGAGCTAATTAGGAGAAATAGATTTTATTTACTTTTTATTTTAGGTGTTTGTGAACTTAGGGGATTTATGGGGCCATTAGGAATTTTTCTGAATTTATTTCATATAGGAGACCCTTTGGACAGTTGCTAGCTTAATGGTATACAATAATACAAATTCTAGGTTTTTCTATATATATATATATATATATATATATATATATATTTATAAGAAAAAGAAAAGAAAAAGGAATGGAAAAAAAGAAAAAGATATCACAAAAATAAGAATAAGAATAAAGAAAAGAAAAGAAAAGAAAAGAAAAGAAAAGAAAAGAAAAGAAAAATAGGTTTTGAATTTCTTATTGGATCTACCTAAACCTTAAACCTACCTTACCCGCTACCCCCATAACTCCTACCCGCTAGTTAAACCCGCCCGTACCCATAGAATAAGAAGCAGCAGCAGCAGCCGCACATTAGCGGCCACCCTCCCCCCGCGTTATCTCTCCCTCTCCCTCTCTTATATAAATATCAATCAACCCTTTCAACAAAACCCTAACCCTAATTCTTTTTCCTCCATCTTCCCATCGACCCAGCGCCGCAACGTGACCGGAGAACCGCCCAGTCCAGCTGTCGACCGACCCCGACGACCGTGACCCCGCGCACAACCGCGCGTGACAGTTTGGACAGCAACTTACCTGTATTCCAGCGCTGTTTTCCGTCACCTCGTTGAACCAAACTCGACCCCGTCTTCACCAGTACGTTCACCACTTAACCTTCTTCAATATCTGTATGATAGTTACCTCAAACAACACGTAACCCTAGACGAAACAGCGTCCAAGTTGACAAAAAAAGACCACTTTTGGGTATCGCAGAAAATTACGGTGACTACCTATGTTCCCGGGTTCGTATCTTCCACCACAGAGATCCGAATCCGATTTTTCTTTTTGGTATACGGAGACCACATGACCTAGTTTAATTTTTGTTAATTACATTAATTTGTTAACTGCTGTATGTAGAATTAAATTTATTGGAAAACCCCCCAAACCTATTTTTTCTAGATTTTTAAAAGTTGTGAAACGGAGCGCGCCCCGCCAAACGGGACCGCCCCGCCGTGTACCAAGTATACCAAAAGGTGCGCGCAGTATACCCAGATGTGTGAAAGTTCGCAAAAACTGATTCAGACGCGTGTGTACGTCGAAATCAGCCCGTATCCGCGGATAATTCTCATGTCACAATATTTGCGAAAGCCGTATGCATTTTGTACACGCTTGCCAGATTGTGATAAAACTTGCGCCATTGGACTCGTGATAATGCGCTGGTCCTGTGACCCAATTTTCACACAATTCTAAGATAGTTGACCAAGTCGTCAATTGGCGGGCCCCACGGTTGACTTTTTGGGCGAATTTTTGTTCGGCTCATCGGATTCCACATTTGGACATACCGTTGAGTTCGTATTGACATTTAGAGTTTGTTTGGCCTATAAATTATCTTATTTAGAGACTGTTACCCTTGGCACACTTTTCGGTGCAAAGTGGGCCACACGTGGACCCCACTTTTATCCGAAATTATCGTTTTGCCCCTGTGTCCAAATTGGACGAAAGGGTAGTGATTTCTAGCTATTTTGCTGATTTTGGAAACGTTGGTGATGTCTATTTCAGCATTCGGAGATGTTTGTTCGGAGCCATTAGTTTCTGATTTCGTGTCCTTGACATTTGGGCGCGTACACTTTACAAATTTCTTGCCAGACAAGTATACCTTGTCATTGTACTGTATTTATATTCCATATGAGGCATACATGTTTATTTATGCTTATTTTAGTTCATTTATTTTAACTGTTATATAAATTGTACGTCCAAGGAAACTTGGGTGCAACGACTGGAGTGTCACTCCTAGGTAGTGTATTTTACGTCATGCATCCTAAGAAAGTGGCCTTTGGACAGTTGCTAGCTTAATGGTATACAATAATACAAATTCTAGATTTTTCTATATATATATATATATATATATAAGAAAAAGAAAAGAAAAATGAATGGAAAAAAAGTAAAAAAAAAGAAAAAAAAAGAATAAGAATAAAGAAAGAAAAAGAAAAGAAAAGAAAAATAGGTTTTGAATTCCTTATTGGATCTACCTAAACCTTAAACCTACCTTACCCGCTACCCCCATAACTCCTACTCGCTAGTTAAACCCGCCCGTACCCATAGAATAAGAAGCAGCAGCAGCAGCCGCACATTAGCGGCCACCCCCCCGCGTTATCTCTCCCTCTCCCTCTCTTATATAAATATCATTCAACCCTTTCAACAAAACCCTAACCCTAATTCTTTCTCCTCCATCTTCCCATCGACCCAGCGCCGCAACATGACCAGAGAACCGCCCAGTCCAGCTGTCGACCGACCCCGACGACCGCGACCCCGCGCACAACCGCGCATGACAGTTTGGACAACAACTTACCTGTGTTCCAGCGCTGTTTTCCGTCACCTCGCTGAACCAAACTCGACCCCGTCTTCACCAGTACGTTCACCACTTAACCTTCTTCAATATTTGTATGATAGTTGACCTCAAACAATGTCAAGACCCGATTTCGTAGAATCGTTTGAGGCGTCCCCCGAATCGTGACCGCCGTGCGGGCCTGGAGTTGCGCCCGCACAAGGCTTTAATGATTTGCATAGCAAGCACATATTCAGAGTACGCAGATAAATTGAAATACATATTTGAAACATGGAAAAGTTCTCTTTATTGATAATGAACATCTATTACAAACTCTTGAACGAGTTAGCTAATATGCCGAACGGCTTACAAAAGAGATGACTCAAAATGAGATAGCAGTCCTGTACATTATATCCCTTTACTAAACTTCAAAAGATATAGACCTCCAGGCTGGAGGATAGCTTTGCCACGGAGTTGCATTTGTGTATGAAGAGTTGCGAGCTCCGGTCTTCAAGTACTACAAAAGGCGGCGCGATCAGGATGCGCCAACAGCTGGACTGGATCGGGTAGACGATTTCGGCTCCTCGCTCGGTTCACCTTGGTACGGAGAACCTGTTTCAACGAGGGTCAGCATGTCGAAATATACTGGTGAAGGCGAGCTAGCCTGACTATACCAATCAACACGTTGTTTTAATGAAGCATGCATATTTGTGGGTTTCTATCTTGATTTAGTTCATTTACAAGTAAGCAGCATATAAAATTATACTGAAATGAACGTGCCACCGTTTGGTGGATTTTACCTACCCGTCTGAATTACCTGCACAATACTTACCATACCTTCCCTGCCACGAAGACACAAGTTAGTTTGCAACAGGTTTAAATATACACGATGATCACTGGCTTGGTTGCCATTTGGATAGTAGTCTTTGACGAGAATGGTTTGCAACGAAAGTACAAAAGGTGCTGCAAGCCATTCCGCCGAACAAGAGACTAGAACAATATGTCTCACCCGGACCGGATCGATGCCAGTGCCCCAGCATCGTCCGCGAGACTATTACCCTGTGCACAAGTTGTCCATGATCGAACAATATACAA
This sequence comes from Iris macrosiphon, assembly GCA_036927795.1. NCBI lineage: Eukaryota > Viridiplantae > Streptophyta > Magnoliopsida > Asparagales > Iridaceae > Iris > Iris macrosiphon. The sequence continues at coordinate 96,482,697 of JAYESA010000020.1, read as the reverse complement.
GTAACAAGTTATTGCAATTGAGGCAACAAGAGTACAAGACAAGCAATTGTACACTACAAGCAATAATTCACGATTTATTCCCAAGCGAACAAGCATGCCATTAAGTATCCGTTCGTACAGTTATTGACAAGCATATATACCAAGTCTATTCTCTTTTATCTTGGTTTCTTTTATTATTACTTGGTATCGTTTGATCGGGGCAAAGAAGAGTGCAGATTGTTAGATGTGAAGCTTGGAAGCAGGGCTAGCTAATCGGGTTGGTAGCCACTCACTTAGATTTGATAGAAGGAGAAGGAAAGAGGCGCTTCATGACTCCGCTCGCAAGTCGCCTACTGCTCGTTCACCTGCACATGAACAGCTCAATTAATACTTCTTCCTCTCTTTCTAATCTCGTAATAGAAGTGCAAGTCAATGAATGAAAACAATGAAGACCATCGAAACCGTTCAAGGAAAACAAGCAAATCCCAAAACTAACTCAAAGCACGAAAGCAACAAGCGACATCGAAAACCGAGGCAATAAAAGATAGCAGCGGAGAGGTCCCTCCTGACTCTGCCGCTAAGCCGATCCTTGGGGCGCGGTCCACTGAATATGGGAATCGATTCCGAAGAAACAAATCCATAACGAGGACGAGTTCTTAATTCAATCTATCCCGATCGAACGATACCGTCTTGTGTTTCTTAGCCGCGTTCTCCGCACCGGGAGAACGGGGAGCTACATCCTACCCAACTAATTGGAAGTTTCGTCCCGAAACTTAAGAATAGGACCTACCATCAGGGGTTATTGCGTTCGGGATGGCGATCAAGACTTAAAGAACAATCACGAACAGAATGGTCTGATCCGCCACAGGCTAGGCATAAACCAAGTTTCATACGACATTTGTCGATTGCATGCCCTGACTTTTTATAGAATTTACAGTAGGGCATTGTGTTTCCTTTGTGTGAACCACCGTTGTTTCGTCGCTTTGCCGCGTTGTTTCCTCTCTCGTCGCTTTGGCGTTTGTGACTGGATATATTCACAGCGCCGGCAGAAACGTAAGGATAAAGTGGTTCGAGAGATAGGGCGTGATTCATTACTTCACGCATTATACGATACTGATGAACGGCTACGTGCAAATGGATGGCAGGACGTAGTCCACCTTTAAACCTTCTTGCTCGACTCGCTACATCAGGTAAATAGGCCCTAGCGAATTTGGAGAGTTGGTTGAATTCGGCGGAGTACTCTTTAACTGTCATACTGCCTTGCCTCAGTTGCACAAACTCGTTCTCCATTTGACGTTGTACTGGAGGGGGTACAAACTCCTCTTCGAACGCAGCACGAAAAGTCGTCCACGAGATCGCCTCCTCTCCGTGATCAAATTGGAGAGATCGTTGATGCAAGTCCCACCAATCGTGCGCGTTGAGGCGGAGCTGTAGTTGCGTGCAGGCGACGCGCTTCTCTTCGGGGACCTCTAGCAGAGCGAAGTGATCTTCAAGTTCGGCCAACCAATCTAGAGCTATGACTGGGTCCTCAGTCCCGTTGAATGGGGTGTTGCAGACTTTCTTGAAGTGACCAAAGTCGAAGGCAGTCACGTCCCTCGCCCTTGGAATATGCGGCGTCTCTACTTCAAGCACGGGCTGTTCCACCGGAGTCGACGCTCTTGCCGAGGAATGGTTGGAAGCCAAAGTCTGAACGATCTGTTGTAGGGCATCCACCTGCTTCTATTGGACTGAGAATCGCGCTTCTATATTGTCTTGAAACTTGAGCTGACTCTCTTCCGCCCACTTCTCGGCCCGTTCATAGCGAGCCTCGTCCCTTTGTTGGTTTTCCTCCAACATCCGCAACATTTGCTGGATGGGATCGATGCTTGGCGTGGCTCGCTGGCTCCTTGAACTTCCCGAAGTGCCCGAACTACTTTCTTGGCCTTGCGTTTCGTCCGGGGCTTGCGCTGCAGATTACGCTGGAGCCACTCCTTCAAAAGAAGGTAAATTATATTAGAATCATAATGTATTATGGACTTATTGCATGAACGTATCTTATTTTGGCCTAGCGAGTTCAAGAGTTCGCACAGGAATTTGATCGTTAAAGGAACTTTTCCAGCACGAAGTCTAAGGAACTTTGATTCTGTGCTCTGATACCACTATGTCATAACCCGATTCCGTAGAATCGTTTGAGGCGTCCCCCGAATCGTGACCGCCGTGCGGGCCTGGAGTTGCGCCCGCACAAGGCTTTAATGATTTGCATAGCAAGCACATATTCAGAGTACGCAGATAAATTGAAACACAGATTTGAAACATGGAAAAGTTCTCTTTATTGATAATGAACATCTATTACAAACTCTTGAACGAGTTAGCTAATATGCCGAACGGCTTACAAAAGAGATGACTCAAAATGAGATAGCAGTCCTGTACATTATATCCCTTTACTAAACTTCAAAAGATATAGACCTCCAGGCTGGAGGATAGCTTTGCCACGGAGTTGCATTTGTGTATGAAGAGTTGCGAGCTCCGGTCTTCAAGTACTTCAAAAGGCGGCGCGATCAGGATGCGCCAACAGCTGGACTGGATCGGGTAGATGACTTCGGCTCCTCGCTCGGTTTGCCTTGGTGCGGAGAACCTGTTTCAACGAGGGTCAACATGTCGAAACATACTGGTGAAGATGAGCTAGCCTGACTATACCAATCAACACGTTGTTTTAATGAAGCATGCATATTTATGGGTTTCTATCTTGACTTAGTTCATTTACAAGTAAGCAGCATATAGAATTATACTGAAATGAACGTGCCACCGTTCGGTGGATTTTACCTGCCCATCTGAATTACCTGCACAATACTTACCATGCCTTCCCTGCCACGAAGACACAAGTTAGTTTGCAACAGGTTTAAATATACACGATGATCACTGGCTTGGTTGCCATTTGGACGGTAGTCTTTGACGAGAATGGTTTGCAACGAAAGTACAAGAGGTGCTGCAAGCCATTCCGCCGAACAAGAGACTAGAACAATATGTCTCGCCTGGACCGGATCGATGCCAGTGCCCCAGCATCGTCCGCGAGACTGTTACCTTGTGCACAAGTTGTCCATGATCGAACAATATACAAGTAACAAGTTATTGCAATTGAGGCAACAAGAGTACAAGACAAGCAATTGTACACAACAAGCAATAATTCACGATTTATTCCCAAGCGAACAAGCATGCTATTAAGTATCCGTTCGTGCAGTTATTGACAAGCATATATACCAAGTCTATTCTCTTTTATCTTGGTTTCTTTTATTATTACTTGGTATCGTTTGATCGGGGCAAAGAAGAGTGCAGATTATTAGATGTGAAGCTTGGAAGCAGGGCTAGCTAATCGGGTTGGTAGCCACTCACTTAGATTTGATGGAAGGAGAAGGAAAGAGGCGCTTGTCACGACCCGCACCCGGTTAGGGCACGAGAGCGTGGGTACGTCCAGCCTACGCCGCAGCATCGGCGGTAGAACGCTGTCTAGGTCAAGTACTATCTAAACAATCTCACTCTAGTATCCATCTCCATAAGGAGACGTGGATATCAAAAATAAATCTAGAAATACTCAATCACAACTACAGCACGATAGGAAATGAAGAAATAAAAGAATACAATACAAGTCTAAGGACAACATAATCATACCTGCAATCATTAACTTCCAATCCCCAAGTGTCAGAAACCAGTCTACTAATGTCACAGTCTGGAAAAATATTTTCCAGTCAGGAAGGAGCAAAGTACATCTCTAAATAGCAGTTCTATATAAATGACATAAACTATGTAGCAGTTCTAGATGGAAACATACCAGATGCATGTATAAGTACGAGAAATGTACAATGAGAGAAGTACTGGAAATACTGTAAGTAAATGCAGGAAAAGAACCATATGTCACTGAGCAAGAAACCTATGACTAAGTGTGTGAGTACTAGCTTTAACATGTGATCGGCTTGGGACTAGTAAACTCATTACATGGGTTAGTAGGGCTAACCGATGTAACAGTGAGGAGGCATGTAAACTCATTACATGGGTTAGTAGGGCTAACCGATGTAACAGGGAGGAGACATGTAAATGGTCAGGCCGCACCCGACGTGATATGTGGGGTGAGCTATGGTGCATATAAAGTTGGGTATGATCACATATCTACACTAAAGTACTCCCCAAACCCCCGACTGGTATAGTAGATCCAATCATGGTACGCTATGGCACAGGATTCCCTAGGAAGGTAGCAAATCTCCCCGGGAATTAGTGTCTGTACATGCACAAGATATCAAGGAAACAAGTCTCGTACAAGCTACACCATGAATAAGGAATAACATCTCATGACGAGATCCGTGTATACCAATCCGTGTAACCATCGTGTCAAGATCATGGATATTTACACTAGATACAGTGAACATAGGAGATATCATAAATTAGAAACTAATCAGAGAATGTACTCGCCTTGGGTCCTTAGCTGGTAAAACCAATGTCCTGTCCCAGAGTATCGTTTGGAGGAACCAACAGTCCTAAAAACATATCACAATATCACATCACAATTAAATTAATATGTATTTATGGTTATGTCAATAATACATATATAATATATATACCTATATAAGCCTATCAGTAAATTGTACAAAATACATATAAGTGTATTGACACTAATAGAAGTATATAGATATATATTTATATGTTATAAATATACATAACACATTTATGCATAACTATATTTAAGAATATACATATATACATATATATGTTTTAGTGAAAAATATACATTTGTTATTTCTATATATATGTATCATATACCAAAATATATTATATACCTGTATACATGTATATATATTTATATCAATACACACATACTAGAGTACACCTATACCAATATGTATATAGACATATATACCAGTATAATTATATCCTTCACTGATATTAGTACCTACTAACACACAAATTTAAATTATACTAGTATACTTTATTAAATACACAATATAAGAAAATATCCATAAACATACATATATATATATACATATAAAATAATTTTATACACCATATAAAATGCCCAATATACATACATATACTTAGGCATTTAATTATACATACTTAATAATTGACCACCTACTATTTTATACAATAAAATAATTAATGTACATATACATATTTTAAATACACATATATATAATTAATTCTACATACTCTAATTTACAATTAAATATCAATAAAAGAAATAATATACCTATCTTTAATTAACATTACTAATGCATACATTTTTATTAACATACTAATACATTATGTATTTAATATTAATTAAATAAATGCTATGCATGTTCATGTATTTAAAGCAGTAATTAAATACATACCTGATTGTACAATTTACTAAAAATAATAATATACCTATTCATATGCATAATTAAACTTACATACATACCTACATAAAAATTAATTATTAATAAATTAGATACTATACATTTACATATTTAATACATATAGTCTATATGAAAATAGAATACAATATTTAATATATCTCATTTAAAGGTGTATATACTAATATTATATATACTATTAAACATTTAATAAAATAATACTATACACATATACCTATACACATATGCCTACATTTTACCAAAATAATAATTTACCCCTTAATTAGCTTTATACATATGCATATATATTCATACCCATTATATTAAAATATACTAACTAGATATACACTATACATATACAATTAAATGTTATATATACATATACAAATCCTTAATACATTATATACATACATTAATATATATACTACACATTTTTTTTTTTTTTTATATATATATTAATACATATACATCTTGCATTCATGTACTAAATATCATTCATATACATGTATTATATATATATATACGTATGTATATATATATATATATATATATATATATATATATAAAGAGGGAAGAGGAAGAAGAAGAGAACTTACAGCAGTGGGGGTCGCCGGAGGCTCGCTGGCCGGCCGCCGGAGGTGTGCAGGGAGGCCGTAGTTGATCGGGGAAGGAAGGGGATGGGAGTAGATGATGGTGGTGGTGAATGGGAACAGCGGCAGAGGGAGGAAGGTCGCCTGGCCGGAGGGAGGAGCAGCCAGGGGTGCTCGGGGAGTGGCTGCCGGCTTCAGACGACAGTCTTGGTGGTGATGGTGATGTCCGGACTGATGTGGAAGCCGCCGGACTGGAGGAACTTCGTCGGGGTGCTGGGCTCGGCCGGGGACTCGAGCGCGAGGGGGCTGCTACCAGCAGTTTCAGAGGGAGCCACCGGGGTGTACAGCAGAGAAAGGTCGGGGCTCTCGCCGGACTGTGCACGCCGGAGTCGGGCAGGCCGGACCGTGCACGCCGGAGATGATCAGTGGGCAGAGGGAGGAACTCGGGAGGGAGGAGCTCGGCTTCGGAGCGGGAGCAGCCGGACTGTGCAGCAGCAGCGGGGAGAGCGCCGGAGCAGTCGCCGGGGATCTGAGGCCCGCCGGAGAATGAACAGTAGGGGGGAAAGGTGAACAGTGTTCCCCCCTATTGAATTCAATTTCAAATGAAAGAAGAGAAACAATAAGAAGAAGAAAAGAAGAAATGAGAAGAAGAAAAAGAAGGAAGAAAAATTACCTACGTTGAGGATGGAGGAGGCTTGAGGAGGGTGGTGTTTTCTAGGTTGCCTAGGGATTAGGGTTGAGGATGGGACATGTCATTAAATAGGATAGAGGGTGTTTTGATGGAGGGTGAGGATGCATCCCTGGAATGTGTGGCTAGGATTGAACATGAGGAAATAGTTCATGTAGGGATTTAGGGTGAGGTTAATTAAAATATTAAGTATTCCTCATTGGTTTAAATAATTGGTGTTGGCACAAAATGCCAATTTGCAATTTAACCCCCTTAAATTTGGGAAATTGCACAAACACATAAAATGACGAAAATTTGGCGGGCGATTCGGGGTCCGGTGTTTTCTAGGGTCAGGGGGCACTGTAAGATGGGTATGGGCTGAATTTGCAGGGCACTGGAATTAAATGGAGATTTTAAAATCAGATAAAATGGTATCCTCAATTTAAATAGAAATAAAATGCAAGTTGTGTTCAACAATTAATTAGGAGTACATGGGGCCAAAATCAGGTCAGGTCATCAATACCAATATTGAAGAAGACTCAGAACAGAATATTTCTCTAATTTGGGCCGCACGAAAAATAGGTCAAGATGGCTTCCAATTTTCGATTGGAACGCACAACGATAAAAAATAGGAGTTTATTAAAAACGTCCGCGACGATTTTTGTGCGGCCAGAAATAATGTACAGGAAGCACAATTATGAGTTGCAAAAATAGCAGAATTGAAGGCGGGCATGTCTAGGGCAAGATTGTGAAATTTGTTGGAAGACAAAGTCTGGATAGTGCTCCAAATAGCGAAGCAAAGGCAATGCGCAAAAATATTAAATAAAAATACAGTAATTAATTACACCTCAAATAAATTAATTCTAAAATAAAACAATTAACCTCAAAATTCCATAATTCCGACAGGTGTTTGTCTACTAGGCTTCTAGGTCTAGTCTGCTAGCTAAAAATAAAATAAATAAACACTGCATATAATTATATATTTAATTACTCATCGCACAAAATTATTTAAATCAAATACACTATCATGCAATTAAATAAATTGTAAATAACATAATATTAAATATTGTAAAAATTTGAAAATACCCCTGTTTTCAGAATGTGGTAGTGACAAGTCTACCCACCTTAAAAGAATTTCGTCCTCGAAATTTAAAATCCCCATAGCAGCGTTTATTCATACACATTATTATTTCCCTCAAATTTTATTCATCAACCACGAATCAATTAATAATCCACAAGGTCCCTTCGCAATTTCAAAATTCTAAAATTGTTGTATAACCTGAAAATCCTCAAAGTAAATCAAAGTCCATCAAAATTTCTTGAAAGTTTTGAGTTATAATTCAATACCCGGAATTTTAATATCCACTCCTCAAAATACTCAACATTATGATATTTAAGGATTCTCCAAATGTTACATCCAATTATAAAGTTCTAAAATTCATAACTTGCAATTAAATAAATACATTGATAAATCTCCCAAAATTTCCAAATTAATACTCAACTTAAACATGTCATAATCTTTCCTGAAATTAATACATCATAATTTCCGTCATGTTAAATTCTTGACCCTTTATTTAAATCAATGTTTATCCTCGAATTTTTTTTTTTTTTTTTTTCGATTGTTTTATTTATGTATTTACTACCATCAAAAATTAAATTTCTCAAATCATATAATCATGAACTACTCCATATTGTTATTTCACCATAAATTCTTTCAATAATTCTATAAATAGCATATCCCTAAAAATCTTCAAAATAAATCAAATCCCATTCTTATCACAATATCCTCCAAAATTTTTTTTTTAAGTTAATAACGAAATACAAGAATTTAATATTCAATCCTCTAATTGAACTCCAATCAATGCATATTTCAAAAATTGAATCTCGTCCCAAATTTGAATTTAACACTAATCCATTTGTGTTCTTATCCCTCGATTTTTTTTTTTTCCATAATATGCAACGATGTAATACTTATGGAACCTCCAATACAATATTCAAAATATAAGTTCACGACCTGCAGTCCAACAAATATATCGATGGCCTTCTTAAATTCCTCAAATTTAATGATAAATTCAATCATTTCATAATCTTCTTAAAAATCAATGATTTAACAAAACTTCAATTATGCCATATTAAATTCCCAACTCTTTGTTTAATTTAATATTTTTTTTTTCCTCAAAATCTAAAGCGCCTTGTCTCTCTTTGTCAAGTCATAACCTCTTCGTTAATCTTTACTACAGTTAAATTCTCAACAATTAAAGTCTAAGAGAATTCTACCTACAACCATACAACATGCAACCTAAGGGAAATATGTATGATCATGGTGTCCTTGTCATGGTATTGCAGTCTCTGTATCAGGGTACTACTAACTACATTATAACAAGAAATCATGCATCCAGCTACGGTACTAAGGTATCAATCAATCAGAAGACAACAAGAACATGAGGAAAGAAAAGAAAGAACCTGCTTAATATATACTTGCACTATTACCTCCAATGATCAAAGTTATCATCAACTGTGTTTTCTTTCATGATTTCAATTTATGTCAATTGGTATATCATCTAATTATCAACACACAGAGTGCTTACTGTTATTAACGTCATCCTTGACTAATCCTCGATATAGAATCATTAGCACTCTTGGTATTATATCACTAACTGCATTAATGGATTATCTCATCGAGCCCATTAGACTCATGATCACCTGTATCCTCTATAACACTCATGCTTCTTTACTCTCATGGGTATGTGTATGGTTCCTCATCTCGATGGTTGTATATGTATTTCCTTCAATCCTTTAAAGCCTATTAAACTAATCCGTGATACGCTTCACAACTTCCATTACTAATCCTGATATTTCTCTACTTATGACATCTCATTAAACCCTTTATACATATACATTTCCTTACCTTTAACATTTTCGATATCAATCATCAAATTGGACATCATGCTCCACAAATCCTTAACACAATTCCCGGATACTTAATCGTTTACATAGATCACTCAATTACATAATCATGATTATGCAGGACGGGTAATTGGCTCTGATACTAACTCTGAGAACTATCACTGATACTCTATACTCTCCTTAACTCTTAGTCTCTAATGACCTTATCCTAGAACCATTGTTACAAGGTATATGCTATGGGTTAATTCTAGGTTAAAGCCTACTGCTCACATGCCCAACTAAGAAACACTTACAAATCACTAGCAACACAGTCAATACTAATACAAGACACAAACAAAATCACAAGCCACTAATTGCCATGCTTAACAAGAAATCCTCAAGGAATAGGAGCTCAAAGACTGAATTGAGGACAGAAGGTATCTTTACTGTTAGTAAAGAAAGAAGTGGTGGAACAAAGTCCTGGAATAACAGAAATAGATAAGTCTTGAGATGATATTTTAAGAACCAATTTAGGATACAACCTGATAATCATACACGTCTGTCTGAAATCATGACACTCAGAATCCTCGCCACGCCAGTAAGCATAGGTGCGATAACCGACAGGTTCCGTAACTAAGGTATGCAACTCTATAATCATGTCATCTAGAATCCTCGCCACGCCAACCGGTATGGCTGCGAGAGACCCTAAGTTTCATAACTACAGTATGTACATCCAAGTCAGGTTCCTACGTTCTCGTCACGACAGCTAATATGGCTGCAATAAACTCTAGGTTCCATAATCAAAGTAGACGTTTTACCTTTCTCACTGTCCTCATCAATATATGTCATCAGATGATACCGTAAATTTTAGCCCGTAAAATTCATCTCGATATGAAATCAATTCAACAACGATACCAGGAATTAAAGTTAACAACTGGTCAACAAGAATCAAACTCAACAATGATACCAAGATTTTAATTTAATAACTGCTCAACAAGAATCAAGTTCAGTGACAACAAGCGAGAGCGGACGGAAAACAAGGAAAGATTTAATTTGAAAATAAGATTCTCATGGGGTCATCCCAGGAAATCTTTCAAGAATTTGTGATTGAGTATCCTCTCTCATCCTGGTATCCTATGTCCTATATTCTATAGCAGGTACGCAGTAGTACAACTAAGACGTCGCACTACCACGACATCGCACAACTAGCGAAGTCTGACCTGCATGGGCCACCACTAAAACGTGTCACGACCCGCACCCGGTTAGGGCACGAGAGCGTGGGTACGTCCAGCCTACGCCGCAGCATCGGCGGTAGAACGCTGTCTAGGTCAAGTACTATCTAAATAATCTCACTCTAGTATCCATCTCCATAAGGAGACGTGGATATCAAAAATAAATCTAGAAATACTCAATCACAACTACAGCACGATAGGAAATGAAGAAATAAAAGAATACAATACAAGTCTAAGGACAACATAATCATACCTGCAATCATTAACTTCCAATCCCCAAGTGTCAGAAACCAGTCTACTAATGTCACAGTCTGGAAAAATATTTTCCAGTCAGGAAGGAGCAAAGTACATCTCTAAATAGCAGTTCTATATAAATGACATAAACTATGTAGCAGTTCTAGATGGAAACATACCAGATGCATGTATAAGTACGAGAAATGTACAATGAGAGAAGTACTGGAAATACTGTAAGTAAATGCAGGAAAAGAACCATATGTCACTGAGCAAGAAACCTATGACTAAGTGTGTGAGTACTAGCTTTAACATGTGATCGGCTTGGGACTAGTAAACTCATTACATGGGTTAGTAGGGCTAACCGATGTAACAGTGAGGAGGCATGTTAACTCATTACATGGGTTAGTAGGGCTAACCGATGTAACAGGGAGGAGACATGTAAATGGTCAGGCCGCACCCGACGTGATATGTGGGGTGAGCTATGGTGCATATAAAGTTGGGTATGATCACATATCTACACTAAAGTACTCCCCAAACCCCCGACTGGTATAGTAGATCCAATCATGGTACGCTATGGCACAGGATTCCCTAGGAAGGTAGCAAATCTCCCCGGGAATTAGTGTCTGTACATGCACAAGATATCAAGGAAACAAGTCTCGTACAAGCTACACCATGAATAAGGAATAACATCTCATGACGAGATCCGTGTATACCAATCCGTGTAACCATCGTGTCAAGATCATGGATATTTACACTAGATACAGTGAACATAGGAGATATCATAAATTAGAAACTAATCAGAGAATGTACTCGCCTTGGGTCCTTAGCTGGTAAAACCAATGTCCTGTCCCAGAGTATCGTTTGGAGGAACCAACAGTCCTAAAAACATATCACAATATCACATCACAATTAAATTAATATGTATTTATGGTTATGTCAATAATACATATATAATATATATACCTATATAAGCCTATCAGTAAATTGTACAAAATACATATAAGTGTATTGACACTAATAGAAGTATATAGATATATATTTATATGTTATAAATATACATAACACATTTATGCATAACTATATTTAAGAATATACATATATACATATATATGTTTTAGTGAAAAATATACATTTGTTATTTCTATATATATGTATCATATACCAAAATATATTATATACCTGTATACATGTATATATATTTATATCAATACACACATACTAGAGTACACCTATACCAATATGTATATAGACATATATACCAGTATAATTATATCCTTCACTGATATTAGTACCTACTAACACACAAATTTAAATTATACTAGTATACTTTATTAAATACACAATATAAGAAAATATCCATAAACATACATATATATATATACATATAAAATAATTTTATACACCATATAAAATGCCCAATATACATACATATACTTAGGCATTTAATTATACATACTTAATAATTGACCACCTACTATTTTATACAATAAAATAATTAATGTACATATACATATTTTAAATACACATATATATAATTAATTCTACATACTCTAATTTACAATTAAATATCAATAAAAGAAATAATATACCTATCTTTAATTAACATTACTAATGCATACATTTTTATTAACATACTAATACATTATGTATTTAATATTAATTAAATAAATGCTATGCATGTTCATGTATTTAAAGCAGTAATTAAATACATACCTGATTGTACAATTTACTAAAAATAATAATATACCTATTCATATGCATAATTAAACTTACATACATACCTACATAAAAATTAATTATTAATAAATTAGATACTATACATTTACATATTTAATACATATAGTCTATATGAAAATAGAATACAATATTTAATATATCTCATTTAAAGGTGTATATACTAATATTATATATACTATTAAACATTTAATAAAATAATACTATACACATATACCTATACACATATGCCTACATTTTACCAAAATAATAATTTACCCCTTAATTAGCTTTATACATATGCATATATATTCATACCCATTATATTAAAATATACTAACTAGATATACACTATACATATACAATTAAATGTTATATATACATATACAAATCCTTAATACATTATATACATACATTAATATATATACTACACATTTTTTTTTTTTTTTATATATATATTAATACATATACATCTTGCATTCATGTACTAAATATCATTCATATACATGTATTATATATATATATACGTATGTATATATATATATATATATATATATATATATATATATATATATATATATATAAAGAGGGAAGAGGAAGAAGAAGAGAACTTACAGCAGTGGGGGTCGCCGGAGGCTCGCTGGCCGGCCGCCGGAGGTGTGCAGGGAGGCCGTAGTTGATCGGGGAAGGAAGGGGATGGGAGTAGATGATGGTGGTGGTGAATGGGAACAGCGGCAGAGGGAGGAAGGTCGCCTGGCCGGAGGGAGGAGCAGCCAGGGGTGCTCGGGGAGTGGCTGCCGGCTTCAGACGACAGTCTTGGTGGTGATGGTGATGTCCGGACTGATGTGGAAGCCGCCGGACTGGAGGAACTTCGTCGGGGTGCTGGGCTCGGCCGGGGACTCGAGCGCGAGGGGGCTGCTACCAGCAGTTTCAGAGGGAGCCACCGGGGTGTACAGCAGAGAAAGGTCGGGGCTCTCGCCGGACTGTGCACGCCGGAGTCGGGCAGGCCGGACCGTGCACGCCGGAGATGATCAGTGGGCAGAGGGAGGAACTCGGGAGGGAGGAGCTCGGCTTCGGAGCGGGAGCAGCCGGACTGTGCAGCAGCAGCGGGGAGAGCGCCGGAGCAGTCGCCGGGGATCTGAGGCCCGCCGGAGAATGAACAGTAGGGGGGAAAGGTGAACAGTGTTCCCCCCTATTGAATTCAATTTCAAATGAAAGAAGAGAAACAATAAGAAGAAGAAAAGAAGAAATGAGAAGAAGAAAAAGAAGGAAGAAAAATTACCTACGTTGAGGATGGAGGAGGCTTGAGGAGGGTGGTGTTTTCTAGGTTGCCTAGGGATTAGGGTTGAGGATGGGACATGTCATTAAATAGGATAGAGGGTGTTTTGATGGAGGGTGAGGATGCATCCCTGGAATGTGTGGCTAGGATTGAACATGAGGAAATAGTTCATGTAGGGATTTAGGGTGAGGTTAATTAAAATATTAAGTATTCCTCATTGGTTTAAATAATTGGTGTTGGCACAAAATGCCAATTTGCAATTTAACCCCCTTAAATTTGGGAAATTGCACAAACACATAAAATGACAAAAATTTGGCGGGCGATTCGGGGTCCGGTGTTTTCTAGGGTCAGGGGGCACTGTAAGATGGGTATGGGCTGAATTTGCAGGGCACTGGAATTAAATGGAGATTTTAAAATCAGATAAAATGGTATCCTCAATTTAAATAGAAATAAAATGCAAGTTGTGTTCAACAATTAATTAGGAGTACATGGGGCCAAAATCAGGTCAGGTCATCAATACCAATATTGAAGAAGACTCAGAACAGAATATTTCTCTAATTTGGGCCGCACGAAAAATAGGTCAAGATGGCTTCCAATTTTCGATTGGAACGCACAACGATAAAAAATAGGAGTTTATTAAAAACGTCCGCGATGATTTTTGTGCGGCCAGAAATAATGTACAGGAAGCACAATTATGAGTTGCAAAAATAGCAGAATTGAAGGCGGGCATGTCTAGGACAAGATTGTGAAATTTGTTGGAAGACAAAGTCTGGATAGTGCTCCAAATAGCGAAGCAAAGGCAATGCGCAAAAATATTAAATAAAAATACAGTAATTAATTACACCTCAAATAAATTAATTCTAAAATAAAACAATTAACCTCAAAATTCCATAATTCCGACAGGTGTTTGTCTACTAGGCTTCTAGGTCTAGTCTGCTAGCTAAAAATAAAATAAATAAACACTGCATATAATTATATATTTAATTACTCATCGCACAAAATTATTTAAATCAAATACACTATCATGCAATTAAATAAATTGTAAATAACATAATATTAAATATTGTAAAAATTTGAAAATACCCCTGTTTTCAGAATGTGGTAGTGACAGCGCTTCACGACTCCGCTCGCAAGCCGCCTACTGCTCGTTCACCTGCACATGAACAGCTCAATTAATACTTCTTCCTCTCTTTCCAATCTCGGAATAGAAGTACAAGTCAATGAACGAAAACAATGAAGACCATCGAAACCGTTCAAGGAAAACAAGCAAATCCCAAAACCAACTCAAAGCACGAAAGCAACAAGCGACATCGAAAACCGAGACAATAAAAGATAGCAGCGGAGAGGTCCCTCCTTACTCTGCCGCTAAGCTGATCCTTGGGGCGCGGTCCACTGAATATGGGAATCGATTCCGAAGAAACAAATCCATAACGAGGACGAGTTCTTAATTCAATCTATCCCGATCGAACGATACCGTCTTGTGTTTCTTAGCCGCGTTCTCCGCACCGGGAGAACGGGGCGCTACAAACAACGCGTAACCTTAGGCAAAAATAGCGTCTAAGTTGACGAAAAAAGACCACTTTTGGGTATCGCAGAAAACTACGGTGACTACCTATGTTCCCGGGTTCGTATCTTCCACCACAGAGATCCGAATCCGATTTTCTTTTTGGTATACGGAGACCACTTGACCTAGTTTAATTTCTGTTAATTATACTAATTTGTTAACTGCTGTATGTAGAATTAAATTTATTGGAAAACCTCAAAAATCTACTTTTTTCAGATTTCCAAAAGTTGCGAAACGGAGCGCGTCCCGCCAAACGGGACCACACCGCCGTGTACCAAGTGTACCAAAAGGTATGCACAGTATACCCGGATGTGTGAAAGTTTGCGAAAATTGATTCAGATGCGTGTACCCATCGAAATCAGCCCGTATCCGTGGACAATCCCCGTGTCACAATATTTGCGAAAGCCGTGTGTATTTTGTGCACGCTCGTCAGATTACGAAAAAACTTGCGCCATTGGACTCGTGGTAACGCACTGGTCCTGTGACCCAATTTTTGCACAATTCTGAGACAGTTGACCAAGTCGCTAATTGGCGGGCCCCACGGTTGACTTTTTGGGCGAATTTGTGTTCAGCTCATCGAATTCCATATTTGGACATACAGTTGAGTTCGTATTGACATTTAGAGTTTTTTTGATCTGTAATTTATCCTATTTAGAGACTGTTACCCTTGGCACGCTTTTCGGTGCAAAGTGGGCCACACGTGTACCCCACTTTTACCCAAAATTATCGTTTTGCTCCTGTGTCCAAATTGGACGAAAGAGTAGTAATTTCTAGCTATTTTGCTGATTTCGGAAACGTTGGTGATATCTATTT
This sequence comes from Iris macrosiphon, assembly GCA_036927795.1. Classification (NCBI taxonomy): domain Eukaryota; kingdom Viridiplantae; phylum Streptophyta; class Magnoliopsida; order Asparagales; family Iridaceae; genus Iris; species Iris macrosiphon. The sequence continues at coordinate 96,466,398 of JAYESA010000020.1, read as the reverse complement.
CAGCATTCAGATACGTTTGTTCGGAGCCATTAGTTTTTGATTTTGTGTCCTTGATATTTGGGCGCGTACACTTTACAGATTTTTTGTCAGGCAAGTATACCTTGCCATTGTACTGTATTTACATTCCATATGAGGCATGCATGTTTATTTCTGCTTATTTTAGTTCATTTATTTTAACTGTTATATGAATTGTGCGTCCAAGGAAACTTGGGTGCAACGACGGGAGTGTCACGCCTGGGTAGTATATTTTACGTCCTGTCACTCTTGGTTAGTATATTTTAACTATTATATAAATGGCCTATAGACGGTCCAAGCTATCCAACCGAAACTTAGCAAATATATATAGCAGATGCACAACCAAACGACCTGCATCCTAAGAAAGTGGTATCACACAACATTGAGCTCAGTATGCATCACACAATGGCGAGCCATGAATGCTCCACACGATGATGAGCTAATAATAATATATATATAAATGATTGCCCCACTCATTGGTGTGCTAGAAATCTGTCCCTCATGACGGAGAGCTCCAAATCCATTCAAAAAAAGTGACAAGATAACGGGACTATATGCAACCTGGAGATTCTTCCGTCCCTATATTCTCTAGTTATTTAGGCTAGTTGTTAATCCTTAATATTTTATTTAGGATTCTGCATCTGGCATTCTGCAGAATCCATCCTAGATAAGCTACTCCCCTCAGGGATATGTAAGACTGGACAAGGATTTAATAATCACAAGTACAAGTACAAGACAGAAAAATAACCACATTGTTCTAGACAAGACAAGAGTATACTATAACAAGACACAACAGGAAAATTCATGAGTTAGAAATCATAAGTGTGCTACTACGAGCCACTATCAGGAATCAGGATAATGTATAACATGTACTCATATACTCATGTCAAGTATATAGGGTGTATAATCATCCACTAACTATAAAAGATATTTTAATCATCCTAACAAATCATCATCGAAGAAAATATCAAAAACAGACGAAAACAACCAAAATCAAGCAAAACATACTAATTCGGATTATCTGACGGATCTCCTCGGAGTATCCTCGATTTATCGAATACAAAACATCAGGGTTTTGGACCATAATTTGGAAGATCTGTCAGATTTTCATGGATTTTCGTCGAATTTTCGAATGGTCACAGTAGCCAAACTCCGGGAAAAACTCAAAACTTGTTTCAAACATAATTGTTTTTGTTTTAACTCAGAATTCGACATTTCAAAGGTCAAAATTGAATAAAATGAAATTTTCTACAATACGATACCATTAAATTTTATAAATTCTGAGACTTGATTGATCAATTCCTCAAAATAATATAAAAATATATTTTTAGGAAACTAAAACTGGTCCGAATTCCATAAAACTCAAAATCACTAGGGTACAACCTAGTATGTGACTAAGTTCTATAAGAAAAACATGGATATCATACATAATACCAGGATCAAGCTTTGTATCTCACAGTTAGATATAGAAATAACATGAGAATAAACAAATCTAAAACCTATGAAAATATATCAAGACAAGAACTAAAGTAATAAAGAATAACGTAGGAAATATTTCTATCTAATAATATTCAAAAAATATTGATAATAAAAGAATCCAAATCTCGGGTTCAAAGAATGATAAGATTTACTTGCCTAAAGTCAAGCCCCCAGCCTAAACCTTCTACTCCACCACCAATAGAGGCTCAGAAACCATACTTTTAGGCCTCAAGACCAAGCTCCAAACTCACGCAAAAAATGGAGAGAAAATAAAGAGAGAGGGAGAAAATGAAGAGAGAAAGAAGAAAGAAAATAGAGAGGATATGAGAGAAAGAAGAAATAAAATAGAGAGAATATAAGAGAGAAAATAAAAGGATATATAAATAGGGGTGAATTAATCATGACCGTCAGATCTGCCATGTCAGCGATCCAAGTCATAATTCAAATCAATCTCATTCACTCAAAAAAACCAAGAAACCAATGAATAATAGAATAAATCAGAACCAAGAAACCAATGGATAATAGAGAGAATCAAACACTATTCCCAAAATATCCAAACACTATTCAAAGAAAAATATCTCGGTCAAATTTTTGATCAGATTTTTGTAGAATACTAGCGGATGATCCGAATGAAAGAAAAAATTTTCTACTTCAAGAAATTCCATAGTTCTCCATTCTACTCACGGGTCCTAGTACGAGTCTATGGCAATGCCAAAATATATTCTACAAGTCTCGGACGGTCTGATGATAATAAAGAGTTGTCACAAACTCAGAAAATCAAGATTAATGCATAAGTCTTTGAGTGTTTTCTCAAAAACAGAAAACCAGGAAATCTGAAAATATAATACATAAATACGTATTTATATATAAATAAGATACTGTGAGACGAGTCTCACAACTCTCCCCTCCTTAGAAAAATTTTATCCTCAGAATTTCTATATGACTCTAAATCAAGCAAGAAAATCTAGTAAAAGCATGAGATCAAGAATTAAGTAGGAAACTCATATAACTATAAAATCCAGGCTAATAATAAAATAAGAAATTTAAAAGCAACTATATACTACATTAGATATAGAAATCACACACAAGCTAAGGAATAATATATAGAGGACACGAATAAATATACCTCCTGAGTCGAACAAATACGGGTAACAAGCTCGGATATCATTCTCGCGCCCCCAAGTCGAATTACCCAGTGAGTAATGACCCCAAGAAATATAAACTAGTCGAATAGTTTAGTTCTTGAGAACCTTCTCTCTACGGTCCAAAATGGATATGGGCCTTCCCTCATACGATAGGTTGGTACCAACGACAAGCTCAGAATGATCTAGGATGTGTCTCAGATCTGAAATATACCAACACAACTAAGATACGTAGAACACATCATGTACCTCATGAAGCGATGATGGAAGAGCTAGACGATTGGAGATATCTTCCACGCGCTCAAGAATATCGAAGGGACCAATAAATCTAGGACTAAGCTTTTTTCGTACTCCGAATCTAATAACTCCACGGGTAGACTAAATCCTAAGAAATATATGTCCGCCAACAGAGAACTCAAGATGACGTCGATACGAATCTACCCAATGATGCTGACGATCCTAAGCTACTCTGAGAAGCTCTCTGATCTTCTTGATAACCCCAACTGATTTAGTAATCATCTCGGGACTAAGCATCTGCCTATCGTCAATATAATCCCAAAGCAACGATGACCTACATCTCCGGCCATACAATGCCTCGAAGGATACCATCTGAATGCTTACCTGGAAGTTGTTGTCATTGTAGGAGAACTCCACTAAGTGTAAGTGATCCTCCCATGAACCACCAAAGTCTAGAGTCCATGATCGAAGCATATCTTCCAATGTTAGGATCGTATACTTTGACTAACCATTTGTTTGTAGATAGTAAGCTGAACAGAACATCAGACGGATGCCCAAACTCTACTGAAGGCTTTGCCAAAAATATAAAGTAAACCTGGAGTTCCTGTCTGAGACTATGCTAGCTAACACTCCATGCAGTCTGACAATCTCTCTCAAATATATCTTGGCTAGCTGCTCAGTGGACTAACCAACTCTTAAAGGTAGAAATTGAGCAACCTTCGTGAGTGGATCTACTATCACCCAAATAACATCTCTAGCAGTCAAGGATCTAAGAAGACCTGTCACGAAGTCTATGGTGAAATGCTTCCACTTTTACTCTAGAATCGGTAAAGGCTGAAGAAGTTCAGCTGGTCTTTGATGCTTGGTCTTAACTTGCTGGCAAACTAAACACTAAGAGAAAAATTGTAATACCTCCTTCTTCATCCCATTCCACCAGAAGTGCTAACGTATATCACGATATATCTTCGTCCCTCCCAGAAGAATATAATACTAAGAACTATGTTCCTCTGACATAATCTCATGCCGGATATATCCACTCGGCATACAAAGTCAACTCCCAAACCTGAGAGTCTCATTCTCGTGAATGATCAACTATGCTCGGTATCCTGCCTCACACTCTGCTTTGAGTCATTGATGTATGGCATCACCTAACTATGTTGTTCTAATCCTCTCAATAATGGTAGACTAAATATGCAATCCTGCCATCAAGCCTCTACCATAAGGTATCACCACCTCAATTCCCATCTCTTGGAGATCCACCAAGATATGACCCTACTCCATCAAGAAATAAGCTCATGTTCTCTTGCTCAAGGTGTCTGCAATGACTTTAGCCTTCTCTGGATGCTACTGAAGATCAATATCATAATATGTAAATAACTCCAGCCATCCCCTTTGTCATATTTTTAGGTCCATATACGTGAACACATACCTCAAGCTCTAATGATCGATAAAAATCTCTATTTGATCTCCAAACAGATAATGCCTCCAGATCTTGAGTACAAACACAACTACAGCTAACTCCAGATCATGCATCGGATAGTTTCTCTCATGGTATCGAAGCTCCAGAGATGCATAAGCCATAACTCTACCATGTTGCATAAGGACACATCCTAGTCCTTTGCCCGACGCATCGCAATAAACCGTGAACCCACTTGGACCGATGGAAAGTGTCAGAATAGGAGCCAAAATAAAACTCCGCTTGAGCTTCTTGAAGGAATCCTAACAAGCATCTTACCACTCAAAATGTGCATCCTTACACGTGAGTCATGTCAAGGGTGCGAAGATCCTAGCAAAGTCTGCAATAAACCGTCTATAGTAACCTGCTAATCCCAGAAAATTGCGTATATTTGTAATTGTACGAGAAACTAGCCAACTCTCGATAACCTCTACCTTCTTGGGATCCACCTCTTTGCCACCTCCAGCAATGATATACCCCAAGAAAAAGATACAATCTAGCCAGAAATCATACTTGCTGATTTTGCGTATAACTAGTATTCTCAAAGAGTCTGAAGAACTACGAAGATGCTACTCATGCTCAGCCTCACTCTGACTGTAGACCAGGATATCGTCAATGAATGCACGATCATGAACTAGTCAAAGTGAGGCATGAAGATGTGATTCATGATATCCATGAATATAGTTGGCGTATTGGTCGCTCTGAATGACATAACAAGAAACTCCCAATAGCCATAGCTAGATCTAAACGCCATCTTGGGTATATCCAACTCTCTGACTCTGATATGATGATACCCATATAGAAGCACAAAAAAATTCTGCCCTCCCCAAATGATGATTTCACCAGAAGCAGTGGCGTACTACCTCCAGAAAATAAAGAAGTGGCACAGTCCATATGCTTTACTTTAGCGACGTATTCTATATGCTCCAACTAAGCAGCGTATTCTGCTCATTGATTATCCAACACAACACAGTGGCATATAATGCCACCATCCGTCTAAAAATTAAATGAGACAAACCTGGCAGTTGACAGTCTGATACAACTGAAGAGATTGCGGTATTAAATAAAGAAGATCATTGGTACGTCGACCCAGGCTGTCGTCTAGTGACCAAGTAAAGTTGCCACTACATCTTCATATGCTGACCTTCTAGTTTTCTCTCAGTACACCAAGGTTCTTACCTTTCCACAGTACGCGAACGTTGCCACGTTAAAATCTACCTCAAACTGACACACCTGACACACCATGGCATTAAATATAGAGGATTTCTAGCATGCTGACCCAGGTTGTCATTTAGTGACCAAGATTGCTACCTCAGTCCAAGTATGCTACCAATTCCACTTTGCTATGATACGCCGATATTGCTACTTTGAATATAGTACGCCGTTGATGTTATCTCTTTCGAATACGCCGATATGGATACTCTAGCAATATTACGCCAATGGTGCTACCACTCACTGATTACGCGAAGATTGATCCTTCGATCGGAGTACGCCGACATAGTTATCCTTCAACATACGTCAGAATAGTCATTTCTTCATATGTACGCTAGCTTGCCTACCGCTTTCAAAATAACTGACAGATAGCGGTTATGGTGACGTGTTATACATGCCATATCCCTCACGAACATGTACAAGTAACTGCCCTCATGTCCTGAGCCTTCCTCGCATAGAAAGCCACATGTCGAGCGAACAATGATCTGTGCACCCATCTTCTAGAACGTGGGCTGCATGCCTACAAAGGGCACGCGTACAACAGCAAACACAATGTATATTTCTCGTGTGTACACGTGTATGCAAGTAACCATTTTTAGCATAAAATATTATAAATACGTAGATCAGCATATCCATCAGAAGCAAGCAAGCAACAACCTGGACTAATAGAGGAGAAGAAGAATAGAAGCTTTTGTGCTCGTATAGCCAAGCTATCCCATTATCAGACTTTTCAAATCATCCAAGTATTTTAGTATCTCTTCCTTGTGTCGAGTAGTCAAAGGAGTAAAGTAGTCGACTGCAAATTAGATCTCCATAACTATACTTCACCAGATTCATAGTACAGAGATTCCTGTTTAGGATCTTTTGTACCCCTTTTTCCTTTAATAGTTTGTAACATAAAGTTTCATATTGTAGTACCCCGCTCTGCATAGACATTATGTATAAGAGATATCGCTCTGCTGGCTCGAGCGAAAGCCTTCTCGAGGTATTCTCCTATCAAAACATAAGATGATTGATCTAAGTGAGTGGGCAGAACTTTATTCTCTGATTCTTGCATACCTTAATAATGAATCTAAGTTTTCTACTACTTGTTCTAAGAAGATAGTTTCATAAGAAGAATGATAGAACATGACTCTGCATTATTTAATAAGAGAACCGTATTGCTTGTCATTGAAACGAATCTGCTTGCCTAACTAGAGAACTTGAATGCTTGTCTAAAAGAGATAGAACCATTGTCATGCTAAGAAAAGATAGAAATGTTGCATGCTTAATTACACGGACACCACTATCGAATGAATCATTGCTGCCATGCTAATAAACAAAAGTAAAAGAATGTTCATATGTTTCCATCGAATGCTAAACAAGAATAGAACTACATGCTTGTCTAGAAAGATAGTGGGATGACTATTATGCTTGCCTAAATAATAGATTGCTTGCCTATTCGCTATCGTACTAAAGAGATAGAAATTGCATGCTAGATTTATAGAACTATTCTTGCCTGTTACTTATTAAAAGAGCTAGATTGCTTGAACATGTTTTATTGATCGCTTTGTAAATAGATAGAACTATATGAATAGCTTACTTTCCCTTGTTCAAAGCTTTGGCCTTATGCAAGCGCAGCTTCGACTTGTACGGCATCACGCCCATGCGAGGACGATCTGTCCCGCAAGGACCCAAGCGAGGACGAACGCCCCCCATACGGGATCGGGGCGTGACATAATGGTATCAGAGCGACTCGATCCTTTGTCAATTTCGCTACTTAGCTTCAGCTCAAGATGTTCTTTGCCACTCAATATTGTTGCCTCAATGAGCGTTCCGTACAATAAGTCCATAGATATTCTCAAAGATGCCGGCAAAAAGATTTCAAGATTTCTTTATTGCTTGAGATATGATTTATAATTTTTGATGGCTAGAGTTTTATTAAGTTCTGATTGCTAGAGATTTTGATTGAGGATAGTGAGGGATGAGGACTATCGCTGCTCTGGATATCGAAAGTTTCTCCTTGAGTTTGGAGGACAAAACTCTTTCTTGGTGGGTAAGTATGTAGTGCCCCGCTCCGTGTAGTCACTATATACAAGAGATATCGCTTTGCTAACTTGAGCAAAAGCCTTCTCGAAGTATTCTCTGATCGAAACACAAGATGATTGATCTAAGTGAGTGGGCAAAACTTCATTATCTGATTCTTGTACGCATTAATAATGAATCTGAATTTTTTACTGCTTGTTCTAAGAAGATAGTTTCATAAGAAGAATAATAGAACCTGACTCTGCATGCTTAATAAGATAACTCGTGTTGCATGTCATTAAAATGAATTTGCTTACCTAACTAGAGAACTTAAATGCTTGTCTAAAAGAGATAGAACCATTGCCATGCTAAGAAAAATAGAAATGTTGCATGCTTACTTTGTCACGCCCTAGTCCCAAAATATAGAGGGACTAGCCACGTGGCAATGGCCAGCAGCACACACCGATGGACAAACCCAATTTAATGGATCCATCAGGGTATACTTAAGCTGTAATACAACAATAAGGGTCTACTAATCTTACCACGCCCCAGTCCCAAAATATCGAGGGATTAGCCACGTGGCAATGGCCAGCAGCACACACCGATGGACAAATCCAATTTAATGGATCCATCGGGGCATACTTAAGCTGTAATACAACAATAAGGGTCTACAAATCTCATCCACAGAATGAATACATCAATATCAACAAAAGGAAATAACACATCATCAATCACAAATAATTAAAATCGGGGAACAACCCGATAATAAGTCTGTTACAATTGTTCTTTAAATAATAATTAAAAGAGTTTAATAGCATCATGACTGAGCATAGAAGAAACATATACTCAGAAAAATCTATGGCAATCACCTAGTCCTCGGTTCCTGGTTCTGCACCAATGTATGCACCTGTTCCTGCTTCTGCTTCTGCTAATGCTCCTGTACTATATACCTCGGGGTGGATCTTCTCTGCTAATCCTGGGGACATAATCCGGATCCAGGTCCTCAGGGGACATAGCAAGGTACAAAATAACTCATGCCAAAATAAATGCAGTGCAGCAATAAATGAAACAATAGGGTAACTATATAACCAGCTAAGTGATATGCAAGATGAGAGAATCACTAGAACTTAGGCTGAAACTACTACAAGCTCTGTGTCGGGGAGCCGGTAGAAGTGATATCACGTAGTGGGCCAAGCTCGGGTTTAGAGTCTTGAGCACCGCATTAATAAGGGTTTTATATATGTATAATCAGCCTGTAGCCTGTGTGTCTCTCCCCACCTAATGTAATCACACGTCTCATGTCCATGACACGCAAGATCAAAACTAATGCAGCAAGTCATAATAAGATCTAAGAAAATAATATCTATGTCATGAAACCTGCAACCTACACAGAATCACCTTGAATATTTCAGGAAGATTCTATCACGTGAATAGTGTCAGGTGTCCTGGGTATAACATACTTGATAAGGCAAGTACGAGAAGTATCGGGTCTCGGTATCCATGTCTAGGTGACGTTATACAACTCCGCGTACGGGGTTGGCACCCGAATATTATTCGGATGCTAAGTAAGTCATACGGTCCTAGGTTAAGCATGTACACCAATATAAATAAATCAAGGAAATATGTAACAAAACTATAATGTTGGCAAGGTACACTTGCCTGGGGTTCTGGCTCCAACTATAGCTCTAGTCTCAGCGAAATTTGCAGGTACTCCTCCGGTTGCTGAAATAGACATCACCATCAGATTCAAAAAATATTAAATAGCTAGAAACACTTATCCTTGAGTCCAATTTGGACACAGGGGCAAAAATGACAGTTCTTGGTCAAAGCGGGGTCCACATGTGGGCCGCTTTGCACCAAAAAATATGTCAGAAACAGTGGTCTCCAAATTCATCAAACTTAATGTCAACAAGTCCAGAATGATGATACGGACCCAACGGAACTTCCAGAACTGGATTCCGATGAGCCGATCACAAAATCGCCCGTCAAGAGGAGCCATGGGACCCACGATACGCGATTTTGTCAACGTTCTCGGAATCGAACCAAAGTTGGGTCACAAGAAAAACGTATTGCTATGAGTCCGATGGCATAAGTTTCGTTTCGATCCGACGTGTGTACACAAAGTTACAACGTGTTCCAAAACAGGCTGATACGGGGCGTTATTAGCGGATATGCGTTGATTCCGGTGTGCACGCACATCCAAATCAACTTCCATGAAATTTCGCACGTCCGTATTAACGACGTGCACCTTTCGGTGAAGACCGCACAAGACCAAGTCGTCCCGTTTGGCGGGGCATACTCAGTTTTGGGGGAAAATTGGGTAATGTTTTCCTATTTTTGGATCGCAGTTCACGATCGCCACATGACGCGACACACCGAACGGGTTACACGAGCATCGAGAGGGTCACGCAGGGTTTGCGTCACAATAGAAGAAACAGAAAACGGAGCAACGAGGAGAGAGAAAAGGGTACCTAAACAGGGCTACGTAGACTGGGTTTCTCGTATCCGCGAGGCAATGCGACACGACACGACACTGTGCTGTGTCAGGGTTAGGGTTTCAATCACTCGCCGAAGACTTCGCCGGAGGAGGGGCTGCTCGGGACGGAGGTGCTCAGCCGGAGGCGGTTCAGCCGGAGGTGGCTCAGGCGAAAGCGCTCGGCGGTCGGGGCTGCTGCGGCTGCTGCTGCTTGGCGGAGACGGTCGGGGGAAGCTTGCCGGAGCTGCTCGGGCAAGGCGACGTAAGCTGAGGCACTGCGGGGGAAGCAGGAGAAGGCGCGGCAGAGATTGGTGGAGGCGGCTAGGGCTGGGGGTTCGTTGGCTCCGGTGGCGAAGGAGAGAAGAAGGAGGAGAACAGGGGGAAGTGGTGGTGTTGGTGGTGGAGACGGCGGTTTTGGGCGAGCTAGGGCAGCTGCTGCCGAGGACGCGATGGCTGAGGGGAGATGCTGCTGCGAGGTCGGCATAGCGGGGCGGAGAAGGGTTTTGGTCGGGGACGACGGTGGGTAGCAGCGGCTAACGTTGGTGGAGATGGCGGGGAGAGGCGGTTTATATAGGGCGAGGGCGAGAGGTGCTGGGCGGTTACGGTCGGAGGAGGTGGGGGTAACGGGCGGAGGAGCCGGGGTGAAACGGCCGCGGGGAAGGCGGCGACGGCGGTTTCTGGCGGCGGTCGGGTTTTGTCAGTTACTGTAGCAGTAACTGTTGAAAACGGGTCGGGTTATGGGTTGATAGGTCGGGTTCAATCTGAATCCGACCCGATCCGCTAAGGCATGGGTGCGGGTACGGGTTAGTGGGTTTCGGGTCAGGTTTAGATCCGACCCGACCCGCTAAGGTTGGGTTTGGTTCAGTTGAACCGGGTCCAGTTGGGTTGGTTTGGTTCAATTGAACCGGGTCCGGTTTGGGTTGGTTTGGTTCAATTGAACCGGATTTATTTTAAGGTTTAATTTGGTTTATTTAAAACTTAGTTTTTAGGGCTTTAAAAATGCTTCCGGGGTCCAATAAATTCCCGGAAAGTTATCCTATGTCTAATTTTTTATTTTACATCCAAAAATATTATTTTCATAATATTTTAATATTAACTAAAAATATTTAAAAAATTATTTAATTACAAAATACCTTAGTTTTAATTACAAAAAAATCCAAAAAATTCCAGAAAAATTATAAAAATCTATTTTAAAAATTTCTGAAAAATCAGGGGGTTTACATACTTACACGGACACCGCTATCGAACGAACCGCTGCCATGCTAATAAACCAGAGTAAAAGAATATTCATATATTTCCATCCAATGCTAAACAAGAATAGAACTACATGCTTGTCTAGAGAGATAGTGGGATGACTACTATGTTGCTTAAATAATATATTGCTTGCCTGTTCACTATCGTACTAAAGAGATAAAAATTGTATGCTAGATTTATAGAACTGCTCTTGCATGTTACTTGTTAAAAGAGCTAGATTGCTTGAACATATTTTATTGATCACTTTGTAAAGAGATAGAACTATATGAATAGCTTGAACTGGTGCATCTAGACTAATAGTCCACCCTGAGGCGGGAAGGTGTGGCTATTAGGCAAGAGTATTGAGAGCTCCGGCTCTATTGCTTGATTGATATGCTTGCTTGCTTGTTATCGATCTAGAAATGAGAGAAAGAGATAGACTTGCTTGTTCATTATTCATCAGTTGCATGATAGTATATTTATCTGATAGGAACTTGCATTCATGCATTTAGTCTGGATAACTCGTGCACAACGTTTATCTCTCGAATAATTTCTGGGCACTGGGATCATTCGGCCTGGGAGAGACTAGAATACCCTGAGGCTAGAAGTCCTTATTTATGGGAGGGTATGATATAGAGGTCTATTAGTGAGATGGGCTTGTATGTCCCAACTACTAATCCTGTGGAGGGGACCATCATATAGTTTGGGCGCATGCTAGGCTAGCCTTCTTGCACACATAACTATTTGATGCAGAGACGGACATGGAAAGAAAATCTCGTTTATATATATGCAAATTATTGCTAACTTATATGTCTACTGTAGGGATAACCGTTCGGCTATGGGTAAGGATCACGGAATAAGTGATCACTTATATTTTCTTATGTTCCTTGTCATTTATGCTACATAAGATACATATGTTTTACTTGAATATGCTGCTGCCCCATTGCATTGAATCTAATAGTCCACTTGATGCACTTGTCTTGATTCGAGATAAATAGTCCACTAGAGATAACTTTTGTTCTTAAGAGATCGAATATGGATCACGATACATGTTGCGTACTTCCCGATAGAACACTATCTCTATAGTTCGCTTGAATATTTGAATATGCAAACTGATTTCAAAGACATATTTTTGAAAAAAAATATAATCTGACTATATCCTGTGCTGCATGAAACAAACCTAGGTAAAAGTAACAAGATCACTACTAATGTAATATTTTGCCACATGCTTAATTAGTATTGGTTTGAGGAAATATTGCTTCTGTTTGTTGATTTTGTACTCACCAGTACTTTCTTCAAAGTGCTGACCCACTAACAGTTTGCTTGTTCTTAGGTGCTGGATCGTCCGAGGAAACGATAGCCGTTCCTCATCCCAAGGACCCAAAAATCTAGAGTCGATGCCTTGAGCCATATCAAGATTGCTTTGAGCTACTTTTGTATAAAGGGATGTAATGTATGGAATGAAGTCATTATAAACGAGAAAAAGAGAGCTTGAGCGAATTATAATCTCGGCCAAGCGCCGCTTGTAACACATCTTGATTATTAATAAAGAGGTTATTTTCATATGCCAATATGTTCTTTATTTTTCGGCAATATTGTGCCGCTGCTCCTGTCTTGAATATCTTATTTGTCCTTATTCAAAGCTTTGGCCTTGTGCAAGCGCAGCTTAGGCTTGCACGGCATCACGCCCATATGAGAACGATCAGTTCCGCAAGGACCTAAGCAAGGACAAACGACCCTCCTGTAGTATCGGGGCATCACATAATGGTATCAGAGTGACTCGACCCTTTGGCCATTCCGCTCTTTAGCTTCAACTCAAGATATTCCTTGCCACTCAATATCATTGCCTCAATAAGCGTTCCATACAATAAGTCCATAGATATTCTCAAAGATGTCGACAAAAAGATTTCTGGATTACTTTATTACTTGAGATATGATTTGTGATGGCTAGAGTTTTATTAAGTTCTGATTGCTAGATTTTTGATTGAGGATGGTGAGGGATGAGGACTATCGCTGCTCTGGATATCGAAAATTTCTCCTTGAGTTTCGAGGACAAAACTCTTTCTTGATGGGTAAATATATTGTGTGCCGCTCCGCATAGGCACTATGTACAAGAGATATCACTTTGCTGGCTCGAGCGGAAGCCTTCTTGAAGTGTTCTCTGATTGAAACACAAGATGGTTGATCTAAGTGAGTGGGTAGAACTGCATTCACTGATTCTTGCACGCCTTAATAATGAATCTCAGATTTCTACTAGTTGTTCTAAGAAGATAGATTCATAAAAAGAATGATAGAAACCTGACTCTGTATGCTTAATAAGATAACTCGTATTGCTTGTCATTGAAACGAATATGCTTGCCTAACTAAAGAACTTGAATGCTTGTCTAAAAGAGATAGAACCATTGCCATGCTAAGAAAAGATAGAAATATTGCATGCTTACTTACACGGATACCGCTATCGAATGAACCATTGCCATGCTAATAAACAAGAGTAAAAGAATGTTCATATATTTCCATTGAATGCTAAACAAGAATAGAACTACATGCTTATCTAGAGAGATAGTGGGATGACTACTATGCTTGCTTAAATAATAGATTGCTTGCCTGTTCACTATCGTACTAAAGAGATAAAAATTATATGCTAGATTTATAGAACTGTTCTTTCATGTTACTTGTTAAAAGAGCTAGATTACTTGAACATGTTTCATTGATTGCTTTGTAAAGAGATAGAACTATATGAATAGCTTACTTGCCCATATTTAAAGCTTTGGCCTTATGCAAGCATAGCTTAGGCTTGCACGGTATCACGCCCATGCGAGGACGATCGGTCCTGCAAGGACCTAAGCGAGGAAGAACGCCCCCCTGCGGGATCATGGCATAACACATATAAACCTTTGTTTATGGAAAACAAGATAGTGACTCTACTGGGGATGGCCTTCTCCTCTGATGAGAAGGTGATAGCTCAACAAGATACCGCATTGATCAGCTCAACGCAGTAGACTTTGGTCGTAAAGTTTGACCAACAGGCCTATAAAGAGATGCTCAAAATTGGGGGTAGTATAAGCACTTTATCTGTATACAAGATAAGGAATATATGCAAGACGCATGTCTGCCCAAGTCTCGCTTTTCCTATCCTGATATTGCTGCCAATAAGATCAAGGGAGTTCATAATGCTAGCAACGAGGACCCACTCGTTGTTTCCTCTTTCCTAAGCTGTGACTTGGTGGATACTTCTGCTACCTTATCCCCAGTCTGTGACTTGGCGGATACCTCTTTTGGCAACACTGTTGTGCCAACCAAGAGGGGAAAATCATATATCTCTCATAACAATAAGCGAAGGGTGAACCAATCTTTCTTGGGCAGAGGAATTCACTACGATGCCAAAGGGGTGGTCATTCCTAAGCTACCGAACCTTTGCATATCCAGCATAACGTGCGAGGAAAGGATGTTGTCATTGTCAACTCATAACCGCGCAAAAGTGCATATGTACTCACCAGCGGTAACAATACAAAACTGCTATGTCCAGACTTCTTTCGATGCACAAAACAGAAGTCAATAAATACTCCTCTCCTGCGTGTTCAAATTGAACGCACTGCAGGTGGGAAATTGTGTCTTTCTCATCTGAAAACTGTGCCAGGTGCGCACAAAACTCCAGACCAACATGCAAAGTTGTGCGCACAAAGGCAGAACGCTTCTTCTTCCACTACAGCACCCCAGTACATGCCACAGAGGACTGCTTCTCAACTTAGTGTTGCACTGTGTACACAGGGTACCAAGAACTTAGGTCCTAAGTCAATTGTAACTAATGTAACAAGGCAGAGTCTGCCTTCCTCTTCTCTACTCCTCTTTCCTTCTGATCTTCGCCAAGTTATTGTACAAAAATATAGAGAAGGGGAGTCCTCTCTACCTGTAATGGTGCTCTCTAACGAGCATCATTGTAGAGGCCACAAAATTGTAATAAAATATTGCTGCACAACAGCAAGACGGTCTGTGTTTGACCGATTGACTTATACTGTGCCCTTAGACAATAGGTAGGAAAGCGATCTGAAGATCAAAAGGAGGAAGATGAATTTCTCTTTGCCCCAGTAAAAATGGCCTTACACCTTCCCCACAATGAAAGACATTCAACCTTGAGGATGCCCAGTCAGAGGAGGTTCGACCAGCTTGTCAAATCTTTGAAGGGGTTTACCAAAACACTCGTTCTTGAAGGCGGGAACTCTTTCTCATGAGGAGTCCCCATTCCTCAAAATCTGAAGCAGATCTAGCTAGGGGTAACCATCCCCTTGAATCGGAGACAGATAGCGTGGACTTCAACTACATAATGCTCCCTACTAGCCCTTTTGTTGTACACAAAGAGGCTAGTATATATATACGCAATTGGCGATGAACAAGATATTGCTCCATCAGGGAATACCGAGCAACGTCTCAATTCATTGGAGGTCACAATCAAAGACATGCACGGTATGATACAGAATATGTATCAGTTGATGATGGTCCAATACTCTCCTATGCCTGTACCTGTTTAGGCGTCCACGCCAATTGCCACACAACCTACCCCAGGAGTGACACTCCCTCAGGGAAATATAAATCCGGTATGATTCCTAATCAAGAATCAGCCGTACCAACTCTTGACCCTCTCAATATTAGGTGTGGAACTACATCAGTCGATGTACAGGTTCAACTAGCATCACTCCAGTCAGTTGCACGCCTACAAGTTGAAGATCCATGTGAAGCCATTCGTGAATTATGGGCTCAGTTTAACACTATGAAGAATAAAGACCAACTACAAAAGTTGGGAGTGAAACAACGTTAGCCACCTAACTGGGATAATATTCCTTTCCCTCCCAAATACAAGCCTTAATAGATGGTCTTATTTGACACAAGGACATCTCTGCGTCAATATATCAACTACTTTAATATGATGACACTTTATCTGCAAAAGAATGATGCCCTCCTCATTAGGGTATTCGTTGGAAGCTTAGCCAGAGTAGCCTATGACAAGTACTGTAGTCTTATAACTGTATATCATCATTTGGAGATCTAAAATATCTTTTCCTGAATCGATTCTATAACGGAGGTATGGACATGACTATGTCTTCACTCACTGACATCAAGCAGAAAGAGAAGAAAATTGCTCGCAAATTCAAAGAGCGTTATAGGCAAGCAACTTTGAAGTTGCCTCCTGGTATTCCTGACTCTGCATTCATAGATACTTGCAAGAATAATCTGCGGCCTGCAATAAGGCTATAGACAAGCCCCACCCAGTTTCAAGATTGGACGACTTTTATCATAGGTATTAAGGCCGCTGAAGGTACCGCGAAGGAAGCCTGTTTACTGGGATTACAAATGCCTAGTACGGAGCATAAGGAAAAATGCCCCCCTTACTAGTGTGAACAATCACAATAATAAGGGAAAGGAGGCCCTTGCCATAAATGTCTCTAAGCGATCTACTTCCCCACCAACACAGAAATCTTTGGATTCCTCAAAACCCAAAGAGGAATATTCCTTTGATGAGAACGACATCATCTGCATCATCGACTGCCTAGTAAAAACAATAAACTTTAGTTGTTTGATATCAAACGGCCAGATGAGGCTGGTCAAACAGATAATCCAAAATACTATATGTTTCACCATTACGTACATCATCAAACGAAGACATGATATATACTAAATAGAAAATTTTAGCAGTTAATAGACTCCAAAGCAATTGCTCTTCATAATGATGAGAAAACTCTCACTACCAATTTTATGTCGCTATAATTTAGAGATTTCCCAGCCCAAGAAGTCCCAGACGCTATTGTGACGATACCTAGAACAGTAATAAAAATAATCAATATACCACCGACAACGTCTCAAGGTCAGAAGAAGAAACGCTTTCACATTCTTCTGACTCATCATCCTGGAACTCTAATGCAAGCATTAATGAGGTATTCCAGCATGCTATTTCTATCAACATGGTGTCAGCCGAATCAGATGATGAGGGCCATTCGACTTCATAACCCTTTGAAAATAATCCATGGGCCCAGTGAATGGATTCACAATAGGAGCTTCGATTCGAGAAATGCGAACCACCTACAAAAGACGAGATCATTCAAATTAACATAGGAGACGAGTCCTCCCTAAAATTGATCTTTATTAGTTAGGACCTCTCTGAAGAGGATAAACAAGCCTTGGTTTAAATGATAAAAGAGTACATTGATGTCTTCGCCTGGAGTTACAAAGATATGCCTGACCTGGATCCTCAGATAGCTACACACAAGCTAAACATCCTCCCTAATGCCAAGCCAGTAAAGCAGTAATAACAATATTTTTGCCCAGACATGATGGATGCAATTAAAATGGAAGTTAAAAAGTTAATAGCATGTGACTTTATTCGAGAACAACATCATCTATACTGGGTCGTAGATGTCATCCCAGTCTTGAAGAAAAATAGGAAGGTCCGTGTTTGCATAGACTATCAAAATCTCGACTCAGCATGCCCAAAATATGAGTTCACTCTTCCCATCAGTGATGTCATGATCGACAACACATATGGTTTTGAACGTATATCTTTTATGGATGTATTCTCGGGATATAATCAAATCAAGATGTGTCTTGAGGATAAAAAGCATACCTCTTTCCGTACACCAATCGAAGTATACTACTATACAGTCATTCCCTTCGGTTTGAAGAATACATGAGCAACATATCAACGAGCCATGAGTACTATCTTCCATGAACATCTACGAAAAATAGTATAATATTTTATAGATGATATCATTATTAAAAGTTATCTTAAAGAGAATCATATTCAAGATCTGAAAATAGTATTTTAGTTAATGTGCCAACATCAGCTCAAAATAAACCCGTTAAAATCCTGCTTAGGAGTATCCAGTGGCAAGTTCCTCAGATTTGTTATAACTTCTAAAGCCATCCATATTGATCCTAGTAAGGTTAAAGCCATTATCGAGATGCACCCTCCAAGTAATCTCAAAGAACTTCGTGGGCTACAAGGACGTCTGGCATACATCAGAAGGTTTATTTTAAATCTCTCTAGACGATGTCGACCCTTCACTCACTTAATAAAGGAAGGCGTGTCATTTTTCTGGAATGAAGCATGTCAGCAAGCATTCGATGACATCAAACGATATCTCATAAACTCGCCAGTTCTAGTGCCTCAAATTATAGGAAAATCATTTTTGCTATATGTTCGAGAAATTTCTAGTGCATCCAATCATAGGGAAACTATTTTTGCTATATGTTCGAGAAATTGATCATTCTCTAGGAGCTCTTCTCGCACATAAGAGTAATAAAGGCCATGAACCAGTAATCTACTATCTTTGTCGTATGATGGTCAACGTCGAGCATATATACAATCTTGTAGAAAAAGAATGTCTGGCTCTGATATTCGCTATTCAAAAGGTGCGACACTATGTGACAAGTTAAACTATTCATGTCATATCCAGAGTGAATCCTTTTCGGGTATTGATGACCAAATCAAGCACGCTCAGTTCTTGATTGGCTATATGGGCAATGTTGTTGTCCTTATGACATGGTATATGTCCTAAAAAATATTGTCAAGGGCTAACCATTGGTCGACTTCCTAGCATCTCATCCTATACCAGAGACCTCCAAGCTGTATGACAAAATTCTTGACGAAGTTTGGAATATTATATGGCGATGGAAGATGACACCTGGCAATTATTCTTCGATGGCACATCGAGAATATGACCCAAAGGCATTATCGTGGTCGGGGTGGGCATAGTCCTAGTATCTTTTGACAAACTACTCATTCATCGTGCGTACTCTCTTAGTGAACCATGTTCCAATAATGTAGCAAAATATAATACTTTACTTATTGGCCTCCAATTGGCCAAACAATTAGATATAGAGTACCTGGAAGCCTATGGAGATTCTAAGCTAATACTCAATCAGATTAGGGGAGAGTATAAGGTCCGACATGAGGATCTCATACCTTATCATCTGGCAGCAATTGAATTGGCTCTTACCTTCAAAGAATTCTTCATCGAGCATGTGTCTCGGTTACAGAATATGGAAGCAGATGTACTGGCAGGTTTGGCTGCGTCGTTGGTTGTTTCTTTGAAGAGACAACATTCGATCATGATAACAAGTAGAGAGTTATTTTTTACCAAAAATAACTTACACATTGAGCTGAGCTACATCATAAAGTCAACCTCCATTAATGAAGATTGAAGAAATCCTTTTATAGATTATGCTGCTTATGGGATCCTCCCAGATAATGTGAAAGAAGCTACTTCAATTAAGAAACATTCACTCCGATTCTATTATAAAGCTTTGTCCAAGACATTATATTGTTGTTCATATGACGGGTTTTTATTGCGTTATCTTTCTAACATTAAAGCAAGACAAATGCTTCATGAAGCTCATGATGGCATCTATGGAGCACATCAGCCAGGTCCTAAAATATATGACCGTCTCAAAAGAATTAATGGGTTATTACTGGCCTACCAAAATGGCAGATGCAGTAGATTATGCTCATAAATGTAGAGCATGTCAGATTCATGTTGACTTTATACATCAGTCGTCAGAATTCTTATATCCTACGGTGGCATCCTAGCCTTTTGAAGCATGGAAAATATAATTATTGGTCCTATCACCCTACCTTCTTCCAGGGGACATCGGTTCATACTCGCAATAACTGACTATTTCTCCAAATGGGCGGAGACAGTTCAACTCATCGAGGTAAAGACGTCCAACTTGATTAGTTTGTCAAACACAATATGATATATCATTTCGGTGTCCCCCAAAAGATAATATATGATAATGGAACACAGTTTGAAAGTCAAGTGTTCGATCAGTTCCGTGACAAGAATAAAATCCAGAACGTGGCTTCTATGGTCTATAATCTGGCAGCCAACGGTTTAGCAAAGGCCTTTAATAAAACCATAGTAAAGTTACTCAAGAAGTTTGTCTCATCCAACAAGCGTGGTTAGAATGAGAAGCTTGGAGAATGCTTGTGGGCTTAACACATGACAGTCCAAACTCCAACGGGTTGTATACCATTTTTCTTAGTTATGGATATGAAGCAATTCTTCTACTGGAGATCCATATTCCCTTTCTCAGGATAGCTATTTCTAATGAGTTAATAGTGGAGAACAACGATCATTTAAGACTTCAGGAGCTAGAAGCATTGGATGAAAGGCATTTACATGCTCAACACCGTATAGAGTTATATCAATCGTATATTTCCAGGGCCTTTAATCAAAAAGTAAAACAAAGAATATTTTGAGATTATATCTAATCCTATTGGGGATTAGGAATAAGATGTCCTTGAAGCGACCGGGCTTCAAAAATGGGACTGTTTGCTGCAGATGATTATTTGGATGACCTCGATGAGAATGTTTCATTGGATCTGAGGATTGTTTTTCTAGAAAACTTTGAGGACCTATTACCTATTTCTTATCCAAAATGAATAAAGATAATAGTTTGCGGTTCATCTTAACTTACTCCCCTGGGGACGGAGAAGTATACGTCTTATGTAGACATAATACTTATTGAGAAATTTGTCGTTGGTGGACATCATCATCAAATCTCTGTTAAGCTTAGCGAGCTTGTAGGCACAGTTGGAGAACATTATTTCCACCACGTAAGGACCTTCTCATTTAGCCTAAAACTTGCCTTTGCTCTTGTGGGTTGTTACCATGGTCTCATCACTGTAAGGACTAGTTTGCTGCTCGAAGATTACAGTTATCCCATATTTTATTCTTATATGTATAAGCATGCATTGTGGCTAACATTTATATTTACATTCAATCGGGCATCGTTAATTTGAATGTATTCGAGGCAAGGAATTCATTTACGTGACAGAGTAGAGAAGAAGGGATGGAACCATCCACCGATTAAAGAATGCGCTGAGAGAAGGAAACCCACTTTGCTACGATCAAATGTCCACTACGCACGTTCCTGCAATGGCCCCAACATTGTGTTAGAATCCGTTCCTAATATGTCCTATCGAATTCCTTAGAAAATGAGAGCAAAAAATGATACGAAAACACTTTATCCAAAATCTCACAATAAAAATGTTCAAGAAAAGCAACAGTTGATCGGTCCCGTCGAAGGGACTCTTATATGGAGATCACTCACCGAGACACGGTCCACTGCATCTAGAACTTATTCCAACAGAAGCCAAACCATGAGTTACAATGATTCTCGTTTATTCATTTGAATCGAGTCAATGCCGAAAGTATTATTTGATATTAAGTTCATATTTGAATCAGACTAGCCACGAGCACATTAAATAGTATGTTACCCGGTTGGAACGGGTACGGAGCACTACATAATATACCACCAAGAAAAAGTTTTGTCTAGAAACTTAAGAACAAGGGTCCTACCTCTGACTTGACAAATAATGAAGGGTACTTCTCCTTTATCTCCGCATCCATCTTCCATGTCGATTCTTCGATAGAATGGTTCTGGCACTGTACGTGAACCAAGAGCACCGAACAGTTCCATATAACCTTCTCCTTACAGTTCAAAATTTTTGCATATTCCTCTGAGTACTACAAGTCTGTACGTACCACCAGCTGATCAAAACTAAGCACGTGACTTAGATAATGCACATAGTTCCGAAGTTGAGAAACATGGAAGACATCATGCATAGTTGCCAAGGCCGGGGGTAGTATAATACGATAAGCTACCGCTGCCACTCTCTTAAGGATCTAGAAGGGGATAGATTTTCAGGATATAATCAAATTAAAATGAATCCTGAAGATAAGAAGCATACTGCTTTTCGTACACCGTTAGGAGTATATTGCTATACAGTCATACCTTTTGGATTAAAGAATGCCGGGGCCACATATCAACGATCTATGAGTAACATATTCCATGAGCATTTACGCAAAATGGTAGAATATTACGTAGATGATATTGCTGTCAAAAGCTGCCTCAAGGATTATCACATTCAAGACTTGAAGACAGTATTTGATTTGATGCGCCAACATCAACTCAAAATGAACCCTACAAAGTTCTTTCTTGGTGTATCCAGTGGCAAATTTCTGGGATTTGTCATTACTGCTAAAGGCATTCAAGTTGACCCTGATAAAGTAAAAGCTATCCTAGAAATGCGACCGCCCCATAATCTCAAAGAACTTAGGGGATTTTAGGGTCGTCTAGCTTATATCAGGAGATTCATATCCAATCTCTCTGGAAGATGTCAACCTTTTTCTCGTCTAATGAGAAAAGGTGTGTCATTTGTATGGGACGAAGCCTGTCAACAAGAGTTTAATAACATCAAACGCTATCTTACTAATCCTCCAGTTCTGGTGCCTCCTGTCATAGGAAGACCATTTTTGTTGTATGTTCGAGCAATGGATCATTCTTTAGGGGCTCTCCTCGCACAGAAGAACAATGAGGGTCATGAACAGGCTATATATTATCTAAACAGGATGATGGTCGGAGCAGAACACAGGTATAATCCTATAGAAAAAGAATGCTTAGCCCTAATGTTTGCCATTCAGAAGATGCAACATTACGTGACATGCCAAACTATTCATATCATATCCAGAGTCAACCTACTTCGGGTTTTGATGAATAAGCCAAGTATTCTTAATTTTTGACTCGCAACTTGGGCAATGCTATTGATACCGTATGATATGGTGTACGTCCCTCAGAAATCCGTGAAAGGTCAAGCCTTGGCTGATTTCTTAGCTGCCCATCCAATTCCAGAAACCTCCAAATTATATGATGACATTCCCAACGAAGTTGCAGAATATAATTCCGCAATGGAAGGTGATATATGGCAACTATTCTTTGATGGTGCTTCCCGAACTGGTCCCAAGGGAAACGTGGTTTCAGGAGTAGGGATTGTTCTGGTGACTCCTGATAAACTCATTATTTATCGAGCATATTCTTTTAGTAAACCATGCTCTAATAACGTAGCAGAGTATAATGCTCTATTAATTGGGCTTCAAGTTGCTAAAGAATTGGATGTTGAATATTTGGAAGCTTTTGGTGACTCTCAGCTAATCGTCAATCAGGTCAGAGGAATATATGAAGTCCGCAATCCAGATCAAATTTCTTATTACCGAACAACAATCGAGATAGCAATGTCTTTTAAAGGATTCTTCTTAGAACATGTTCCCCGATCTCAAAATTTGGAAGCTGATGCTCTGGCCAGTCAAGCTGCAGATCTAGCTATTCCTATAAGAAGGCAGAATTCGGTGATCCTTCTTAACAGAGATTTGTTTTGTATGAAAAATAATTTTCACATAGAACGCAGCTATGTTATAAACATGGTTCCTCCTAAGAGAGATTGGAGAAGTCCCTTTATAGACTTCGTGTCATATGGAATCTTACCAGAGGATCCTAAAGAAGCAGCATCTATCAAAAGACTATCGCTACGTTTCTATTTTGATGCTTCTTCACAAAGTTTGTATCGCCGAACATATGATGGACTATTGTTACGATGTCTCTCCGGTGATGATGCAAAGCGGGTTATCCGAGAAGCTCATAATGGAGTATGTGGAGCACATCAACCGGGTCCTAAGTTACAGGATCGTATCAAGAGGATGGACTACTACTGGCCTACTATGATTGCAGATGCCTTGGGCTCATAATGGAGTATGTGGAGCACATCAACCGGGTCCTAAGGTATGAGATCCTCATGTCGGACCTTATACTCTCCCCTAATCTGATTGAGTATTAGCTTAGAATCTCCATAGGCTTCCAGGTACTCTATATCTAATTGTTTGGCCAATAAGTAAAGTATTATATTTTGCTACATTATTGGAACATGGTTCACTAAGAGAGTACGCACGATGAATGAGTAGTTTGTCAAAAGATACTAGGACTATGCCCACCTCGGCCACGATAATGCCTTTGGGTCATATTCTCGATGCGCCATCGAAGAATAATTTCCAGGTGTCATCTTCCATCGCCATATAATATTCCAAACTTCGTCAAGAATTTTGTCATACAGCTTGGAGGTCTCTGGTATAGGATGAGATGCTAGGAAGTCGACCAATGGTTAGCCCTTGACAATATTTTTTAGGACATATACCATGTCATAAGGACAACAACATTGCCCATGTAGCCAATCAAGAACTGAGCGTGCTTGATTTGGTCATCAATACCCGAAAAGGATTCACTATGGATATGACATGAATAGTTTAACCTGTCACATAGTGTCGCACCTTTTGAATAGCGAATATCAGAGCCAGACATTCTTTTTCTACAAGATTGTATATATGCTCGACGTTGACCATCATATGACAAAGATAGTAGATTACTGGTTCATGGCCTTTATTACTCTTATGTGCGAGAAGAGCTCCTAGAGAATGATCAATTTCTCGAACATATAGCAAAAATAGTTTCCCTATGATTGGATGCACTAGAAATTTTTTGAACATATAGCAAAAATGATTTTCCTATGATTTGAGGCACTAGAACTGGCGAGTTTATGAGATATCATTTGATGTCATCGAATGCTTGCTGACATGCTTCATTCCAAAAAAATGACACGCCTTCCTTTATTAAGTGAGTGAAGGATCGACATCGTCTAAAAAGATTTAAAATAAACCTTCTGATGTATGCCAGACGTCCTTGTAAAGAGTCTGGTAATTGGAATGAGTACAATCTAAATCCATTAACGAGGTCCATTGGAGGGCAAGTCTGGTGCCAGCAGCCTCGGTAATTCCAGCTCCAATAGCGTATATTTAAGTTGTGGTCGGGTTGGGGGGATTTCGTTCGCACCGCGCTGCATTTTGTCCGCTCGCATTTCGTTGCCCGCCTCAAATTTCAGCCCAACACACTGCTTCCCCCTATAATAGATTTGCAATTTTATTATGGGGCTGATTCTGGGGGACCAAAGTGCTTGAGGAGCTTGTCATTTTTAGAGAAAACTTGCCCAACCCCCCGCCCATGCGGGGGCAAGGAGAAGCCATGAGACGCGGCTGTTTCTGTCGCACAACAGGGGGACCTCAGCTCGCGCGCGAAAACTGCTGCAACGCCGCACACCGCGCCCCTGGAATCCCTCGCCTCGCTCGAGCGATGCCGCCGCGCGATGCGCGGGTTGCCTCAGCGCGGCGCCGCGTGCACGGGTCAGCCGCGTTCGCCACCTCGTGGAGCACAGGATCGTCGAAATCCTCGCCTCCGTGCGGACGGGCCTGTCGCGCACGACGAAACCCTCTGCGAACACCACCTTCCCCCTATAATAGATTTGCAATTTTATTAGGAGGTTGACTCCGGGGGACCAAAGTGCTTGAGGAGCTTGTCGTTTTTTGCGCCGTGCCGCAACGCGAAATCGTGCGCACGATACAGCGTGTCAGGCCCACGCCGTGGGCAGAATCTGCCGTGGGGCGCAGAATCTGCCACGGGCTACAAAATTTGCCGCGGGGCACTCACATGTCAGGCCCACGCCCGTGCACAGAAACTGGTTGCGTGCGCATGAAGTGCTGCAACCGCACGGTTCCTCTGCCCCGTGCAGCCTATACACCCTGTCAGCCCCACCCCCGTGCACATAAACTGGTTGGGTGCGCAGAATGTGCTGCAACTGCAGCCTTGCTCTGCCCCGTGCGGCGCCGAGAAACGGCTACTACATCCAAGGAAGGCAGCAAGCACGCAAATTACCCAATCCTGACATGGGGAGGTTGACAGATATATTGGTTTCATGTTAGCAGACTTCATAAAAGGATTATTTGAAAAGGCTTTATAATAGAATCGGAGTGAATGTTTCTTAATTGAAGTAGCTTCTTTTATATCATCTAGGAGGATCCCATAAGCAGCATAATCTATAAAAGGATTTCTCCAATCTTCATTAATGGAGGTTGACTTTATGATGTAGCTCAGCTCAATGTGTAAGTTATTTTTGGTAAAAAATGACTCTCTACTTGTTATCATGATCGAATGCTGTCTTTTCAAAGAAACAACCAATGACGCAGCCAAACCTGCCAGTACATCTGCTTCCATATTCTGTAACCGAGACACATGCTCGATGAAGATGCTAAATGAGAAGGTCCTTACGTGGTGGAAATAATGTTCTCCAACTGTGCCTACAGGCTCGCTAAGCTTAACAGAGATTTGATGATGATGTCCATCAACGACAAATTTCTCAATAAGTATTATGTCTAGATAAGACGTACACTTCTCCGTCCCCAAGGGAGTAAGTTAAGATGCATCGCAAACTATTATCTTTATTCATTTTGGATAAGAAATAGGTAATAGGTCCTCAAAGTTTTCCAGAAAAACAATCCTCAGATCCGATGAAACATTCTCATCGAGGTCATCCAAATAATCATCTGCAGCAAACAGTCCCATTTTTGAAGCCCGGTCGCTTCAAGGACATCTTATTCCTAATCCCCAATAGGATTAGATATAATCTCGAAGGGTTCTTTACCAATCAAGATGAATGATGAGATCCGTATCCATATTACCTCTGGATCTATGAATTCACCATAGGTATTAGGTCTACCAAACGAATCTTACCTAAACATTCTACCATGTCAACATTACCTTTGAGCAGATGCACAAAATGGGATTTTATTTGGGAAACTCATCATATACCTATTATTTTTGATGGTATTATCTATCCCAATTTAGTTTAATATACACAATGGATAATGAGTCTATCAAATACTGTGACATTGTTAAGTCATCTTTCAAACCATAAAAATAAAATAAGCCCCTTTATTTATAGAAAGAAAGTGACAACGTTAATTTTAGGAGGATTCAGAGTCCTCCGAATCACTATCGTTTACAAAAATCATAAGATCGTACAGGGTATGAACCCCGAGGATACAAACAGACGACGAAAGGCGTCTACTATGGCTTGTCTTTCCAAGTCAGTAAGAGAAGCATGAACATCATCGACCTCAGTTGGGGACTAGGTGAGTTCATCCAACGAGTAGCCGATGAGGCTCAGGAAGAGTCCCGCCTTGTGCAGTTATGTAGGAGATACCTTATTTTTCTTCTCAGCAGACACTGGAGCTGCAGTAAGGACAAAAATGAACCTAAGTAAATAGGATAATAGAGATTTATGGGAAATATGTGCCATAGACATTTACTCAGCACGGGGTGCTGCACAAGAACAACAGAAGTAGGGCTAAAGTTAGTCTCAACCAGAAAGGAAGCAGATACCTAATCCGTCTCCCTTACCCTCTTCTTTGAAGCATCCTTGGAAGCCATATATCGAAAGTGAATTGGTGTGAAAAGTTAAGAACTGAAGAAAACCCACCCGGGTACTTAATAGGGAAAGTTGACGGTTCGAATTCTCATGCATAATTTGTAAATGAAGGGAAGCGATGGCTTGTTTCCTAGAAGACCTGAGCGAACAAGTTCAGCATAACATCTAAAGGGATACATGCCTGTTAGGATTCTGTGGGTTTATTCTTCCTTTCTCTTTAATCGAGGCAAAAATTGATCGGTCAGCAATACGCGATAATAAAATAGTATCAATCCAAGATTTTATTTTGAATCATGATTACATATGATGGAAATCTATTACATCTAGATTTTTATTACAAAATTATGATTACATATTATGGAAACCTATCACAGAGCCATCTTTATCTCTTCACTCCTCAGTGCAAATCTCAATATATGAAAGAGAATCCATATTGATGGATAATAAGAGAGTACACAATATAGAGTCGGGCTTGCATAAGTTTGTTCAAAATATGCATGAACCCACTCTGTTACGAAGATGCGCCGCTAGGACCTGACCCAAAAAACCAGCAATCATATCCTGGCCGCATACGGGAAATAGCTACAACGAGTTGGGTTTGAAGATAATGAACATTCTTCAAGATAATATGTTTGTTCAGTATAGAAGATAATATGTCTGTTTAGTATAAACAAAAACATATATGATATCCTTCCATGCTCCATTGCGAAAGAAGCGAGCCAGTATGCTTTCTGCACAGAAAGGCATATTTTACACACATAAGTTTTCAAAAGGAATCGGTAACATAGACCTGTAAACAAATATCTCACCTATCTTTGGAGAGCGCCTCCTCCTACAAATCTTTGAAAACCAATAGAACTAACCGTGCCACGCTGCTATTATGGTCTTTATAGACCTACACTAGAGGATATCCATGATTGGTTTCATAACCGAGAAGTGGAGAGTTCTAATGGGGTTCAACTCATACTTATAAGGAGAAGATGAGGTAATCTTCAGAAGTTGCTCTCATAAAGCTGCACATATTCCTTGAAGATCGCGTCAAATCAAAGATTACGCATTTAAAGTTGCACATATTTCGTACTTGAAATTCAAATATAGCTCTAAATCAGGCAAGAAAATCTAGTAAAAGTATAAGATCAGGAACTAAGCAGGAAACTCATATAACTATGAAATCTAGGCTGATAATAAAATAAGGAATTTAAAAGCAACTAAATACTACAACAGATATAGAAATCACACATAAGCTAAGGAATAATATATGTAGGACATGAATAAATATACCTCCTGAATCAAACAAATACTAGTAACGAGCTCGGATATCATTCTCACGCTCCCAAGTCGACTGACCCGGTGAGTGATGAACTAATGAAACACAAACTAGTTGGATAGGCCAGTTCTTGAGAAAATTCTCTTTTCGGTCCAAAATGGGTACGAGTCTTTCCTCATATGATAGGTTGGTACCAACGACCATCTCAGAATAATCTAGGATATGGCTCAGATATGGAACATATCGACTGAACTGAGATACGTAAAATACATCATGTACCTCACAAAGAGATGGCGAAAGAGCTAAACGATAGGTGTCATCTCCCACGCGCTCGAGAATATCGAAGGGACAAATAAATCTAGGACTAAGCTTTCCCCGAACTCTGAATCTGATAACTCCACGGGTAAGTAAAATCCTAAGAAATACGTGGTCGCCAACAGAAAATACAAGATGACGTCGATATGAATTTGTATTCCCCTGTTGTGCAACAGTGATGAGACAATGAACTTCTCTTTGCCCCAGTAAACATGGCTTTACATTTTTCCCACAATGAAAGATGTTAAACCTCGAGGATGCCCAGTCAGAGGAGGTTCGACCAGCTTGTCAAACATTTGAAGGAGTTTACCGGAATACTCATTATTGAAAGCAAAAACTCTTTCTCATGAGGAGTCCCCATTCCTCAAAATCTGAAGCAGATTTAGCTAGGGGTAACCATAACCTTGAATCGGAGATAGATAGTGTGGACTCCAACTATACAATGCTCTCTACTAGCCCTTTTATTGTACGCAGAGAGGCTAGTATATATATATATACGCCATTGGCGATGAACAAGATATTCCTCCATCAGGGAATATTGAGCAATGTCTAAATTCATTGGAGGCCGCACTCAAAGACATGAATGGTATGATACAGAACATGCATCAACTTATGATGGTCCAACACTCTTCCATGCCAGTACCTGTTCAGGCGTCCACGCTAATTGCCACACAACCTACCCCAGGAGTGACACTCCCGCAGGGAAATATAAATCCGAATGCTATTACTAATCAAGAATCAGCCGCACTAACTGTTATATAAATTACAGGGCAATATAACTGTTATATAAATATTTCCTACCTTATTCTTTATTACTTTAGTTCTTGTCTTGATATATTTTCATAGGTTTTAGATTTGTTTATTCTCATGTTATTTCTATATCTAACTGTGAGATACGAAGCTTGATCCTGGTATTATATATGATATCCATGTTTTTCTTGTAGAACTTAGTCACATACTAGGTTGTACCCTAGTGATTTTAAGTTTTATGGAATTCAGACCAGTTTTGGTTTCCTAAAAATATATTTTTATATTATTTTGAGGAATTAATCAATCAAGTCTTAGAATTTATAAAATTTAATGGGATCGTATTGTAGAAAATATCATTTTATTCAATTTTGACCTTTGAAATATCGAATTCTGACTTAAAACAAAAAAATTATGTTCGAAACAAGTTTTGAGTTTTTCCCCAAGTTTGGCTACTGTGACCATTCGAAAATCCTACGAAAATCCATGAAAATCTGACAGATCTTCCAAATTATGGTCCCAAACCCTGATGTTTTGTATTCGATAAATCGAGGATACTCCGAGGAGATCCGTCGGATAATCCGAATTAGTATGTTTTGCTTGATTTTGGTTGTTTTCGTCTGTTTTTGATATTTTCTTCGATGATGATTTGTTAGGATGATTAAAAGATCTTTTATAGTTAGTGGATGATTATACACCCTATATACTTGACATGAGTATATGAGTACAAGTTATATATTGTCCTGATTCCTGATAGTGGCTCGTAGTAGCGCACTCATGATTCCTAACTCATGAATTTTCCTGTTGTGTCTTGTTATAGTATACTCTTGTCTTGTCTAGAACAACGTGGTTATTTTTCTATCTTGTACTTGTACTTGTGATTGTTAAATCCTTGTCCAGTCTTACATATCCCTGAGGGGAGTAGCTTATCTAGGATGGATTCTGCAGAATGCCAGATGCAAAATCCTAAATAAAATATTAAGGATTAATAACTAGCCTAAATAACTAGAGAATATAGGGAGGGAAGAATCTCCAGGTTCATATAGTCCCGTTAACTTGTCACTTTTTTTGAATGGATTTGGAGCTCTCCGTCATGAGGGAGAGATTTTTAGCATACCAATGAGTGGGGCAATCATTTATATATATATATATATATATATATATATATATTATTAGCTCACTATCGTGTGGAGCATTCATGGCTCGCCATTGTGTGATGCATACTGAGCTCAATGTTGTGTGATACCACTTTCTTAGGATGCAGGTCGTTTGGTTGTGCATCTGCTATATATATTTGCTAAGTTTCGGTTGGATAGCTTGGACCGTCTGTAGGCCATGTGACTGTACAAAAATTCTCAACTTGTATTTGTTAGTAATTAGGATTTGTGATAACCCTAGTTTGCTATTGTAGCAAGCCATATTTCTTTATTGGCCGTGATTAATGGATGGAGTCTATTTCCTGCTTATGTTAGTGCTTGCCTTTATACTTGATCTTGCCTTGTTTACTTACATGTTTACTTTCTATGCCATGTTTCCTGATCCTGTACATACATGTTACATATGTTTACTTCATATGATCTTGTATATGTTCATATGTTCCTGTTTACTTTATATGTTTTCAGTTTTCTTTCATATTTCATGGTGCACTTTATTATTATCATGGTGGTTACTTGTTGTCTTTTGTATATAGTTATTTTGCTTGCATATTGGTTTTAGGTGGCCTTCTTTGTGGTATTGCTATTGGGGTATGATCTCACAGGTTTTGTATGGCCAGATCTTGTAGTGGAACCCGATGATCTCCCTATCTTCCACTGGATGGTAACCACCCGGAGGACCAGAGTACCTGAGTGGGTTTCTATTTTATTCTTCAACTAGTATCTGTACGTTATTCTTTTGTGGATTTTAGCCTACGATGACTTGTTTAGCTCATGTTTTGGACTTGACATATAGCCTACGGCCATGACATGATTTGTGCATATTCTAGACTATAGCTCGAGATGATCATGTACGTCTTATACTCTTCCTAGTTCTTTATTTTGTACAACTAGCTTCATGATCATCTATGTATATATAGTTTGGGATGCTTTAATATCTTATGTCTGATGATCATATATCTTGTATTTTATTGATTTTCTTATGATTGAGACAACTAGGATTGCTTGACTTAGTATTGATTGTTGGATTGTATAGTAACCACCCCCCATGTCTTATAAAACTGTGATAATATCTCGGGGTACTAGAGTACTCTGGTATACATAGTTGGACGAGTTACGTCCCTGCTCTCCAGTATTCTAGTTAATGGACGTGACATTAGGCCCCTAATAGCAAGTTCCTCAAGAAAGTACGAGTTAACAAAACAAAACCCAAATAATATAAAATATATAACTTGTGCCATAACATGAACATGTATTCCATTGTCGAGGTAGTAAACCATCCTGATATCTAACAAGGACAAGAGGTGATGTACTACACTAAGATAGAGTACATCCCCATACCATGGTCAGGTGATAGAATACAAGATCAAATTGGTTTAACATATAGGCTAAACAATTCTTACTTCTTGCTAGATGAGTATTTGGGTTATCGAAGAAATATAATATCGGGATACTCAAATCGAGCAAAACCAAAGCGGAACTAGCCAACCATATAACTGAATAATCAGTAACAATCTACAGTACCACCCAATGACATATCACTACCAGAATAAGTCAAATTAGCGACGTCTGGAAACGTCACTAAATAGCATAAAAATGTCGCTAAAAAAATATAGCGACATAATTAGCAACGATTTATTGATTTCACTTTTAAGCTAGTCGCTGACAGGGAAAACGTCGCAAAACGTCGCTATAGTGACATTTTCTTGTGACGTATTTGCGTCGCTAATATTTTTTATATTAGCAACGTTTAGAGACGCAACGTAGCTATATTAGTGATGTGTTGTCTATCAAACGTCACTAATATTTTTCTATTTAGCTATATTTTGTAACACATTTAGCGTCATTCTGCTGAACTGGTAAATACTGTCATGTCAGCAATTTAACGATATTTAGCGACATAATTAGCGATGTTATGATATAGTTAGCGACGTATTCAGCGACATATATAAATGTCGCTAAATATCGCTAAATTCCAAAAAAACATGGAATAAATGTATGCTTGTAGTTTGTCATATATCATTGTAATATCAAAATTCATAAAAATAGACAAACCCGGAGCAACCCTCCATTGAATTTTTTGGGTTCGCTGACCCCTTTGGTGGAACACTCAACACCGGTCAATTTCCATGCATTCAATATAAATAATAAAGTAAAATTTTAAAAAATACACATTCTCAATAAATAAAGTATGAAAATAAATTTTTAGCAAATTTACATGTATCATACAAACTGTCTGGAAATTTTTTTCTAATAAGCATCACAACTAGAACTGGATGTGAACAAATAAAGTCTAGAACACTATCTCAATACATAAATGACCCAATATCATAGGCAAAAAGTCTAAAAATAAATAAACTATCCTAACTAGGACTACTGCTGATCCGAAGGAGGAGGAGCACCACGATGAGCTTGTCCAAAGAATAACTACTGCTGATCAGGAGGAGGAGAATGAGCAATGCTACGAATCTGGGATATCAGCGAAGCCCACTACTCCGGTAAAATCATTATGGCACCCGATGGAGGAGTCTGTATAGTCGATGTAGATGTCGATGTCGACGGACCAGGAGGATGTATCTTCTCCAGCACTGTCAGTCGAGCGTTGCAAGTATCTATGACCGATAACAACCTCACAGTACTCTGCTCCATTAACTATCTCATCTGAACCTGTGACATCTGCAGCCTCGCTAGTGCATCGCCCTCGGCTATATGCTACCCCTGTAATGCCATCACGTTGTGCTCTATTTACGTGGCCAGATCCCTCAGCTCCGTGATGCTACGCTCAAGCGAATAAAAATGTTCTACGATCGTCGAATCGTCCGTTTGCGGTGTAGGCTGCGACGTAATCCTTTGTAGCAACTCGTCACGCAGAGACACAATCTGATGGTCAACCCTCTCTTGTTAGGCTCGTACCGACTCCTGGGAGGGCTGTATGGTATAAACACTGGCAGAGGGGGTCCTAGAGGACTGTGATGCAACATAAGCATCGTAGGATCTCGTACCCTTCTACAAACTAATAACGGTGGTCATCCATAGCTCGTCAACCGACGGAGCTGGGTGGACTGGGGGCAGTCGGTTGGGTCTCGTCCATCTGCTCCTCGCTCCCCATAGTACCGTTAGCAGGAGGAACGATGGATGTAGGAGTAGTCTTAGGCCTGGAACTGCTCCTCCCAGGAGTACTGTCAGGAGGAGATAGTGGTTGAAAGACTAAAGTAATGGGAGACGAGGGTCCGGACCCAGTACCATGTCCCGAAGGAAAACTGCCAGTCGAAGTAGCATGTCGTCTAGATACTCTACCTCTAGACTGACTGAACTATCCGGATCGTTCAGTCATACCTAAATTATGATAAACAAAATAAAAGTTACAAGGAAATAGTTTAAATACAGTACATGTCACTAAATGAAAAGAAGAAGAAAAATATAGTACATAGCCACAAGTACATGTTACTAAATAGTTTTTACATTCCACAGCTAAAATATAATAACATCACAAAATAATACTCAATTAAATGTTGTAAACAAGTCTAGATAATAATCATAAGTCTAATCCAGAAAGATAATACATCTAAGAAGTCCAATCTAGAAAGATAATACAACGATAAGTCTACCAGAGACAAATTTGGGCATGTCAGAAGACTAAATAGATTTTATTTTATTTTTAATCCTCTCCTAAAAATTTATCTTCTTCATTTTCCTCGTCCTCCTCTTCCTCTTCCTCCTCATCTTAACTTTCATCTACTTTACCTTCCTCTTCGAATAATGGAGAACTTCCATTAAGTCCATATCTACATAATTTGTTACAAGAGGTAGCTCATCCTCTTGATAAGCTATTTCGTCAACGTCAAAAGTATTTCTAGCTTTGGTCTTGCATACTTTTCACCAGTCTGATCTCATTGTTCTACGTTTAGAATAAGTCGTGAAGTACACGAGCTGAGCCTGACTTGATAGGAAAAATGGTTCATAGCATTGATATCGACGCCTATAGTTTATATCCACAAGACCATGCTTGTCTTTTTTTCCAACCTTGATCTTGGATCGGATCGAACCAATCACGCCTAAATAACATGATCTTAGCAAGCTCCATTCCATAATTATATGTCAACTCCATAATCATTCGTAAGACGCCATAAA
Source organism: Iris macrosiphon (assembly GCA_036927795.1). NCBI lineage: Eukaryota > Viridiplantae > Streptophyta > Magnoliopsida > Asparagales > Iridaceae > Iris > Iris macrosiphon. Next base: position 96,431,392 of record JAYESA010000020.1, on the reverse strand, counting down.
AATTATTGTCTGTATTGACATCTTTTTAGTTTAAAGATCTGATACACAAACAACTATTTTTTGTGGAATCAAGATTTAGAAAGTTGTCTCTGATCGGAGCAGTTGTTGACTTGAATCTAAAACCATTTACACAATAGCTTGGCCAGATTTTGACGGCATAAATTGGCCCCTTAGCTAGAGTTCTAATAGATTCATTCTCAAGTGATGTGTCTGGACGATCGACCTAAATACCACAAGATAAGAAATTAAGTTCAACATTTCATTAATTATTTTAGAAAGTGCATATAAAAAAGAAATTAGCGAGCTCCTAACATATGCACTCAACCAAGAAGGAAAATGACGTCTTATTTCTTGTTCTATTTCTTTATATGTTATGTATGGTCTCATCAACCTCGCCACATCATTAAATATGCTAAAAAACAACAAAATATTGCCTAATTAGTGTAACAATATTAGCGTATACTATTACATTGAGATGACTTAAACGTGGACGTATTAATTACTTACCCCTCTAGCTTCTCCACTTCATCCTCGTCATAGTTGAGTAATATATATAACTGAGTAGTGTAACCTCCCCTAATTTTCTAGGATTTTTTTATAATAAGGAATAATAGTACGTATACGAAGAACGTACCAATAATTAGTAGTAATAATAGTTATAATAATAATAATAAAATAGACTAAAATAATTATTTTATAGAAATAATATTAATTATAATAATTAATATTAATATTAATAATAAGAAAGAGTAGAAAAGAAATAAATAAATAAAAGAAATAAGTAAAGAAAAAAACTAAACATAAAAAACACAACACCACAACAACTATAACATATAATAGCAGTAGCAAGTAGCAAACAACCCTACCCCTACACGGACTCGACCAGCGCGTATGGCTAACCCCCCTTCTCTATCGAGGTATATATATACACATATATGTATCGTAATGAAAACCCTAACCCTAATCCTTTTCTCCTCTCATCTTTGTCATGTTCTCCCCGCTGACCTCAGACCACCGTACGACCACCTGTACCGCCGTCGGAACCGCCACCGTCGACGACCGTGAGAACCGCTCGCGGCAACCCCCTAGTTCGTTCGTTAGAACTAGCAGTCAGGTATCCATGTTTCCACTCATAATTCTTCATACATACTTCACCAATTTTCGATCAAGTTGCTTAAATTTAATCACAACATGAACACCTTTAAATGTCTTCAAATAGTTTTATCCAAATAACCCTATTTCTGTTTTAAATTCATCCGAAACTTTCTGAAAAATCTATTTATTTCATACAAAGCAAAATACCAAAAAACTGAGCCATGAGCCCATATAGGAAGGTTGATTCCTTCTAGAATAATTAAAGAACATGAAATCTATTTCCATAGACCTAAAGACAACCTATATGGCATCAAAACGATGTATTGTTTACATATATTTGATTATTAATTATGTGCTAAATTGTTAGTTAAAAATCATGAAAAATAGCTTTTATAAACTAAAAAATTTTGCGATATGGAGTGTGTCCCGACAAACCGGACTACCTCATCACGTACTAGTTGCACCTAAAGGTGCATATAATATATCCTAACGTGTGGACTTTCGCAATAGTTGATTTGGACGTGTGTGCATGCCGGAATCAACCTGTATTGGTCGAAAGTCCATTGTATCGGCATTTCACAAAATACCCTAAAAGTTTGTGATTGCTTATCGGAATGCGATAAAACTTGTGCCAATGAATCTATGGTATCACGCTGGTCTTGTGACCCAAGTTTCACGCAATTCTGAGAAAGTTGACCGAAACTATTTCATGGGTCCCACAGTTTGACTTAAAGAGTAATTTTTTTGATTGGCTCACCAAAATCCAAAATTGGACATATTATTGAGTTCATACCGTCGTTTAAGATTTGTTTGACCTATAATTTTTCTAATCTAGAGAACTTTACCCCTGGCATATTTTTTGGTACAAAGTGGACCACATATGGACCTTACTTTGGGCTAAAATTACCGTTTTGCCCATGTGTCCAAATTGGACGAAAGGATAGAGTTTTGTGACTATCTTACTTATTCTAAAGACGTTGGTGATGTTTATTTAAGTATCTGAAGACGTTCTTTCAGAGTCCCTACCTTCGATTTCTTGTGCATGTCGTTTGGACGTTTATATTACTCTGATTACTGGCCAGACAAGTATACCCTGTCATAGTACTGTTTAGTTACATTCCTTTTCTGCATATTTAATTTTTGTTATTTATTTCTATTTATTTTGCTATATAAAACTGTGCATCCAAGAAAGACTTGGGTGCAACGACAGTTGCCTTAATCATGCATGTTAACCTAGTTTTAAAAGACCATCCCATGATTGAGGCATCATTATGTTTCATTTGGTCATGACACATTTGTTACACGAGTTGTGAGTCTCATGTAGGACACAAACTTGTGTATTAGGCTGGCCACCTGTACGTAATGGTCATGCGACGGATAAGGAATAACTGTTAATAGAAATACCATATTTTAGCAAACTTAGTAGTTACTAGAGGTATTTACGTGTGATAGATGTGACACGTTAGTAGCATTGGCTGGGAAGAACAATGAGTAAGCGTATGTGACTCCTTTACACTTTTTTTTGTAACCCGCACGCTCCATCGAAGATGCGTAGTCAGATGTCATTTATATATTATTTACAGGCGGCCTCTAACGGTCGAAAGACGTTATGCTTTGTAGGCCACTAATTTCCAAGATAAATTATGCCAATCTTATTATTTAGCCAGATAGTCAATACGCGAGAAAAGTTATTCTTAAATTGCATATCACATAGACTGGTTAGGCGACCCTGTTAGATGTTTTACTTTTAGTACATTATTAGCATGCTTTTATGTATATTGTTATGTCCCTCTGAGGACCTAGTCCCTTTCCAGGTATAGATGATCAGGATTATCCGCAGGAGTACGGACCGAGACCTAACTCATCATTCTCTGTCGAGGAGGTCTTACCCTCTGAGTACCCATGATTACTTCATAGCTGATGGATCTTCTAGCCGTTGTTTCATATTTGACATTTTATTTTATATTGGAGTTCTTACCTCCTCTTCCATTTTAGTTGATATAGTCGTTGGTAGTAGATTTGTCTCCACCCGACTATTATTCTTTTATTACTTCATACTTGAGACTTGCAGTTATTTATTTTGGTACTTCTTTACGCATTACTGTAGGTGAGATATAGCTGTCTGTGACTTGTATTGACAATATATGTACTACTTATAAATTATTTATTTATATTATAACGTACATGTGTGTTATGATTTTTCCAACATAATGGAGTGTCATATATATACGGCTGACATGCTACGTATTCCTAGTACTACCTATTTTGGGACAGGGGCGTGATATATTTTTGTGGTGGCCTATGTAGGTCAAGAGTATATTATCTCGGTTACGTTACTGTATCGAGCAAGCCTGCAAATATGATTAGAGCATAGGATCTCATCCACTTATTTAATCACCTCCTTTGAATTCCAATTTTGTACTTTCCTTGACTGCTTGAATTGTATCTATCTTGAACTTGTTCTAACGTTGTCCTTTTCTTTGTGTCTAATAAGATGAATCCTTCTAATGGACGTGTTGCTCCCCTAGCCATCACAGCAGGTGAATTAGCAACTCAGAAAGAATCTAGAGTTCTGCCTTCCTCGACGATGTCCCCGACTATACCGCTCCAGCCGGGACAATTATCGCAGGAAGGCCAGTCACCCCCATAAGTTCAGACGGACCCTTAGACTCCAGTACCTCCGGTGGGGCACCAGCCGCAGCAAAGTATAAATCCCCAAGGTATATGCCACCACCGCCACCCTAGTTTTTGCCTCAGTTCGCCTTGCAGATACCCTTCATGCCACCTCTATAGTTTTTACAGGCTGACAAAAATGGTACCTCGACCTAGTTCATGCAAGCCATGATGTAGGCTCAGTGATAGCAGAATGAGCTACTGAGGTAAGCTCTTATAGCTGAAATGAACAGGCCACCAGCCCCTGTACTAGTACCAGCCCTGGCGCCACAACCTTATGAGGGCAATGTTAAGAGTTTCACTTAGATGAACCTGAAGCACTTCAGAGGAACATAGACACCACTAGAAGTCTCCGAGTGGCTCATTAGCACCGAAAAGTTACTGAAGGCATCGCAGTTACTAGTGGATATATGGATGACAGTAATAGACCTTCTACTTGAGGATAACACCCACCACTGGTGGAAGGCCGAGCAAGGGCAATATGGCATCGACCAGACGTGGGAGGACTGAACTCTTCAACGAGAGATTTTTCTACCAATGTTCAAGATGTTCTCTACTATCATGATCTACACCCAGTATAGGGATGCAAGTCGAGAATAATGCCCAGCCTTCGCCGCAGCATCGGCAATAAAACGCTATTCGGGTAATCTATCTAATCAATATAATATGCCACCAACAATATAAATATACTCAATCACAGATCTAAGATGGAAATACGGACGAATATGATCAAGAATGGAATAGTCACAATACAACTCATAAGTCAAAATAATAACAAATGAGTCCGAGAAATACTAAAAGTAAGCTGGAGACAAATCCAGTACAAAGAACTAATCCTCTAAGCTATGAGTCCCGGGTCGTCTGTCTGAGTCATGATGAGACCCTCCTGAGCCAGTGTCTCTATCTCTAAGCCTACAATATCCTGAGGTCCGTAATGAGTGTGGTACCATACCTCGGTGTCATCTGGAAAAAATATATCTAGTCAGGAAAGGAGCAGAGTACATCTCTAACAGCAGTTCTAATAAATGATATAAACTATATAACAGTAAATAGAGCGAATATACAAGATGTAATATACAGGTACAAGAGATATGCAATAAAGGAATACTGGAAACAAATACAATAATGAGCAATATAGAAATGCACAAGAAATACCAATACTAAGTGAGTAAGTACCAACTTTAACATGTGATCGACTTGGAAACTTGCACAAGGATAATCGCTTGGTTAATCATACGTGCGGTGTATGATCAACACTCACAAGGAACAAGACATACACAAGGAGGGTATGATCACATATCTATACTACATACTCTCCGCCCCCAACCAGTATAGGGGATCCAACCATGGTACGTTATGACACGGGATTCTCTGGGTATGTAGCTAGTCTTCCCAAGAATCAATGTATGTACATGTACAAAAAGAACAAGAAACAACGCTTGCACAAGATACACTATAAATTCCAAAGAATAATATCTCATGACGAGATCCGGATATACCAATCCGTGTAACCATCATGTCAAGAAATCAAGGATATCTATAATAAATACAAGAGACAGGGAGGATATCATCAATAAGAAACTATCAGAGAATATACTCGCCTAAAATTCGGTAAATAGTATCAAAGATGTCCGATACGGTACCTCAAAGACCTAAATATGGAATATTACATCAATACAAAGTTTTGGAATAAAAATAAGTCAAACTAGTCAACTTCTAGGTCATAAAGCGATTTCTAAGGCAAAATAGTCAAACTATGTCAACTCTAGGTCAAACTAGTCAAACTTGGTCAAACTAGCTATTTCTAGGTTGTATGAGTCCATCTATAGGATATTGGGTTCATACACTATGTAACTAGGCCATACTAGCTATACTAGGATACTAGAAAATCAACAAGATACTGTATCATAAGATACACAATTTATTATATATAAAAATATCATAATATGCATATACAAATAACAATATATATTACTCCTAACTAAACAAATGCTAAGTGGATAGATTGGCTTTGAACCAAAAGTGGTATTAGACTACCTATACTCCATCTTGATATGCAAACCCAATACCTTGAGTAAAATCAAATATCTTGGCATTACCTTGGTATCACAAGGTAATTCAATATCTAATATATAACTAATACCTAATACCTTACTATACATTAATATATATTTAACTTATGACAATACAATACTAAACTACTATACTAACATACCCCTTCGGATATTCAATACCCGTACCCAAGATACCTCACTCTCATTACCTTGGTGTATCTCAAGGTAATCTAGAAATACTACTAATCAATGCTAACTAGTATTTATCTACATATCTATATCTCCATATATACATATAACTAACTAATTACCTATACACTTATAGACTTGAGCTATAAGCTCAAGGCTAACCTCCCCTTCGAGTTTACACTTCACGAAGTTGCTGCTCTTGCTCTTGCTGTTGCTACTACAATTACTGCTGCTCTTGCTGTTGCTGCTGCCCTTGCATTTGCTGCTGCAGCTGCTGTTGCAGCTGGCATTGCTGCTATTGTAGTTGCTGGCATTGCTGCTAGCTAGCTGCTATTGCTGCTGCAGCTGCTGTTGCAGCTGGCATTGCTGCTATTATAGTTGCTGGCATTGCTGCTACCTAGCTGCTATTGCTGCTGCCCTCTTGTTGCTGCTGTTGCATCTCCTTGTTGCTACTGCCTATGTTGTTTATGCCAGCAACCCGACCCCCCTAGTACATACATACACACACATCTATGCGCACACACACACACACACACATACAAACACACACACACATACAAACACACACACAAACACACACACACACACACACACACACACACACACACACACACACACACACACACACACACACATATATATATCCCTCATCATATATCTATCTATACATATATACATAACACTAGATATATACATATAAACACCAATCACCATACATATATATATATATATATATATATATATATATATATATATATATATAAACATAATATCACTATACATATATATACACATAACCATACAAATATAACACTCTAATAGATATAACCAAGTTATATTGAATTGAAATGCAAAGAAGCAAACACGTGGAGTGTATCGCACCCGTATCACATTAGATCTATGATACGCTTGCGATACAGCTCCACCACATAACCAATTGTATCCCAACGGACACGAGCAAGTCTAAAATAATAATTATGAATAATACGAAGAGCTAACTACTCATCTACGTGTCTGTGTCAAAATATGACATGCTCAAACTCCCGTGTCAGAAAAAATCTCCAAATCAACTCGTATCTCTAAATTGTCGGGATACGACCTACACATATCCAATTATGGATACGATACTAGCCACACACAATCAAACATATATTAATTTGGTCTAATTGACCTATTGACAAATATAAGTTGTGTCAATCTCGGAATTCTCCCAAAATTTACACAAAATATCACATAACTTTCTCCATAGGCCTCCTATGAACCTAATTCCAATTCCTATGGTAGCCTTAGCATATGGGATGGTTCCTAATGATTAAAACATAGATTTAGAGTCTAACTAGAGGGGAAAAAACTGAATTATACCATTTGAGAGATGGATTCCCAATAAAATCTCCAAATTGAGTGAAACGAGCTTTCAACTTGTAGATCATGGCTCCTCCTTGTAGATCCTTGCTTATCCTTGTAGATCCTTGCTTTAATAGCCTCTAATGGTGATTTGGGAAAGAATTAAAAAGAAATTTGGGTAAAATTTGATATGGGAATGAAAAAATTTGGAAGAAAAAATTCTAGATCTAGATTTGAAATAAAAATGAAGAGAGATATTTTCCTCCCATTTTCAAATATGGCCGACCACTATTCCCCCTTCCCAAGCTACTATGTAAAGTCTAAATTACCACTTGGGACCTCTCATAAAAAAAATAATTAAGGAAGGAAGGTTCTAGTCTAATTGGTTTGACTTAATTAATCCTCCTCCTAATGATTGGGCTTATTATTGGGCTCAATTCTAACTAGAATTAAATGTTGGTCCATGGATCTAATCTAAACTAGTTAGGTTTATTAACACAAGTCTAAAATAATATACTAACATCTAATAATAAATAAATAATACAATAAATAAATTTATAACATGCACAATACTTAATTAATTATAAAATAACCAAAATATCCTTTTCTAAAAAATATGGTAGTGACAAGTCTACCCCCTTAAAATAATTTTGTCCCCGAAATTCAAAGATGAAACTAGCCACAAAAAATAAAAACAGAACAGAATCAGGAAAGAACATACCTCAAGGCACAAACAAATATGAGTAATGCTCTCGCATTTTATCCTCTCTCTCCCAGGTAGACTCCCCCGGAGAGTGATGCCTCCATGCGACGCGTACCAAATGAATAGTCTGGTTCCTCAACACCTTCTCTCTCTGATCTAGAATCTCAACTGGCTACTCTGGATAGGTAAGAATAGGGCCCACCTCTATCTCCGAGTAATCCAATACGTGACTAGGATCCGCTACGTACCGTCTCAACTGCGACACGTGAAATACGTTGTGCACTCCCTCCAATACAGGTAGCAAGTCTTGTCTGTAGGCAACTGCACCGACCCTCTCGAGAATACTGAAAGGTTCGATGAATCATGGACTAAGCTTCCCGCCTCCATCCAAATGAATCATGCCTCGTATCGGAGAAATCCTCAGAAACACCAAACCACCCATATAGAATAAAACACAATATTAAGAACTTAATCTATAATAAACAGCCAATATCAAGCATAAAACAAAATCTAAACTATACCTCAAACTCCAAAGCTCTCCGGTGGCTATCGGTCCAATGCCGTTGTCTGTCCTGCGCCACTCGAAGTTTGTCTCTGATCAGCTTAACCTTCTCTGCTGCAACCACAACCATCTCTGGCCCTAAAAAAACTCTCTCTCCAACATCGTCCCATGACAAGGGAGTACGACATCTCCGACCGTACAGAGCCTCAAATGGTGACATCTCTATACTAGCCTGGTAGCTGTTGTTGTAAGAAAACTCTACCAAATGGAGATGGTCTTCCAAAGATCCTCCAAAATCTAGTACACAGGGGTGCATCATATCCTCAAGAGTCTGAATGGTCCTCTCTGACTGCCCATCTGTCTGGGGATGATATGCAGTACTAAACTTAAGCTGGGTGCCCAAACTCGCCTGCAAAATCCTCCAAAAATAAGAAGTGAAATAACTATCCCGATCCGAGACTATGCTGACAGAAACCATATGTATCCTGACGATCTGTCTCACATACATCTCTACCAGCTTCTCCGTAGACAAACCCACATTGAAAGGCAAAAAATGGGCCGACTTGGTCAACCTATCAACGATGACCCAAATCGCGTCTTTCCCTCCTGGAGATTGTGGAAATCCGGACAAAAAATCCATAGTAGTATGGTCCCACTTTTACTCTGGAATGGGTAATGGCTAAAGTAAACTGCCTTGCCTCTGCCTCTGCCTCTGCCTCTCGGCTTTTACCTGCTGGTACACTAAGCATCTAGATATAAACTGTGTCACTTCCCTCTTTATGCTATACTACCACACACTCTCTCACATATCCCGATACATCTTGTTGGCACCTGGATGTATGAAATACTGAGAGCGATGCGCTTCCTGCAATACCTCCTCATGCAGCTCTCCACTAGGCACACACAATCTAACACTATGTCACAAAGAACCATCCTTAACAATGGTGAAATCATCCTCCAATCTTGCTCTCACCTGAGCTCTGATGCTCCTCAGAGATATATCCTTATACTGGGTTGCCTTGATCCTGTCTATCAACTCTGAGTGTATCTACAACCCCCATATCTGTATAGCAAAAGCATGAACTATCACCTTAATGCCCAAGCTTTCCAAGTCCTCCAACAAATACCGATCCTGCGTCAATAACATAGCTATCGAATACCTGCTCAAGGCATCGACAACTATATTGGCTTTCCCAGGATGATACTACAAAAAGATGTCAAAATCCTTTATCAGTTCCAACCACCGACGCTGCCTCATGTTCAACTCCTTCTGCGTGAAAACATACTTCAAGCTCGTGTGTTCTGTGAAGATCTCCACACGCTCTCTGTACAAATAGTATTTCCACAACTTCAGGGCAAAAATAACTGCTGCCAACTTCAAATTGTGGGTAGGATAGTTCTTCTCATGAGGATGCAATTGCTTGGATGCATAGGCAATCACTTTCCTATTATGCTGAAGAACACAACCCAAACATTTTTTTGAAGCATCACTATAAATAGTAAAACCTCCAGACCCTGATGGCAACGTCAAAATAGGAGCAGTCATCAACCTCTTCTCCAATTCCTCAAAAACAACCTGGCAGTCCTCTGTCCAAACAAACTCTACATCCTTTTTGGTGAGCCTGGTCATCGGCTCGGCAATCCTCGAAAAATCTAGCACAAACTTCCTGTAATAGCCTGCCAATCCTAAGAAACTCCTGGTCTCTATTACTGAACTCGGGGTCTTCTAAGACTCCACTGCTGCGATCTTCTTGGGATCCACTAAAATTCTATCACCAGTCACAACATGTCTTAAGAACTCCACCTTGTCCAGGGAGAACTCACACTTGAGTATGTCATCGATGTCTTCGAGTATATGAGTATGTCATCGATGAACACCACCACTAACTTGTCAAGGTACTGATGGAACACCTTGTTCATCAAATTTTTAAATATTGTCAGGACATTAGTCAACCCAAATGGCATCACCATAAACTCATACTGACCATACCGAGTTCTAAAAGCAGTCTTCGGTATGTCCTCCGGCTTCACTTTCATCCGGTGGTAGCCTAATCTTAAATCTATCTTAGAAAATACCTTGGCACCACTCAACTGATCGAACAAGTCATCAATCCATGGTAAAGGATATTTATTCTTGATAGTAAAATTATTCAATGCCCTATAAATAATGCACATGCACATGCACACTGATCCATCCTTCTTCGGTACAAATAATACTGGGGCTCCCCATGGTGAAGAACTCGATCTGATAAACCCCTTATCATGCAATTTTTCTACCTGCTTCTTCAGCTCGACTAGCTCGCTATTGTTTACTCTATAGACATGCTGTGAAATTGGTTCTACACTGGCACCAAGTCTATAGAAAATTCAATATCTTGATATAGCAGCAATCCTGGCAATTCCTCAGAAAATACATCCAAGAACTCTGCTATCAACGGATGCAGCAACTTCTTGTCTTCTACCATAGATCCATAGATAATGCCTTCTCCCTGCTCTGCAGCTCCTCTAGCAAACTCAAACTCTGGCTCTCCTGGCGGACCAAACAAAACTCTACCTCTGCTACAATCTATACTAGAACGACGCCTACTCAACCAATCTATCCCGAGTATAATGTCATAGCTCAAAAGTGGTATTATAAGTAGACACGCACTCAACTCCCAGCCTCCCAGAGTAACTCTCTGATCCTTGTAAATTTAACCAGGATAATGCCTCTTCCGTCATGATCTTGTAAGTCCTAATCAAAGACTCAGCTACCAAACCATACTTCAGAGCAAAAGAAAGAGATACAAAACTATGGAAAGCACCACAATCAAACAAAGCTAAAGCTGGAATAGAATCAAGAAGAATAGAACATGTGATGACATCTCCGGTGGACTCAACCTCCCCGACTATCATAGCGAACACTCGTCCCTAACGTTCACCTCCTTGATGCTGGTGCTGGGCATAACGCTGCTGCTAGGTCGAAAGCAGCTGTCCCCTCGGCTATACCGCAGGTGTTCTTGCCTGTGTCCTTAGAGCTGGAGCTGATCCCTAAACTGCACGATGAGGGTTGGAAGGACACTCTCTCAGCTGATGCCCTTTGGTACTACAATAAAAATAAACTCCCAACCTCTTCCTGCAAACTTTCCAGAGGTGGATGGACTTCTTACAGAAGTGGCAAAAAGATTACTGTGACTGTCTCTACTGCTGTAGTACCTGGTGAAATGATGCCCTAGCTGGAGTTTGGTGCTGTTGCAGCTGCTGAAAAGGTCTGGACTGAAAATGAGGACACTTAGCAGTTACTGTGCTGCTACTAGCCCCTAGAAAAGAATTGCGATCTCTCTTATATTTCAAACCCAACTCCCACTCAACCTTGTGCGCCTCCGCAAGTATCTTCGAATAGGTCTCATAGAAAGATGGAATGAGGATCTTCACTTTCCAGTTCAGACCCTCGCAAAAACGGATAGCTCGAACCTCCAGCTCCCTCACCAAATACTTTGTAAATTGGCTCAGCCTACCAAATTCTGTGGTGTACTCCTCCACAGACATGCTCCCCTGAGTAAGGCTCTCAAACTGCCTTCCCAAGTCTAACATGTTCGCCTGAGCAAAGAACTTTATCCTGAAGAGGTCCTTGAACACCTCCCAAGAGTGCCCCACATCAGCAAGAAGTGGCTCATTCCTGAACCAAGTACGGGCTATGTCGAACAGCAGAAGTCCTATTGCCTCAACCTTCAGATCCTCAGCAAGACGGGATACCCTCATAAGAAACTCAATATCCTTAAGCCAATCATCAGCGTAGACGATGCCCTCAGTCCCCTTGAAGACCCGAGGTTCCAGCATCTTGAAGTCCTAAATATTGTCACGACCCGCACCCGAAATTGGGACACGAGTACATGGGTACATCTAGCTTACGCCGTAGTATCAGCGGTAGAATACTGTCTAGGTCAATGCACTATCTAAACAATCTCGCACGAGTATCCAACTCCATAAGGAGACACGGATAACATAATATAATATGAACAACATACTCAATCACATAACTACAGCATGATAAGATATCGAAGAAATAAAATAAAATACAACACAAGTCTAAATATAAATAATCTAACTCAACAATATCCAAGTCTCAACAAAGTATGTCAGAGACAAATTCGGTACCAAAATAATCTACTGAAATAAAACTAACTAGATAACTAGTGATTCCGGGTAGACCTCCCAGAATCACAACTGAACTACCAGGTCCAAGTCTGCAGCTACTCTCCCTATGGTCCATAAAATGTCGGACACCGGTCCTCTAAGGCATAGTGTAGAAAAATATTTTTAGTCGGGAAGGAGCAAAGAACATTTCTAATAGCAGTTATATATCAATGATATAAACTATGTAGCAGTAAATAGATAGAAATATATAAGATGCATATACATGTATGAGAGATATACAATAAAGAAAATACTGGAAATACTATAAATAAATGCAGGAAAGTACAATATGTCAATGAGCAAGAATAATATGACTAAGTGTGTGAGTACTAGTTTTAACATGTGATCGGCTTGGGAACTTGTACAGAAATAATGGCCTGGCTAGTCATACGTGCGGCGTATGACCAACACTAACATGTGAACAAGACTTGTATATGAAGGGTATGATCACATTTCTACACTAAAATACTCTCCACCCCCGACTGGTATAGAAGATCCAACCATGGTACGCTATGGCACGGGATTCCCTAGGAAGGTAGCAAGTCTCCCCAAAAACCAGTGTCTGTACATGCATAAGATAACAATGAAATAAGACTTGTACAAGCTACACCATAAACAAGGAATAATATCTCATGACAAGATCCAGATATACCAATCCGTGTAACCTTCGTGTCAAGAATATGGATATTACACTAGATACAATAAACATAGGGAATATCATAAATAAGAAACTAACAGAGAATGTACTCGCCTTGGGTCCTTAGCTGGTAATACCAATGTCCTATCCCAGAGTATCGTCTGGATGATCCAACAGTCCTATAGATATATCATATAATATAATATTGCATCAGACATTACACTAACACACACGATTAAAACATAATGAACTCAGGGCTATGCTAGGTATTACACAGGTCAACTAGGGTCAAGTGTGCGTCTGATTTCACGGGTGTTGCGTCTGTGATTGCTGTGCAAGACAGACGGTCAAAATGATACGAGGTTTGCCAGTACGTCAGTGTACATGTGGCAGTCTTCTAACAATTACAGGGTTGCAGGTCAATGTAAATACGGGCAAACCTCGTATCATTATGTTTGGTATATGTTTAGTAAAATATATTTTGGTATATATATATATATATATATATATATATATATATATATATATATATATATATACCAAAATACATTTTACTAAACATATACCAATACATACATACATATAAATATATATATATATATATATATATATATATATATATATATTTGGTATATCTCTCATACATGTATATGCATCTTATATATTTCTATCTATTTACTGCTACATAGTTTATATCATTGATATATTACTGCTATTAGAAATGTTCTTTGCTCCTTCCCGACTAAAAATATTTTTCCACACTATGCCTTAGAGGACCGGTGTCCGATATTTTATGGACCACAGGGAGAGTAGCTGCAGACTTGGACCTGGTAGTTCAGTTGTGATTCTGGGAGGTCTACCCGGAATCACTAGTTATCTAGTTAGTTTTATTTCAGTAGATTATTTTGGTACCGGAATTGTCTCCGGCATATATATATATATATATATATATATATATATATATATATATATATATATATATATATATATATATCAAAATACATTTTACTAAACATATACCAATACATACATACATATATATATATATATATACCAAAATAATACTTTTACTATATACATGTATATATATACCAGTACAAACATATTAACATATATCATATATACGGATATATTAAAATATATGTATTGGTATATGTTTAGTAAAATGTATTTTGGTATATATATATATATATATATATATATATATATATATATATATATATATATATATATATATATATATATATATATATATATATATACCAAAATACATTTTACTAAACATATACTAATACATACATATATATATATATATATATATATATATATATATATATATATATATATATATATATATATATATGTATATATACCAAAATAATACTTATATTATATACATGTATATATATACCAGTACAAACATATTAACATATATCATATATACGGATATATTAATATATATATATTGAATACATATATATAAATAGAGAAATACACTAAATACATGTATATGCGTATTCGTATACGAATTATACTAATACAACATATATATATGCACACATACGTACATACGTACACGCGTACGTGTACGCGAGGGAAGGAAGCCGTACCTGTGCGCGTGCACGACGACGGCGAAGACGATAATGACGACGAAAATGATGACGACGAGGTGGTGGTCCGTCAGCGGAAGGAGGGGGCTCGGGAGGAGACTGGCCGGAGTGATTCAAGCGGGGGACTCGAAGGGAAGGTGGTCGAAAAGGAGGAGGCAGGGGGTGTTGTGCTGGTGTAGGGTGGTGGAAGCAAGGGTGGTGGCCGGAGTTAATGGCCGGAGGAGGGGACTCTGATGATGATGGTAGTGGTGATAGTTCTGATGGTGGTGGTGCCAGGGGGTGCTGGTAGGAGAAAGGAGAGAGTGGTCGGAGAAGAAACTCGGGGTGGTGGTGGCTGAACTGAATGGCGGAGAGGGATGGCTCGTCGATGGCCGGAAGGAGGTAATGGCAGCTGTGGGTTGGCGCCGCTCGGGGTTGGATAGGAGTCAGTCGGCGGAGGGGTCGGGCCGAACTGATGACGGTGGTGGTAGATCGGGAACTCGGGCCGATGGGAGCTCGGGACTGAGGGGGAGAGTTTCTGGCGGGGGGTGAGAGGCTCAGAGTGGAGGAGATGGAGGAGGAGCAGGGTCGGTGCAGTGGTGGTGCCGGAGTTGCAGGATGGAGAAGAAGCAGTGGGGTCGGGGAGCTCCAGGCGGTGGAGACTCGGTTTGAGGTGGGTCCGGCGGGTGGAGAAGCTGAGTGCATGACCCAGTAGCAGCCGGAGCTCGGCCAGGTGGAGCTCGGGTGAGCTGTTGTGGAGGTCGGCTAGCAGAGAAGCGGTTGGGCTTCGGCGGGTCGACCGGAGCTGGGGGCCAGGGCTGGCCGGGTGAACAGTAGGGGAGCTCTATTTAAATTTTCCCTCTCCCTTTTTTAAAAGGAGGAGGAGAAGAAGAAGAAGAAAGAAAGAAGAAGAAGAAGGGAAAAAATGAAAAAGTTAAGAGGGAGGCTACGGTTGAGTGAGGAGGGAGGTGAGAGAGAGGTGGGGGCTTTCCTAGGTTTGGGGATTAGGGCATGTTTGGGAAGAGTGCCTTGAGGAGACATTAAATAGGAGGTAGTGAGTGGGAATGAGTGGTGATGATGCTCCTATTTTGAATAGGTGGTCAGGATTTGACATGAGGAATTACTCATGCAAGGGTGAGGGTTGGGTTGACTAGTCAATATTAGGGCTTTTCTATTGGTTTGAACCAATGGGGTGTTGACACATAATGCAATATTTGTAAATGAGCCCCCTTAAATTTGGGTATTTGTACAGACACATAAAATAATAAAAAATTGGTGGGCAATTTTGTGTTTAATGTTTTGTAGAGTGAGGGGGTGTTGTGTGTTTTGTATGGGCTTAATTACTGGGGGCACTTGGATTAAATTGGGTTAAAACGAGATTAGTCAAAGTTGGTATCCCCAATTTAAATAGAAACAAATACAAGCGATGTTCTAAAATTAATTAGAAATACATGGGGCTAAAATTAGGTTGGGCCACAAATATCATTAGTAAAGAAGACTCAGAACAGAATATTACCCTAATTTGGGTTGCACGAAATGGTCGAGATTGTGTCTCCAATTTCAATTGAAACGCACAACGATATAAAGTTGGAATTTATTTAGAAATTAAATAAACATCCACGACGAATATTGTGCAGCTAAAATGAAGCACAAGAGAGCATAATTACGAGTTACAAAAAGGTCAGAATGGAAGGCAGGCACGTCTAGGACAAGGTTGTAAAATTTGTTGGAAGGCAAAAGTTAGGGTAGTGCTCCAAATATTAAAGCAACGGCAAGGCACAACAATTAAATAAAATTAAGATATTTAATTACAACCTCAATAATTAAATACTAAATAACACAAATTAAATTCATAACCCTATATTTCGGTCAGGTGTTCATCTAGTGCGCTTCTTGGTCAAGTCTACTAGCTCAACATTAAGAACACAGTATATAATATATTTATAAATACAAATCTCATGCAATTATTTAAATTAAATACACGCAATATCAAATATAAATAAAAAGTCAAAAATATTCCTGTTTTTGGAACGTGGTAGTGACAACTCTACCCTCCTTAAAAGAATTTTGTTCTCGAAATTTAAAATCCTCATAGTAGTATTTACTCGTTATATTATTTTCCATCAAAAGTTAAATTCATCAACCCACATAATCATAAAATAATCCACCTAAATAATACTTATACTATATACATGTATATATATACCAAAATAATACTTATACTATATACATGTATATATATACCAGTACGAACATATTAACATATATCATATATACGGATATATAAATAAATATATATATTGAATACATATATATAAATAAAAAAATACACTAAATACATGTATATGCGTATTAGTATACGAATCATACTAATACAACATACATATATGCACACATACGTACATACGTACACGCGTACGTGTACGCGAGGGAAGGAAGTCGTACCTGTGCGCGTGCACGACGATGGTGAAGACGACGATGACGACGAGGTGGTGGTCCGTCAGCGGAAGGAGGGGGCTCGGGAGAGGACTGGCCGGAGTGATTTAGGCGGGGGACTCGAAGGAAAGGTGGTTGAGAAGGAGGAGGCAGGGGGTATTGTGCTGGTGTAGGGTGGTGGAAGCAACGGTGGTGGCCGAAGTTAATGGCCAGAGGAGGGGACTCTGATGATGATGGTGGTGGTGATAGTTCTGATGGTGGTGGTGCCGGGGGATGCAGGAGGAGGAAGGAGAGAGTGGTCGAAGAAGAAACTCGGGGTGGTGGTGGCTGAACTGAATGGCGGAGAGGGATGGCTCGTCGATGGCCGGAAGAAGGTGATGGCAATAGTGGGTTGGCGCCGCTCGGGGTCGGATAGGAGTCAGTCGGTGGAGGAGTCGGGCCTAACTGATGACGGTGGTGGTAGCTCAGGAACTCAGGCCGAGGGGAGCTCGGGACTGAGGGGGAGAGCTTCAGGCGGAGGGTGAGAGGCTCGGCGTGGAGGAGATGGAGGAGAAGCGGGGTCGGTGCAGTGGTGGTGCCGAAGTTGCAGGCCGGAGAAGAAGCAGTAGGGTCGTGGAGCTCCAGGCGGTGGAGACTCGGTTCGAGGTGGGTCCGGCGGGTGAAGAAGCTGAGTGCACACCGCAGTAGCAGCCGAAGCCTATCGGGTGGAGCTCGGGTGAGCTGCTGTGGAGGTCAGCTAGCGGAGAAGCGGTTGGGCTCCGGTGGGTCGGCCGAAGCTGGGGACCGGGGCTGGCCGGGTGAACAGTGGGGGAGCTCTATTTAAATTTTCCCTCTTCCTTTTTTAAAAGGAGGAGAAGAAGAAGAAGAAAGGAAGAAGAAGAAGAAGAAGAAGGGAAAAAAATGGAAAAGTTAAGAGGGAGGCTACGTTTGAGTGAGGATGGAGGTGAGAGAGAGGTGGGGGCTTTCCTAGGTTTGGGGATTAGGACATGGTTGGGAAGAGTGCCTTAAGGAGACATTAAATAGGAGGTGGTGAGTGGGGATGAGTGGTGATAATGCTCCCATTTTGAATAGGTGGTCAGGATTTGACATGAGGAATTACTCATGCAAGGGTGAGGGTTGGGTTGACTAGTCAATATTAGGGATTCTCCATTAGTTTGAACCAATGGGGTGTTGACACATAATGCAATATTTGCAAATGAGCCCCCTTAAATTTGGATATTTGCACAGACACATGAAATGATGAAAAATTGGTGGACAATTTGGTGTTTGGTGTTTTGTAGGGTGAGGGAGTGTTGTGTGTTTTGTATGGGCTTAATTACTGGGGGCACTTAGATTAAATTTGGTTAAAACGGGATTAGTTAAAGTTGGTATCCCCAATTTAAATAGAAACAAATGCAAGCAATATTCTAAAATTAATTAAAAATACATGGGGCTAAAATTAGGTTGGGCCACAAATATCATTTGTGAAGAAGACTCAGAACAGAATATTACCCTAATTTGGGTTGCACAAAATGGTCGAGATTGTGTCTCCAATTTCGATTGGAATGCACAACGATACAAAGTTGGAATTTATTTAGAAATTAAATAAGCGTCCACGACGAATATTGTGCGGCTAAAATGAAGCACAAGAGAACATAATTACGAGTTACAAAAAGGTCAGAATGGAAGGCAGGCACGTCTAGGGCAAGGTTGTAAAATTTGTTGGAAGGCAAAAGCTAGGGTAGCGCTCCAAATATCGAAGCAACGGCAAGGCACAAGAATTAAATAAAATTACGGTAATTAATTATAACCTCAATAATTAAATCCTAAATAACACAAATTAAATTCATAACCCTACATTTCGGTCAGGTGTTCATCTAGTGGGCTTCCAGGTCAAGTCTACTAGCTCAACATTAAGAACATAGTATATAATATATTTATAAATACACATCTCATGCAATTATTTAAATTAAATACACGCAATATCAAATATATATAAAAAGTCAAAAATACCCCTATTTTTGGAATGTGGTAGTGACAAATATTACCCGGTCGGAGCTGGGCAACCTACAAAACAACCTGCCGCTGGACTGGAACTCCTCTCTCTACTGCAGCAAGGAATAACCGATGGGCACTCTCAATGCCCGGTCATAACACGTCGATCTGCCTCTGGCGTGCCTCAGACTGGGCCCTCTGAGCCTCCATTATGTCACAAAATAATGCGAACACCTGAGTCGCATCTGTCGGCACAGAAGGTGGAGGTGGAAGTCCCTCAGATACAGCCGAAACAGACCTCTGGGCTGGAGGTGGACCCCCAAACACAGTTGATACGCTAATCACCAGAGAAGTGACTGGTGTAGGCCAAAACTAAACTAATGCTAAGGGGATACCTTATCTTTGAACCAAAAGTGGTGTCATACTGCCTACACTCCATCCTGATGTGCAAACCCAATACCTTAAGTGAAACCCAATACCTTGACATTACCTTGGTATCACAAGGTAATTCAATATCTAAATATATAACTAATACCTAATACCTCACTATACATTAATATATATTTAACTTATGACAATACAATACTAAACTACTATACTAACATACCCCTTCGGATATTCAATACTCGTACCCATGATACCTCACTCTCATTACCATGGTGTATCTCAAGGTAATCCAGAAATACTACTAATCAATGCTAACTAGTATATATATATATATATATATATATATATATATATATATATATATATATATATATACTAGTATATATGCACGTGCTTTGCACGTATATTGGAGTGAATAATGTTGATGAGTTAGTTTATTTCTACTGCTTTTAATTATATAGGTTAATGGTTCAACCCTTCGAATTCTTTGGTAACAATTTAAAAGACTTAGCAAGTAGCATGAACCCTTTGATTTTCGTAAATGGTTGTCATTATTGCATCTCTTAAATGGTTGTCAGTGGAATTTATTGTAGGTATTCTTTTTAATTACTAAATATGTTGAAGGTTATTTTTGGAACGAAATATTTTCACGGTGAAGCCTAGTTTTGGCATTATATAGAGGAGATATATACATATGTATATATATATTGAAGGGTATTTTTGGAACGAAATATTTTTACGGTGAAGCCTAGTTTTGGCATTATATAGAGGAGATATATATATATATATATATATATATATATATATATATATATATATATAACTAATTACCTATACACTTACTGACTTGAGCTATAAGCTCAAGGCTAACCTCCCCTTCGAGTTTACACTTCATGAAGTTGCTGCTCTTGTTTTTGCTCTTGCAGTTGCTACTGCAATTACTGCTGCTCTTACTATTGCTGCTGCCCTTGCATTTGCTGATGCAGCTACTGTTGCTGCTGCTACAGTTGCTGGCATTGCTGCTAGCTAGCTGTTGTTGCTGCTGCCCTCTTGCTGCTGCTATTGCATCTCCTTGCTGCTACTGCCTATGTTGTTATGCCAGCAACCCGACCCCCTAGTATACACACACACACACACACACACACACACACATATATATATATATATATATATATATATATATATATATATATATATATATATATATATGTAAATATGTATGTATCTATACTTCATCATATATCTATCTATACATAACACTAGATATATACATATAAACACCAATCACTATACATACATATATATATCTATATATACATATCTATATAACATTATAGATATATATACATATAAACACAATATCACTATGCATACATATATATGTATATATACATATCTATATAATATTATATATATATATATATATATATATATATATATATATATATATATATATATATATATATATATATATAACCATGTTATATTGAATTGAAATACAAAGAAGCAAACACGTGGAGTGTATCGCACCCATATCACATTAGATCTATGATACGCTTGCGATACGGCTCCACCATACAACCAATTGTATTCCAACGGATACGAGCAAGTCTAAAATAATAATTATGAATAATACGAAGAGCTAACTACTCATCTACGTGTCCGTGTTAAAATATGACATGCTCAAACTCCCGTGTCGAAAGAAAACTACCAAATCAACCCGTATCTCTAAATTGTCGAAATACGGCCTACACGTATCCAATTATGGACACAAAACTATCCACACACAATCAAATACATGTCAATTTGGTCAATTGACCTATTGACAAATATAAGTTGTGTCAATCTCGAAATTCTCCCAAAATTGACAAAAACACCACATAACTTTCTCCATTGGCCTCCTATGAACCTAATTCTAATTTATATGGGTAGCCTTAGAATATGGGGTGATTTCTAATGATTAAAACACAGATTTAGAGTCTAATTAGAGTAGAAAAAATTAAATTATACCTATTGGGAGATTGATTCCCAATAAAACCTCCAAATTGAGTGAAAAGAGCTTCCAACTTGTAGATTCTTGCTCCTCCTTGTAGATCCTTGCTTTTTCCTTGTAGATCCTTCCTTCAATAGCCTCTAATGATAATTTAGGAAGGAATTAGAAAGAAATTTGGGTGGAATTTGATGTGAAAATGAAGAAATTTGGATGAGGAAATTCTAGATCTAGATTTAAAATAAAAATGAAGAGAGAAATTTTTTTCCCATTTTTAAATATGGCCGGCCACTATTATCCCTCCCAAGCTACTATGTAAAGTATAAAATACCCCTTGGGGCCTCTCATAAAAAAATAATTAAGGAAGGGAGGTTCTAGTCTAATTGGTTTGACTTAATTAATCCTCCTCCTAATTATTAGGCTTATTATTGGGCTCAATTTTAACTATAATTAAATGTTGGTCCATGGATCTAATCTAAACTAGTTAGATCCCTTAACACAAGTCCAAAATAATATACTAACATCTAAAAAATAAATAAATAATATAATAAATAAATTTACAACATGCATAATATTTAACTAATTATGAAATAACTAAAATACCCTTTCCTAAAAATGTGGTAGTGATATCTATAACCAGTTCCTTCATCTCAAATAGGGGAGTTTGACAGTAGATCAGTATAACGTAGAGTTTAGCAGACTGAGTTGCTTTGGCGAGATGTTGATTCCTATAGAGCTGGAGAGAGCCAAGAGATTCCATTTGGGTTATCACCGGATATTAGGAGGTTCACTACTAGATAGTCGAGGATATCCCATGCGACAGTTTTGAAAGAAGCAAGAAGTCAGAAGCTCCTTCTGAAGGAGACACATAAGATGTAGAGATGCCCCACACCAGCAGAACCATTTAGAGTACCTCAGGGTGGACCCATCAGACACCTTTTGGCATATCAGCAATCCTAACAACAGCAGAGAGTAGGACTATACCAGACTCAAGAGAATTCTATCTATAATTATTATGGGAAGCACTGACACATTATAAGAGATTGTCAGCTTTGCTTAGGGCAGTGTATGAGATGTGGTTCTGGGCATCATATGGCCCAAGATTGTCTAGTGCAGCAGGCCTTAGTGCTTCCTCAGCCGACGCAGAGGCCAGCACTTCCAACACCGTGACCGGCTCAGCAGATGACGAGTCCAGGAGCACTAGGAGCGGAAGCATCTTGACCTCCAGCAGGTGGAGGATTTCAGCGAGGACCACCACTTTCTACTCAGGAGGATCAATTTGCGAGGGCCATGCCATAGGGACCCCCACAGGGGATGGAACATAATTTTGCTATGGAGATAGATGACACAGAGCAGGAGATTAATGTTATAGCAGGTATTACCCTTGTTTCTACTTTTCCTGTTGTGATATTATTTGATAGGTAGCCACACACTCATTCATATCTTCTAGTTTTATTGTCAAGCACAACATTGCCACTACACCCTTGTCTAGCTGTGTTAGAATTCTCACCGGAGGAGGAGTTGTACCGGTTACCTGTGTTTATAGATCATGTTTTGTAGTGATTCGCGACAAGAAGATGAAGGCTCGACTCTTAGTATTTCCTATGCCAAACTTTGATGTTGTCCTTGAGATGGACTGGCTAAGCAAGTCTCATGCTTTCTTTGACTGCTACGAAGGAAGCATTCTCTTTAGAGTATCAGACCAGCCAGAGCTCGAGTTTGTACAAGGATTCACATAGAAGCAAGATGGTGCTCAGATAACATTGGATGATGTCATTTATCACTCTATCATTTAAGAGTTCCAAGACATCTTTCAAGAAGATTTTCCTAGGCTACCTCCAGACAGAGATATGGAATTCTTAATTGATTTAACCTAAGGAGCATAACCTATAGAGTTGCATATTTATAGATTGGCAAAGAAGAAGATGGATGAGCTGAAGGTGCAGTTGAAGGAGTTAGAGGACTTTATTCGACCGAGTGCATCACCCTAGTGATCTCTAGTATTGTTTGTACCCAAAAAGAATGGGTTAGTACGCATGTTCATTGACTACAGAGCCCTGAATATTATGACTATAAAGAATAAGTACCCTCTACCACGCATTAATGACTTATTTGATCAGCTTAGTTAAGCCAAGGTATTCTCGAAGATAGACTTAAAATTCGAATATCACCAGATGAAGGTGTGGAAGCAGTACATTCCAAAGACCACATTCAGGATAAGATACGAACACTACAAGTTTATGGTCATGCCATTCGGATTGACTAATGCTCCATCTATCTTTATGGACTTGATGAATTGAGTCTTCCATCAGTATCTGGATCAGTTCATGGTTGTCTTCATAGATGACATCCTTGTCTATTCGAAGAGCCACGAGGAGCATGAGAAGCACTTATGGATTATCTTAGAGACATTGAGGAGAGAGCGGTTGTATGCGAAGCGCAGTAAATATGAGTTTTTCCTTGGATAAGATCTCTTTTCTTGGGCAAGTCATTACTGGAGATGGTATTTTAGTAGATCCGGAGAAAATCTTGGCAGTCGAGACATGGCCCGTTCCTACATCAGCATCGGAGGTGAGAAGTTTTCTTGGACTTGAGGGATATTATCGATGGTTCATGAAAAATTTCTCGAGGATAGCAGAGCCTATGACTTGGTTGACATGCAAGGACCGAGAGTTTATATGGACAGATGAGTGTCAAGTCACTTTTGAGGAGTTGAAGAAGCGACTAACCATAGAACCAGTATTGACTATTCTATTAGGATCAAGAGTCAATGTGATCTAAAGCGGCACATTAGGGAAAGGTTTATGATGTGTATTGATGCAACATAGCAAGGTGCTTGCGTATGCATCTAGACAATTGAGAGTACATGAGAAAAATTATTCAACTCATGAATTGGAGTTTGTAGTCGTTATTTTTTATCTTGAAGCTATGGAGACATTACTTATATGGGGAACGAGTGGAGATCTATACTGAGCATAAAAGCTTCAAGTATGTCTTCATGCAGAAGGAACTAAATATGAGGCAACGTTGGTGGCTTGAATTGAGAAGGACTTCGAGATATAGCTGCATTATCACCCAGGCAAGGCTAACGTAGTATCAGATACATTAAGATGTAAGCCTATGTCACTATTCTTGACGACGCAGAGGGATTTACTGGAGGACTTGCAGGAGCTTGGCATAGAGGTTGTATTACCAGGATCAGATGGGATACTAGCCAATTTACAAGTACAATTATCACTAGTAGAGAGGATCAGGGCAGCTTTGCTTGTGGATGTTAGATTCAGGAGGTTAAGAGAGAGGACCGAGGCAGAAGAGATGACAAGATTGCGTATTCATGCTGACGGGACATTAAGATATGGTGATCGTCTATATATTTCCAATGGGGAGCTGCGGTAGGAGTTGATGGCAGAGGCTCATAGCTCGATATATTCCATTCATCCTAGAGACACCAAGATATACTGCGACTTGAGATAACACTTTTGGTAGCATGAGATGAAGAGGGAGATAGCTCGCTTTGTGGCCAAATATTTAGTGTGTCAGCAGGTCAAGGATGAACACCAGAGGACAACAGGGTTATTGCAACCACTTCTGATTTTCTGAGTGGAAGTGGGAGCAGGTCACTATAGACTTCATCACGAACTTTCTGTAGGGTCCAAGTAGGAGAGATGTTGTTTGGGTGATTGTGAACCGACTTACCAAGTCCGCTCATTTCTTGCCTTTTTGAGTTAGCCAGTCTACAGAAACTTTGGATGAGTTATACATGAGGCAGATCGTGAGATTATATAGCATTTCAGTTAGCATTATGTCAGACAGGGACTCGCGGTTCATATCTCACTTTTGAAGGAGCATGCAGCAGAGTCTTGGGACTCATCTGAAGTTTAGTACGTCCTATCATATGCAGACAGATAGGCAGTCAGAACGTACTATTCATAAGCTGAAGGATATATTGAGAGCATATATTCTGGACTTTGGAGGATCATAGGAGGACCATCTACATCTTGTGGAGTTTTTCTACAATAATAGTTATCAAGCGAGCATCCATATGGCTCCGTTTGAATCTTTGTATGGAAGGAAGTGTAGGTCTCCCATGTGTTGGAACGATGTGGGAGAACGTCAGATCTTGGAGCCAGAGTTGGTTGTTAGCACTGTGGAGAAGGTAAAGAGGATACAGGGGCACTTGCGAGCAGCGCAAGACAGACAGAAGTAGTGGGCAGATCTTTAGCGTCGTCCTTTGGAGTTCAAGGAAGGCGATAATATATTCTTGAGGATATCGCCAACTAGAGGCACAATTCGCTTCGGGAGATGAGGCAAGTTGAGTCCAAGGTACATTGGATCATTTGACATGTTAGAACGAGTTGGAGAAGTTGCGTATCGACTGGCACTACCACCTTTACTTGAGGGAGTGCATGATGTATTCCATGTATTACAACTAAGGCGATATGTGACATATAGCAGTCATGTTCTTGATCACTCTGAGATTACCATTGGGACAAGATTGTCATACCAAGAGCAACCCATGGAGATTCTTGAAAGTTGAGAGAAGGTGTTAAGGAATCAGTCTATTCCTTTGGTTCGAGTGGCATAGAGACATCACTCGCCAGGAGAATCCACTTGGGAGCGCGAGGATGACATGCCCATATACTTTTCATATCTGTTCGAAGATCAAGGCATGATTTTACTTTATTCTTTTCTACTGTATAGCATTCTCGTTTCCTCATCTTGCTTTAGCTTTAATTTTAAGGATAAATTTTTTGTAAGATGGGTAGAATATAACCTCCCCTAATTTTTTAGGATTTTTTTATAATAATAGGAATAATAGTATGTAATGGACAATATACCAATAATTAATAATAATAATAATAATAATTAAAATAGACTAAAATAATTATTTTATAGAAATAATAGTAATTATAATAATTAATAATAATAGTAATAATAAGAAAGAGTAGAAAAGAAAAAAAAGAGAAAAAAGTAAAAAAAACTAAACATAATAAAACACAAACCACAACAACTATAGCATACAACAACAGTAGCAAGTAGCAAACAACCCTACCCCTACACGTACCCGACCCACGCGTATGGCTGACCCTCCTCTCTATCGATGTATATATACATATATGTATCGTAACGAAAACCCTAACCCTAATCCTTTCCTCCTTTCGTCTTCGTCAAGTCCTCCCCGCTGACCTCAGACCGTCGTGCGACCACCTGTACCGCCGTCGGACCCACTGTAGTGCCCCACTTCGCATAGGTACTATGTACAAGTGGTATCGCTTTGCTTGCTCGAGCGAAAGCCTTCTCGAAGAGTTTTTGATCGAATCACAAGATGATTGATCTAAGTGAGTGGGAAGAACTTTATTCTCTGATTCTTCCACACCTTAATAATGAATATGAGTTTTTGTAAATGCTTCTTTGCTTAATAGGATAATGTCCAAATTGGAAATGATAGAACGAGAACCTGCATGCTTAACTAGAGAACTTGTGTGCTTGTCTAAAAGAGATAGAACATTGCCATGCTAAGTCAAGATAGAAAGAAATGTTGCATGCTTAGTTACACTGACACCACTATCAAACGAACCCTTACCATGTTAAAAAGATAAGTAGAGGAATTGCTTGAATAAGTCCCTTTGTTATATGCTAAGTAAGAGTAGAATTGCATGCATTAGTAAAACCAGAGAGAAGAACTACTATCATGCTTACTTACATAGAGATTTTTTTCTGTTTCCTATCGTATTAAAATAGATAGATATTACATGCTAGTTGTTATAAAAATCGATATCGTGCTTGCTAATATATGTCTCGCTTGCCTATTTTGCTATATCGAACTACTATAAGTCTTTGATTCATATAAGCAGAGACTAATAGTACACCCTGAGGTACGGTCCTTGTGATCTAATGGGGTGTGTTATTAGTTGTGTGAAAGAAGAAAATATATTTTTGCTTGATCATTGTTTTGCTTGCATTATAGATATTTTATGCCATATATTGGTATCGGACAACTTGTATACAAGGTTTTGTCTCTCGAACGGTTCCTGGGGTACTGGAAATCGCTCGGTCTGGAAGAGATTTTTGTTTTACCCTGAGGATACAGTCCTACGGGGTAGAGTGGGGTGATGTGTCTATTAGTGTTGTGCAGAACCCATGATGTCACAACTTCTAGTACTCGTGTGTGTTGGTGAAGAGCTGAACCTTGAGTCATAGTTGTCGACACATGCGTGTGCTAGTACAGAGCTGAACCTTGAGTCACCGCTGCTAATCATGGGGCTACCCCATGGACCATCATGTAGTTAGGGTGTATGCTAGGTTAGCCTTCTTGTATACCTAACTATTTGATGCAGAGACGGACAGAAAATAGAATATACATGTTTATAAAAATTGTTGCTAACTTATATGTTTGTTGCAAGGATAACCGTTCGGCGAAGGGTTAGAATTACTGAATAAATGAGGCATTAATTTTCGATATTTCTTTGAATCTCGTTTTGCCCCTAGACTTGTATGTTTCACCGCTTTCCCTTAGTAATGAATTGATCAGTCCACTAGAATAACTTGTGTTCCTAAAGAGTTAGTAAATATGGTGTATAATACATGCTGCACACTGCACGATAGAACATTGTCCCTATTATATGCTTAAATGTTTGAATATGTAAATTATTTTCAAAGCTATATTTTCAAAGGAAGTAAGCTGACTCTAATCATGTGCTGCATGAAATGAACCTAGGTAAAAGTAGCAAAATTACTAGTAATATAATATTTTGCCACATGCTTACTTAGTGTTGGTTTCAGGGAGTGTTGCTTATGTTCGTTGGTTTTATACTCACCAGTAATTTCTTTAAAGTGTTGATCGACTAACAGTTTTCTTGTTCGCAGGTGCTAGATCGTCCAAAGAAGCGAAGCCGTGCCTCATCTCTAGGACCCAGAAATCTGGAGTCGATGCCTTGAGCCGTATCGAGTTTTGCTTTGAGCTGCTTTTATATATAAGGATGTAATGCATTGAACGATGATATTGAATTCGAGAGAGTGCTTGGGTGATTTGTAACCTCGGCTTAACGCTACTTGTAACACTTTTGATTATCAATAAAGATGCTTGTTCCCTTATGCCATTGTGTTCTTTACGTTTCTGCAATACGTGTTGCTGCTTCCGTCTTGAATAGCTTACTTGCCCTTGTTCAAGCTTTGGCCTTGTGCAAGTGCAACTTAGGCTTGTATGACATAACGCCCGTGCGAGAATGGATGGTCCCGCAAGGACCCAAGCAAGGATGAATGGCCCCTGCGGGATCGAGGTGTGACACCCGCTATCATCGACGACCGCGAGAACCGCCCGCGGCAACCCCTTGTTTGCTCGTTAGAACTAGTAGTCAGGTACCCATGTTTTTGCTCATATTTCTTCATACCTACTTCACCAATTTTTAATCCAGTTACTTAGATTTAATCACAACATGAACACCTTTAAATATCTTCAAATAGTTTTATCCAAACGACCCTATTTCTGTTTGAAATCTACCTGAAACTTTCCAAAAAATCTATTTATTTCATACAAAGCAAAAGACCCAAAAACTGAGCCATGAGACCATATTGGAAGGCTGAATCCTTCCAGAATAATTGACAAACCTGATATCTAATTCCAAATACCTAATTACAACCTATACGGTATCAAAATAATGTATTGTTTACATATATTTGATTATTAATTATGTGCTAAATTGGTAGTTAAAAATCATGAAAAATAACTTTCAAAAACTTAGAAAATTTATGATACAGAGTGCGTCCCGACAAACCGGACTACCTTGTCACATACCAGCTGTAACAAAAGGTACGTATGGTATATCCTGACGTGAGAGATTTTATGGAAGTTGATTTGGACGTGTGTGCACACCGGAATCAACCTGTATCGGTTGAAAGTCTCCCGTATTAACATTTTGCAAAATATCCTAAAAGTTTGTGATCTCTCATCAAAACACAATGAAACTTGCATCAACGAATCCAAGGTATCACGCTGGTCCTGTGACCCAAGTTTCACGTAATTTTGAGAAAGTTGACCGAACCGTCATTTCGCGGGTCCTACGGTTTGACTTAACGAGAGATTTTATAATCGGCTCACGGGAATCTAAAATTAGACATATTGCTGAGTTCATATCATCGTTTAGGATCTGTTTAACCTATAATTTGTCCAATTTAGAGACCTTTACTTCGGACATATTTTTCGGTGCAAAATGGATCACAAATGGAAATCGATTTGGGCCAAAATTATCATTTTGCCCCTGTGTCCAAATTGGATAAAAGGGTAGAGTATTCTGACTATCTCACTGATTCTGGATACGTTGGTGATGTTTATTTCAGCATCCGTAGACGTTCTTTCAGACTCCCTACCTTTCGATTCCTTGTGCTTGTCGTCTGGACGTCTACATTACTCTGATTGCTTGCCATGCAAGTATACCTTACCATAGTACTGTTTAGTTACATTCCTTTTATGTAAATTTATTTTTGTTATTTTTTTATATAAAATTGTGCATCCAAGAAAGACTTGGTTGCAACGATGATTGCGTCATCTTTTATTTTTTATTTATATTATGCATGTTGACCTAGTTTTACGAGACCACCTCATAATTGATGCATCATTATATTTTATTTTGCCATGACACATTTGTTACACGAGTTATGAGTCTCATATAGGATACAGACTTGCGTATTAGGCTGACCACCTGTACGTAAAGATCGTACGACGGATAAGAAATAACTGCTAATAGAAATACCATATTTTAGCAGACTTAACAGTTACTAGAGGTGTTTACATGTAATAGATGTGACACGTTAGTAGCATTGGGTGGGGAGAAAAATGAGTAAATGTATGTAACCCATACACTCCTCTAGAGATGCGTGGTCATATGATCTTTATATATTATTTACATGCGGCTTCTAACGATCGAATGATGTTATGCTTCATAGGCCAGTGATATCCAAGAAAAATTATGCCAATTCTATTATTTAGCCAGATAGTCCATACGCTAGAAAAGTTATTCTTAAATTGCATATCATATAGACTGATTAGGCGACCATGTTGGATGTTTTACTTTCAGTACATTATTAGCATACTTTTATATATATTGTTACGTCCCTCTGAAGACCTGATGCCTTTCCAGATATAGATGATCAGGATTATCCGCAGGAGTACGGACCAGGACCTGACTCATTATTCTTTATCGAAGAGGTCTTACCCTCTAAACACCCATTATTACTTCATAGCTGATGAATCTTCTAGCCGCTGTTTCTTATTTGAAATTTTATGTTATATTGGAGTTCTTACCTCCTCTTCCATTTTAGTTGATATAGTCGTTGGTAGTGGATTTGTCTCCACTCGACTATTATTCTTTTATTACTTCATACTTGAGACTTTTAGTAATTTATTTACTTGTGCCTGTGGATGAGATAAAGCTTCCTGTGACTTATATTGACAATATATGTACCACTTGTGAATTATTTATTTATATTACAGCATACGTGTATGTTATAATTTTTCTAACATACTGGAGTGTCATCTACATACGGCTAGCATGCTACAAATTCCTAGTCCTACGTATTTTGGGACTGGGGCGTGACAAGTAGCCCTTAGCTCGTTGTCATTCAGAGATCTCTTCTTCATTTTGCCTGAAGGTTTATTGAAAGAATTGAATACTTTTAGTATTGCAAAATTAGATTACCGATACTCGACATCGTTTCTCGAGGCTCTCATTCGATTAGTAGCAACATGAGGCTTAAAATACATGGAACAAAAGTTTATAATCTCCTAGAGAACATATGCTTTACAAATAGAACCCTCGACCTGTGGCTTATTTTTTACCTTTTGCTTTAGGTGATTCAACTGCCGCTCAAATGGATACATCCACCGATAACCTACAGGTCCACCGACACGAGCCTCATAGGAAAGATAAATTGTCAAATATTCCATGGAGTCAAAAATTCAGGAGGAAACACTCGCTAGAGCTTATATAGTATTATCACAAAGTCCTTCTCTTGCTTTTCTAGGCGATCGACGAGCAACTTAGTAGAACAAAAATCTCTGAAAAATATACTAAGTACTATCAATGGATCTCAAACTACCTGCGGTAAGAATTCCCGAAATACAACCGAAATTAACCTCTCCATGAATACATGACAGTCGTGGCTTTTAATTCTCATCAGTTTATTCTCCTTCGGGTCGATGCATCTTCTCAGATTCGACATATACCCGTCTAAAAATTTTAGCCCCTGAATCCACCTATAAAGTCTTTATTTATCCTCCTTTTCCAGTGAGAAAATTTCTTTTGGCTGCTTATACTTCCCATTCCCTTCCTCTATCAAATGCAATGCAGGGCGTCTGCATATTTCTTCCAAGTTAAACCTGGCCTTGGGATTGTCTTTCGTCGTCTCATTTACGTCCACCACAGTATTAATTATGTTATCAAATACATTCTACTCGATATGCTTGATATCAAGGTTATGTCTAATCAGATTGGTGCTTCAATATGGCAGGTCTCAGAATATGCTTCTATTCATCCAGTTATGAGTGTGACTAAATCTATCGCACTTGTACCCCTTAATAGGATCTTCGATAGCACTTAGTAAATTTTTAATCTCTTTCCCTATCGTTTTTCCGGGCCACCATGGAGGTGGATTTGCCTTCTCCATAACTCCGGCACAAAATACATTCCTGTTCCTTCGGAATGGATGATCCAATGAAAGAAATTGTCAATGACAGTAGAAGAAGCATGGTTTTTCTCCGTATTTTAAATGAAAAGTCTTAGTATGGTTTATACAATACGTACATGAGAGACGACTATGAGTGATCCATCCTGATAACATGCCATAAACTAAAAAGTCGTTGATGGTCCACATAAGTGTTGTCATTATCTAAAAATTCTACTTTTTTGAAATATCGTACGTATTGGTGGTTACTTCCAACAGCTGATTTACCTAATCTACCAATAGTTGCAAGTACACATTGATGTTCCTCTTCGAATTGTTCGGACCCGGGATAATAACGGTTAAGAACATAACCAGAGTCTTCATACACATCCAAGGCAGTAGGTTGTACGGGGAGACGATCACAGGCCAACATAAAAGTCCGAATATGGTGAAACCATCGGAGGAGAGCCCCAATCTTATATTACGCATATCCGAAAAAAATTGGGATACTCTCGATCCAAGTTCTTCCATGCTTCTTCATCGAATGGGTGATCCAACACTCCTTCAATCTCTTCTCGCTTGTGCCAACTCATATTTTTAGTAGTCTTCTTTACCATAAACAACATCTGCAATCGCGACATTAAAGGCAAGTAATGCATCGAATCGGTCGACTTCATTGTACCAGTAGACCTTTATGTACCAGTTTTCTTATAACGATCAGTACCACCAATCTGTACACGTCTTCATCATTATCGTCTTTGTAGTACAACATGCACCTGTTGTGACATGCATCAATTTTATCGTATCGCATCCATAGCTATCTCACTATCCTCTTAGACCGGTAGAAGTCTTTAGGTAACGTAGCACCCGTCGGCAAGATCTGTATAATCAACTCAATCAGTCGGTTGTAGCATTCTTGCGACATATTAAAATCGAACTTGATGCTCAACAATCTTGTAACCACCTTTAACGGTGAATGATCCTCACAACCAGGATATAATGGAGTCCTTACATTCTCTAGTAACTCTATAAACTTTGCAACATCATCATTCAGTATCTCCTTAGCTGCATCATAATTATCCGGATTGAAACTAGGTTCGACAGCATCAAAAACCATGTTCACGCACCCATCGTCATAATCAGCGTGGTCGTGGACATCCATATACGGCTACACATAAGGCTCCGACTCTGATGTTAAAGACACAAGTTCTTCGTGTGAGGTCCACTGATAGTAATTTGGTATAAAATCCCTCGAGTACAAATGATATGTCATATCCACTTCTGAGTGATATTTCAAGTTGTGACATCTTACACACGGACACTTAATTTTGGTGTCATTCATGTACTGAGGGAACGCCTTGGAGAACTGCAGGAATTGTTCTACCCCCTATAAGAATTTATCCCGCATACTGCACATGTCATCAGGATGACGGTCGTACATCCATAAATGATGATGCAGGTAGTAATTTAGATTATTTTTTTGATACTTCTGCAAAGATGAATAGACATCGTTAAAGTATATCATCCAAATATATGCAAAGATGGATACATATGTGAACACTAATAAAGGATATGTGTGATGTCACGTATTCAATGTGAGCTATTCTTTGGAAAAAAAATTACTTCTGCAATCCTTTTGAGGCTATTAGAGTTAGACTAGATTTTCAAAAGTCTACTAGATTTCTGGTAGAACTCTAATAGCCTCAAATGGCTTACAGAAGTAAAAAAAAAAAATCCAGAGAATGGCACACATGTACACTTGACTTCGGAGGTGACGACAAGTATTCCAAGTCATTCTACTTTTATAATAAGTATTATCTATGTGAAATTATTTATCACTTAACTTATATTTATCTAGCTTGTAAAATAAGCCTAGTTATTCTACTTTTATAATGAGTATTATCTATGTGAAACTACTTACCACTTAACTTATATAGCTAATCCTATACATGTAGCTATATATACACTTGGTATCTAGGTATCACATGACATTTAGTATCCCAAGTACTTAAGATATTCATAATTAACTCAATACTCCATACTCAATAACTTATCCATGTATCTTGGTATATTGATACCTACTCAAGTATCTTGGGATACTAAACCAAAACTCAAATATCCTTAGATACTCAATCCTAATATGCATACTCTCAATGAACACTTAAATAATTAACATATACTAACTCACTAACACTCACTCACTAAACACACTCAAACACACATGTATACAATGTGCACTCATGTGCACATGGTGCAAGTTGCTGCTGCTGTTATTGCTTGCTGCTGCTATTACATACACACAGACACACATACACATACATCACTAGTACACCCTAGATACAAACTCTATTCATGACACTCACTCCAAATATAGGTTACCTGACCCTATGACCGAGGAGGGGGGTCGTCGGGGTTGAGGAGAGCCGAGGGGGGTCGTCGGGGCCGAGGGGGATACTGCGTCCTTGGTTACGCGATACATATACCAATGTCATACCACAACCACCCGAACATAACTCTAGTATCAATGATAGGTTTGACACTTGTAAACCCCCTCACCCAAAATAGGTATTTTGTGTGTATTTTATATTATTATATTTATTATAGATTATTTTAAATATTGAATTTCTTTAGAGTATTCTCCTAGTTAATTAGAAAATAAAATTTTTAATATATTTACTTATATAAATATTTATTTAGAATTATTTTTTGGCTATTTTAGATTTTTGGAGATTTTTCTAGAATAATTTGTGTAATTAAAACATAGAAAACATAAATTTTTAGAACTTCCATGATTTACTATGAGACCATACTTGTATGTTGTTCCTACAAAATATTTATTTTAGGTTAAAATATTTAATTATATTTTTCTGTAATTTATTTATAAGTTTAAGAAATTTATTTGGATTTTTGAAATTATTTAAGATTTATTTGGTTATATATAGTCTTAATATTAGATAGATGCTAATTTAGTGTAAATAGATATTAATAAGATTATATATAAATTATTTTTATTATCTTTAATTCTATTTAAGATTATACATAATTGAGATGAACTCAAACTCTATTTTAAATTAATTCAAATCATGAGCCTACTAGGAAAGCAACTTCATGCATATCCTATCCTTATTTAAACTCGTCCTAATAATATCCAAATTAGCAAATCCTAGTCGTATTCAATTAAGTAGTCTCCACAATTATAAATACCTATTAGACTTATGAAATAAACTATCTTTCATAATTTTCTTCCCCAAACTCTTCTCTTTTTCGTCCAAAAAGAGTCAAAATTCGTCATAAATTCAGCCTCATTTTCTAGTAGTTATGACGACTTAAAAAAATGATATCTCCTAGCTTCGGACTCCAAACGCGCTCCATTTTTTTTGTTAAAACCATATCAAGGTTAGTTTTCTGAATATATAAATTATTTTAATAGTTTATGAACCTATTTTTCTAGAAAATTGTAAAAGTGTCAGCTGTCCGAAATTAGACGCATTTTTATATTTTTGAGATTTCGGGAGATCCCGAATTCAGAATTATGAACCGTTTAAATTTTAAAAAAGTTGACATGATGATCTTACATAAAATAATATTTCCAGAATTTAACATATAAATTTATATTACTGTAAAATTCGTGCAACGTAGAGGTAAATAGGAAACCACCGAAAATTGTCATCTGTGCGCCCTTGTGGACAAAACTCTTTACCGACTTATGATTTTATGAAACCGTCAATTCCAGTAATTATGTAGCACTAAAATCTATAGAATTCTACACAAAAATCAAAGATTTGAGTCGGTTGACTTTTTGTCAACGGATTGCCTCGATTTGTGTGCCACAGATCACAAATCCGTAAAGTTAACTTTCTTTGGACAAAATTAGGGTTTAATAATAAAATTAGATTATAATAAGATTAAAATACTATTTTAGGTTATTTTATTCATAATTAAAATAGATTAAAATAGAGGAACTTATTTACCCACTTTTGTAACCTAACTTGTTTAATTTATGTAACGGGTAGATCGGACGACGTCTTGAGTTACGACTTCATCCCTTTTTAGACCAGGCGAGATACTTTGTCAAATTGCTTACAGTACTTTGCATGCTTATTATATTTTTATATATTTATTGCATGTGTGTTTTTTAAGTCATAATTATATACTATATATATGTTGACACATAGTATCATGGGAGGGGAGGACAATCAGTAGGCGTATGGACTATAACCACCCTGGTAAACCATAGTAACCAGCACGTACTACGGTAGTTGTGTCACGCTGGTCGCTACCCTTGAGGTATATCAATTTCTGGTGTCGTGCTGATCGCTACCCTCGAGGTATATCGATTTCTGATGTTCCTGACGTGTGTGTGAGTTGTGAGATTATATAGAGTAGCCTACCCATGCCCATACGTCAAAAAGTTGTCCTCATTATGCATTTCATATAGATTGTCTAGTACAGCGTACTTATATATTTTTTGTCTATTATGCATGTTTACTGTATTCAATTGGCATGCTTCTATGTATCTTGTTACGTCCCTCTGAGGACCTGGTCCCTTTCCAGGTGTAGACGATCTTGACTATTCGTATAAGCACGGATCATGACTTGCTACTTCTCTCTCTTTCGAGGAGGTCTTCTCTTCGAGTCTCATTGTTCATTAGATATACTTATGTGGTTTCTCTTATATTCTAGTTGGTAGTAGATTTGTCTCCACCCAACTACTTGTTCTTATCAAGCATCTTATACTTGATTCAGTTACATAGTTTATTGGTTATTTGATTCTGTGGATGAGATCTAGTCTTGTGACAATATGTATACCACATGTGAGTTAATATTCATATTACAGCGTACGGGTGTATTATGGTATCCATATATTGGAGTTGCCATATATATACGGCTGGCATGCTTACGTATTCCTGGTCCTACATATTTTAGGACTGGGGCGTGACATATTTTTGTGGTGACCCATGCAGGTCGAGAGCATATTGTCTCGGTTATGTTACTGTACCGAGCAAGCCTGCGCATAGGATTAAAATATAGGATCTCATCCACTTATTTAATCACCTCCCTTGATTTTATTTTGTATTCTTATTTGATTGCTTGCATTACATCTTGCTTGATCCTTTCACAACGTTAATCTTATCTTTTCTTTCATACTTGATAGGGGTTAGGAAGGTGACTTGTACTAGGTATATACACTCTATTATTCAATAATACTATTAGTTAAATTCTTATAAGTTTGGTAGTATGTCTCATAACCTAGTATCACCTAGCCCTTTTGACCCATTAATGAAGTGTAATTGAATGACACCAGCTATAGGCTTGCATAAGAAGATAGTGTTTATTTAGAATGTATAACTTCGAGGCCATACCCCTATTTGGTTGACTTTAGACTTAGACAAGAAGTTAGTATGACAACTGTAGAGGCACAACACCGATCTTCTTGGTGAACTTGAATTATTTTTGTACCTTCTTTCATCATAATCCAGCATATTTATATTTTTTGTACTACCTCGACTTATGCTGCTATTTTATAGCCTAGTTTTACAAGCTTATTCTTTTATCGAGCTTGTTCATGACATATGTATTATTGGGTGCACACAATAATACAATTGTCTATTTAGAATCAGTGTATTATGGTCTGATCAACCTTAGTGCGCTTGGTTCGCTCTTCGCATGACTACCTTACGTAGATTGAGATATATAGTTGACTCAACTTGTTAGATGAATATACTTACCCTCTAGACAAGTCAGAGTATATCATATCAGGTACATAACTGTTCTGATATGAACATATGAATAGGAATTTACCAAAAATAAGATTTCAATCCACAACTGCCTTGACAACTCTCTTTTGAATTCTTAAAAATTGTCTTGAGCCCTGTACTTGTATTATATCACCTCCTTTTTGAATTTTTTTTATTATTGTTCTCCGTCTTCCCCTATTTTGGAAAGATGAACGCTCGTGCTTGGTATAAGTTTGATACACGTAGAGTACTAGATATATCCCATAGGTCAATCACATTACTTGGTGACTATCTTTTGTAATTAAGGACATAAAACATGTAAGATATTTTTTGGATTGAATAACTCGATTAAATAATTTGAGGACATTTTTCTTAAATGTATAGCCTATGTGATAAATCGATAAATTCTAAGTTGGGTAGAAGTTGCATTATCAACTTGAGGTAAAAAAATTTATATTGTGATCAAGTAAGATTAGATTGAGAGATTTAAGTCATTTTAATTTTGAGAATTTTTAGAAGAATGATTTAGATTATGATGATTTAACTTTAAAGATAAGAATGACTTATAGAATAAATTTTAAAATTTTGATATTGTGGTCCAAATATTTATAATTTGAGCACATGATTTAAATTTTGAATATTGGATTGAATTAACAATTTAAATCTTGAAAAAAATAGAACTTTAAACATGAACATTGATGGATGGAATTCAAAATTTTATAATTTGATGATTTGAATTAAAAGTTAAATTTTGATTGTTGGATCACCTATTTAAAATGTTGATAATAGAAATTGAATTTAAAATTTGAAGAGTACAAAATTCTTAAGTTGAAATATAGGAATAAGATTTGATTAGAATTGTTTAAAATCTATAGAAGATTATGATAATTGAAAATCGTGATGTAAAATTTGATGTGGATTATTTAAATCTTCAAGATGTTATATAGATTTGAATTAAATTTAGATGTTAATTATTTAAAAATATCGAAGAGATTATGATAGATTAAATTTTGATTTAAACAATGGTTATTTTAATTTTGAAGAGATTGTGATGAATTTGAATAGATTTTGTCATTTAAATTTTTGAGAAGATTGCGGTTGACTTGCCTTAGATACGAATGTGAAAGATTTAACAAATTATTCCTTATTTTTAATTTCGAGGACAAAATTTTTGTAAGTTGGGTAGATTGTAAACCCCCTCACCCAAAATAGATATTTTGTGTGTATTTTATATTATTATATTTATTATAGATTATTTTAAATATTGAATTTCTGTAGTGTATTCTCTTAGTTAATTAGAAAATAAAAATTTTAATATTACTTATATAAGTATTTATTTAGAATTATTTTTTGGCTATTTTAGATTTTTGAAGATTTTTCTAGAATATTTTGTGTAATTAAAACATAGAAAACATAAATTTCTAGAACTTCCATGATTTACTATGAGACTATACTTGTATGTTGTTCCTACCAAATATTTATTTTTGGTTAAAATATTTAATTATACTTTTCTGTAATTTATTTAGAAATTTAAGAAATTTATTTGGATTTTTGAAATTATTTAGGATTTATTTGGTTATATATAGTCTTAATATTAGATAAATGCTAATTTAGTGTAAATAGATATTAATAAGATTATATATGACTTATTTGTATTATCTTTAATTCTATTAAGATTATAAATTATTGAGATAAACTCAAACTCTATTTTAAATTAATTCAAATC
Source organism: Iris macrosiphon (assembly GCA_036927795.1). Lineage (NCBI taxonomy): Eukaryota > Viridiplantae > Streptophyta > Magnoliopsida > Asparagales > Iridaceae > Iris > Iris macrosiphon. Next base: position 96,391,520 of record JAYESA010000020.1, on the reverse strand, counting down.
ATGAGCCTACTAGGAAATCAACTTCATGCATATCCTATCCTTATTTAAACTCGTCCTAATCATATCCAAATTAGCAAATCCTAGTCGTATTCAATTAAGTAGTCTCCATAATTATAAATACCTATTAGACTTATGGAATAAACTATCTTTCACAATTTTCTTCCCTAAACTCTTCTCTTTTTCGTCCAAAAATAGTTGAAATTTGTCATAAATTTAGCCTCATTTTCTAGTAGTTATGACGAATTAAAAAAATAATATCTCCTAGCTCCGGGCTCCAAACGTGCTCTAAATTTTTTTTTGAACCATATCAAGGTTAGTTTTCTGAATATATAAATTATTTTAATAATTTATGAACCTATTTTTCCAAAAAATTATAAAAGTGTCAGTTGTCCGAAATCAGATGCGTTTTCATATTTTTGAGATTTCAGGAGATCCCGAATTTGAAATTATGAACCGTTTGAAGTTTCGAAAAGTTGACATAATGAACTTACATAAAATAATATTTCCAGAATTTAACATATAAGTTTAATTTACTATAAAATTCGTGGAACGTAGAGGTAAATAGGAAACCACCAAAAATTATCATCTGTACGCCCTTGTGGACATAACTCTTTATCGACTTCTGATTTTATGAAACCGTCAATTCCGGTGTTCATGTAGCACTAAAATCTATAGAATTCTACACACAAATCAAAGATTTTAGTTGGTTGACTTTTTGTCAATGGATTGCCTCGATTTGTATGCCACGGATTACAAATACGTAAAGTTAACTTTCTTTGGACCAAAATTAGGGTTTAACAATAAAATCATATTATAATAATATTAAATTACTATTTTAGGTTATTTTATTCATAGTTAAAATAGATTAAAATGGTGGAAACTATTCACCCACTTTTGTAACCTAACTTGTTTAATTTATGTGATGGGTAGATTGGACGACGCCTTGAGTTACGACTTCATCCATTTTCAGACCAGACAAGATACCTTGCCAAATTGCTTACAGTACTTTGTATGCTTATTATATTTTTATATATTCATTGCATGTGTATTTTTCAGTCATAATTATATACTATATATATGTTGACACACACTTGACACATAGTATCATGGGAGGGGAGGACAATCAGTAAGTGTATGGGCTATAACCACCCTGGTAAACCGTAGTAACTAGCATGCACTACAGTAGTTGTGTCACGCTGGTCACTACCCTTGAGGTATGTCAATTTCTGGGGTTATGCTGATTGCTACCCTCGAGGTATGTCGATTTTTGATATTCCTGACGTGTGTGGGAGTTGTGAGATTAGATAGAGTAGCCTACCCATGCCCATACCTCAAAAAGTTATCCTCATTATGCATTTCATATAGATTGTCTAGTACAGTGTACTTATATATTTTTTGTCTATTATGCATATTTATTGTATTCAATTAGCATGCTTCTATGTATCTTGTTACGTCCCTTTGAGGACCTGGTCCCTTTTCAGGTGTAGACGATCTTGACTATTCGCAGAAGCACGAATCAGGACTTGCTACTTCTCTCTCTTTTGAGGAGGTCTTCTCTTCGAGTCTCATTGTTCATTAGATGTACTTATGTGGTTTCTCTTATATTCTAGTTGGTAGTGGATTTGTCTCCACCCAACTACTTGTTCTTATCAAGCATCTTATACTTGATTCAGTTACATAGTTTATTGGTTATTTGATTCTGTGGATGAGATATAGTTATGTCCTATGACTCGTGATAATATATATACCACATATGAGTTAATATTCATATTACAGCGTATAGGTGTATTATGGTATCCATATATTAGATTTGCCATATACATACGGCTGGCATGCTTACGTATTTCTGGTCCTACGTATTTTAGGACTGGGGCATGACAATACTGCTCTAACCCAAGTTGGATACGAGTTCTAGAAGAAGCCAATACCATATCGTGTCTCGGCTTTGAAGATTCATTCTCGTGTCCGTGTATATGACTCTCCTTGAGTCAAGATCTGTATCATATTGTACACGATATTGATACCCAAGGCTACGTATAATTAACTCAAACAACTAACTAGAAGAGAGATAAGGTTAGGGTCTGTGTCATATCCCGTGTCGTGTCAGTGTATGTGTATGTATTGTGTCCCGTGTCATGTCTGTGTCATGTTCGTGTTTGTGTTGTGTCCATGTCAAGTAGTTAGGGTTAGGTTTTACCTGATCTTGGGGTTGACCGAGGAAGGGGATGGCCGAGAGGAGGAGGAGGTCGGTATAGGCGGTTGAGGAGGAGGAGCCCATAGAGGAGGAAGATGAGCTCGATGGAGGAGGAGCCCAGAGAGGAGAAGAAGGAGCTCGGTAGAGGAGGAGGAGGGTCGTCGACAATAGAGCACGGTCGGCGGGGGTCAGCGGAGCACAATCGGCAGTGGGGGTCGTCAACGAGGGGTTGGGGGGAAAGAAAAAAATTTGGGAAATTTTTTAGTGAGAATAGAGGAAAGAAAAACCCGACCGCTATATTGAAAATTGTAACCTCTGTATCCTGAAATTCTAGCTTAAATATTATTTTTAGGATAATTTGGAGATATTGGGATTTTTTCATAATTTTTGGTTAATTAAAAACTAGTAACACTAATTTTTTAGGACTTGCAAGAATTATTTTAGGGGAAAACCAAATTAAAAATATCCTAAACTTTTATTTTAGGTTCTAAATAATTAATTATATTTTCTAGAATTTTTTGGAAATTTTTTGATTATTTTTAGCATTTATTTTGAGTTAATTAGGAAAAACAGAATTAAAAACTATTTTTCTGAAAAAATCCATAAAAATAGATATCCTGCCCAGTCAGCCAACAGGGGCCCACCCATCAGCCTCCTGTAGCAAACTGGGTGGGGCCCGCTTGTCAGCGACCGCGAGAGTGGGTGCGGGTGCAGCCCAGCCGACCCTTAGCCGAGCCGAGCCAAGTCCTAATTCAACACGGACTCAACCGAGCCAAGCCGGGTCAAACTCAGACCGTTCAATCCGAGTGGGAGTGCGTTGATGGATGCCATATGGCACACTCCAAGCCGCGGCTGCTCCCTCTCTCCTCTATATATATAATAGTTAGTTTATAATTTTTAGGGTTTTTCTGTAAGCCGAATTTTGGAGAATTGCCATCTAGGGTTCCTTTATCTTCCAGAAGCCATTACTCATAGCTTCGGACTTCAAATATGGCCCAGTTTCTTGCATTAGAACCGTATTGAGGTTAGTCTTCTGAATACATAAATTTTTTAACGAAATTATGAATATTAAATTCTAAAAAATTCGTAGAGCATAGCATGTCCAAAAATAAATGTGTCTCGGTATTTTTACGATTTCGGGAGAACCATGAATCAGAATCATGAACCATTTAAAGTTTCGGAAAGCTAATATTGATATAATTGACATATGTTTTTTCCAAAATTTAATTCGAACTACTTCTATACTATTAATTTTATAGAACATCTAGGTCAGAAATTAACCACCGTTGCACACTACGAATTTGGTATGTGCAATAATTCCTAAACGAATTTGAATTTGGACGAGCCATAAATTCTAGCATATTTTAACGCTGAAATCTCTAGGAAATCAAGCATGAAAGTTGAGTTTGTGTTGGTTGACTTTTTGGTCAACAGATTGCCTTGATTTGTGTGCCATTAGTCTCGAGTTGATAAATTTTAGTTTCTTTGAACAAAATTTAGGAATTGACCTAAAAATTAGAATAATAAGATTAAAATAGGATATTAGAGTAATTATTCCAAAATTAAATAAATTAACATAAATTATCTTTTGACATGGTAAATTTGTAATACATAAGCTATTTGGACTGTGACTTGGATTCTGATTCATACCAGCTAAGGACCACATGCGAGTACATTTTCGTGCTTACTTTCAGTGCTTGATAGTCTCTATAATACATGCTTAGTATTAATTATTTGATTTATTGACACTTGTTACATGGATTAGTATGATGGATTCTTATTATGAGATACGTGACTGTTCTGGATTATTGTTATTTCTTTGTGATTGGTTTGGAATCCATGTGTACTTATGGGGAGGAAAAATACTTAGTGGACGTATGAACTACCATTTCTATCCCATGGTCTTTCTGGAATAATAACAGCCATGCACGACATGTGTGGTTTGCCAGATATTACCCCCTAGCCGTTCACATGTCAACAAGGTATTTCAAATCACATAGAGTAGTTGTTCCCATCTGTTCTTCCATATATTGTAGTTATTTCTTTTGTTGCTTGGAGATATTATACTATATGTTTGCCATGACAAAAATTCAGTATTTGGTTATTCTAACTGCTTTATTGTGAGTTCAGTTTGTTGCTATCATATATTCCTTGCTATTTATTGTCTTATAGCTTCTACCATGTGTTGGAACTATTTTTACTGTGATGTACTCGTTCCTTTTCGGACTGGATAAACATTTTAGGTGACATTATAGACCGTATGCTAGCGACATAATAGAGCCTGATCTTGCCCTTCTGGATGATCAGGGAGAGTTAGCAGCTCAGATACCGTCTGTAATGGAGTAGTTTAGTAGTAGTTGATTTTTTTAGTTATTTTGGACCGGATTGTTCTCCGACAGTTTTCTAAAGTATTTTAAATATTTAATTTGGATATTTAGTTTTGGAGATTCATTGAACCCGTATCAAGACTATTATTTTATTATTATCTTGGTGTATTCATTTAAACTAGTGCCTGTGATTGAGTATAGTATAGAGATGTATATATGTTGTGAGTTGTAGATTACTTGTGACTTTTCTTACAACGTTCTACCACCAACACTGCGGCGTAGGCTGGGCGTACTCATGACTCATACCTAAATCCAGGGTGTGGGTCGTGACACATTTTCAGTGGTGGCCCACGCAGGTCAGGTTTTGCATAAGGTAGCAAACTCGTAGTGGTACTCAAGTTAGATGTACGACTGTGAGCTTGCCATAGGATATACATACTAGGAATAGAAAAATACTCAATCACAAATAGGGATCCCGTATACTCAACTTGCTAACCTTTATTAATTCCTTTCGAGCAATCAGACCTCTTTCATAGTTGATTGTCCTTCTTGAATACTTCTTTATCTTGTGTCATATCAACTTTATTCTTATTATTTCCAACCTTTCAGAATGCTACCCAAGACTAGAGCGCGCGATTCCAGAGCCAATGGTGCTCTCTCCACACACCTGCATCGTATAGCTACATATATGTATCTTTTGTGCTTAAGCATAGTTTAGTATCAGAATTCTTGAGTATGAGTGGTGGAGGCACTATCCTAGTCAGTGATACTTGTAAGGGGCATCGTTTTACCTTCGGAGGCTATAAATTGGATGCTAGTTTACTCGTAATGCCACTTCCGAGTTTTGACATTATCCTTAGAATGGATTGGTTGAGTATGCACCATGCTAGCATAGATTATCGTGGAGGACGTGTACTATTCCACCCTCCAGGAAAGCCAGAATTTGAGTTTATTATGGGAGGAGTTGAGCAGAGTGATAAAATTATTTGTGGAGACATGGTAGCAGAGAAGGACTTGCCACACCCTATTATTGCAGAATTTCTAGACGTATTTCCTGAGGATCTACCCGGATTGCCACCGGACAGAGATCTTCAATTTTCTACAAACTTAGTGCCTGGGGCAGAACCTGTATCGCAGCAAGTCTACAGGATCAACAACAGCGAGCTGACAGAACTAAAAAAGTAGGTAGATGATTTGCTAGACAAGGGTTTTATTAGATCGAGTTCCTCGCCTTGGGGAGCCCCGATCTTATTTGTACCAAAAAAAGATGGGTCGGTGCGAATGTGCATTGATTACAGGGCTCTGAACAATCTCACCATCAAAAACAAATATCTGCTACCATGGATAGATGATCTTTTCGATCAGTTGAGTGGAGCGAGGGTATTTTCGAAGATTGATTTTAGGTTTGGCTATCATCAGTTGAAAGTGAAGAAGGAAGATATTCCAAAAATAGCATTTCGAACAAGATATGGCCAATATAAGTTTATGGTAATGCCATTTGGGTTGACTAATGCCCCGGCAGTCTTCATGAACTTGATGAACAAGGTGTTCCATCAATACCTTGACAAGTTTGTAGTAGTATTCATAGATTATATTCTTGTCTATTCAAAGACACCAGAAGAGCACGAGAAGCATTTAAGGATTGTGCTAGAGACCCTTCGGAAGGAGAAGCTCTATAGGAAACTCTCGAAATGTGAGTTCTTCCTGGATAAGGTAGAGTTCTTTGGGCATATGGTAACTGGAGCCAGGATATCGGTAGATCCAAAGAAGATTGATGCTGTAGAGTCTTGGACCACTGAGATCTGTTGCAGAGATCATAAGCTTCTTAGGATTGGCCGGATATTACAGGAAATTTGTAAAAGATTTTTCTCGGATCACAAAGCCGTTGACTAGACTCACCCGGAATGTTGCTTCTCGTTTGAGGCAAAGCAGGTCAGGACAGTTGCACTTTTGCCGTTTGAGTGGACAGTCCGCTAGCACGGAACGGGGTGTTACATCCTACCTAACTCAGAAAAAGTCTCGTCCTCGAGACTTACTGAGGACAAGCAGTATGTTTCAATCAATTTTGATTTAACGTTACAAGGCTGAGGCAAACCTATACAAGTCGTTTTACTTGTTTATTTAGATATTCACTTGCACAAGCATTCGAGATCGACATATCGCTTAGTCTGGATCATGCGCACATTCGAAGTGCACCTCTAGCGTGAGCACGTCAACCAACTTAGCGATAGAGAAGTCTTAGCACTCGAGTTTCATCTTTTCTTAAGTCTTGGATCGTGCACAAGTTCAAGGCATCCCTCGAACAGATACATTCAACCAAACTTAGAGTTAGTAAAATTGGACAAGTTACTGCGATACTCTCAAGGGTTCGCACAGGTTGGCACAAAGGCCACTCGCAGCACAATATCACACAAGAAAGCATATCATATCATTCAAAATGCATTTTGAAAGTATTTAGACTTATTGTTGGAACATCCCATTGAGGCATTGAGAGAGAGCGTACACATAACCCACGAATGAGCTTTCAAAACTGAGATATTCGGAATGAAGTCCAAAGATGTATAATGCATCTAACTCTAGTATCACTAGTAGCTTGTCCGATTTCACTAACTCTAAGTTTGATTGAATACATCTATTCGAGGGACTCCTTGAACTTGTACACGATCCAAGACTTAGAAAATGTGAAACTCGAGTGCTAAGACTTCGCTATCGCTAAGTTGGTTGATGTGCTCACGCTAGAGGTGCACTTCGAATGTGTACACGATCCAGACTAAGCGATATGCTGATCTCGATGCTTGTGCAAGTAAATATCCAAATAAAAAAGTACAAGAACTTGTATAGGTTTGCCTCAACCTTGTATCATTAAATTAAAATTGATTGAAACATACTACTTGTCCTTAGTAAGTCTCGAGGACGGGACTTTTTCTAAGTTGGGTAGGATGTAACACCCCGTTTCGTTTAAGTGGACTGCCGACTCAAACGGCAGAAGTGTAACTGTCCCGACCCGCTTTGCTTCAAACGAGAAGCAAAAGATATCCAGACTTGTCCCTACAGGGATCCGGCTTAGGCTTTCAGAGGCTCGTTTGACTTATCGCTCTACCGAGGCAAATCATCGCTAAGGTGGGTGGCTACGGTGAACTTGTCTTTGCTTAGCCAGCACACATAAAATCTGGAATGATACATTCTAGTCGCTAGGTGAATCACCCCTTGCATGCTAATAAGAATTCAACGCACCTAGCTAAGGGAATAATCCCAACTTGTATTACTTATGCTAGAACATGGAAATAAAATATTGCTTTTATATATGTTCAGACCCTCATATGCTACCCCCTGCATGCTAATAAGAATTCAACGCACCTGACGGTTTCACCTCTCGGCTTACCTTCGGGCACGAGCTAACATGAATGTTTATGTTTATACAAATGCATGCTGGCACGCCCCAGTCCCAAAATATCGAGGGACTAGACATGTGGCAATGGCCAGCAGTACACATCGATGAACAAACCCGATTTAATGGATCCATCGGGGTGTACTTAAGCTGTAATACAACAATAAGGGTCTACTAATCTCATCCACAGAATGGATACATCAATATCAACAAAAGGAAATATAAACATCATCAAGTCACAAGTAAATAAATCGGAGAATAACCCAATAATAAGTCTGTTATAATTGTTCATTAAACAAGAATTAAAAGAGTTTAATAGCATCAAGACTGAGCATAGAAGAAGCAGATATTCAGGATAAATCCTCAGCGATCACCTCATCCTCAGGTTCTGGTACTGCTCCGAGAAGTGATCATGTTCCGTACACCTCAGGATAGATATCCTCTGCTAACCCTGGGGACATAATCCAGATCTAGGTCCTCAGGGGACATAGCAAGGTACAAAATAACTCATGCCAAAATAAATATAGTGCAGCAATAAATGAAATAATAGGGTAAACTATATAACCAGCTAAGTGATATGCAAGTGAGAGTTTTAGTCATACTCGAGCTGAGACTACTATAGGATCTGTGTCGGGGGAACCCATAGCAATATTCTCTTGAAGGGTAATGTACCAAAGCTCTGTGTCAGAGTCTAAGGCACCTCCAGTAAAGTAATATATATATATATATATATATATAATCAGCCTTTTGTATGGTAAATCTCTCCCCACCCAATGTAATAACACGTCACAGGTTCACGATGTCTTATGTCCATGTCACACAAGATCATAACTAATGCAACAAGTTATATAATAGTTATGAATATGATGTCTATGTCACAAATCCTGCAATCTACACAGAATCACCTTGAATATTTTGGGAAGATTCTGTCTCATGAATAGTGTCAGGTGTCCTGAGGTATAACGTACTTGATATTGCAAGCACGAGAATGTAAAGGGTCTCGATATCCATCTCTAGGTGACGTTACACAACTTCGCGTATGGTGTTGGCACCCGAATATTAATCGGACGCTAAGTAAAGTCACACGGTCCTAAGTTAAGCATGTACAACATAAATATGTTAAGGAAATAAGATGTAATAATAACTGCAAGGTTGGCAAGGTACACTTGTCTGGGGTTCTGACTCCAACTGTAGCTCTGGTATCAGTAGGATTTGCAGGTAGTCCTCCGGTTGCTGAAATAAACATCACCATCAGATTTAGAAAATATCAAATAGCTAAAAATGCCTATCCTTGAGTCCAATTTGGACACAGGGGCAAAATGACAGTTTCTGGTCAAAGTAGGGTCCACATGTGGGCCGCTTCACACCGAAAAATGTGCTAGAGACAATATTCTCCAAATTTGTCAAACTTAGTGTCAACAAGTCCAGAACGATGATGCGAATCCAACAGAATGTCCAGAACTGGATTCCGATGAGCCGATCACAAAATCGCCCGTCAAGTGGAGCCGCGGGGCCCACGATACGTGATTTTGTCAACGTTCTCAGAATCGAACCAAACTTGGGTCACAGGACCAGCGTATTGCTATGAGTCTGATGGCACAAGTTTTGTTTCGATCCGATGTGTATACACGAAGTTACAATGAGTTCTGGAACAGGGACGATACGGGACGTTGTCGACGGATACGCGTTGATTCCGGTGTGCACGCACATCCAAATCAATTTTCGTAAAATTCCACCCATCCGTATTAATGGCGCTCACGTTTCGGTGAAGCCCGCACGCGACCAAGTCGTCTCGTTTGGCGGGGCGCACTCAATTCTGGGGAAAAATAGGGCAAATATTTTCCTAATTTTGGATCGCAGTTCGCGATCACCACATGACGCGACACACCGAGCGGGTTGCACGGGTATCGAGAGTGTCACACAGGGTTCGTGCCATAATAGAAAGAACGGGAAATGGGGCAGCGACGAGAGAGAAAAGGCTACATGAACAGGGCTCCGCAAAACTAGGATTTCTCGTGTCCGCGAGACTACACGATACACCACGACTAGGGTTAGGGTTTCGTTGAGACGGCGCTGCTACAATTGGGGCATCGCCGAAGCTGGCAGAGGCGGCCGGAGGAACTAGGCGGAGGTGGTGTTTGTGGAGGCGGGTCTCGGCTGAGGCTCTGGTGGCAGGCACGGCGGCTACTCGGGTCTTCTTGCCGGCTCGGGTGGAAGAGGGGTGGATGTGAGGTGGGGGAGGCCGAGGACGGCGGCGAGTCGGCTGGGGCAGAGGAGGAAGGCAGAGGCGGAGGAGACGGAGGGAAGGCCGAAACGATGGATGGAGACGATGGTGGCGGCCGGGGGTGACGAAAAGAGAGAGGCGGAGGCGAAGCTGACGAAGGCGGTGGCTGGGAGTTAGGGCACAGGCGGTGGTTGAGGGGGTTTTTATAGGCCGGAGCTGGGAAGCGGACGAACGACCGTTCTGGAGGAGGGGAGGCGGTCGGACGCCGGTGGGTAGGTGAATCGGCGGGATGCGGGCGGACGCGGCGGTTGCGGGCGGCGGGTGCGGCCGGAGATGAATCGACAGAGGCGTCGGTTCAAAAGAGTTACTATAGCTAATGAATCGGGTCGGGTCGGGTTTGAGTTTTAGGCCTGGATCCAACCTAATAAGGATTGGCTTTGGTTTAGTTAGACCGCTCTGGGTTGATTTGGTTCACTAAACCGGTTGGTTCAGGAATAAATCGGGTTTATTTTAGGGTTTAATTAAAACTTAGTTTTTTGGTCTTTAAAAATATTTCCGGGGTCCAATAAATTCCCAAAAAATTACCCTATGTCTAATTTTTTATTTTACACCTAAAAATATTATTTTTATAATATTTTAATATTGATTAACATTATTTAAAATTTTTGTTTAAATCCAAATTACCTTGATTTAATTACAGAAAATTATGAAAATTGATTATTAAAATTTCTGAAAAATTAGGGGGTTTACACATGCTTGTCTACTTATATGTTGCCTTATTTTCATCCAAATCTCGGGAGACTACTACGTAGTCATTTCGTGCCTGAATGAACCTGCAAGTATCCGGGACCGTTAGGTCACCAAGGCAATTCTGAACCAGGGAATATGCACCAAGAATGAATGAATTCCTGAATCACAGCTCGAGGAGCAAACTACTGAATCCTGTCTCAACAAGTTCTATATATATATTCTGTCTCGAACTCATTCCATATCAGATTTGTTCTTTATATATATATATATATATATATATATATTCTGCCTCGAACTTGTTTCTGTACTTGACCTGAGACCCTGACCTGCATGTCGCGGACAACTTATAAAAGGTGATCTTTGGATCTTGTTTTGCAGGCGGTCACCGGGGCACTGGGGCCGACCCGGTCTAGATGGAACTTCTGTTAGTCGTCTGTATCGGCGGGATAAGTGCAATGCCCATCGTTTCTATTGCTTACACTTCATTCTCGACCTTGAGACTACAAACGGTAGTCGTTTGTATCGGTGGAATAAGTGTAATGCCCATCGTTTTTATTGCTTGCACTTTATCCTTGACCTTGAGACTACAAAACGGTCCTTTATGGCTATGCCAGCGACAATTGTTCATATAGATAAATCATCCTCGCTTAGCGGCTATCCACGTGCGAGTCATTGCATCGCATAAATGAACAACTGAACACCTGAACGATCTTGATATAACGACCCTTGTGTTTGCATATGCTATGCCTCCTGAATGTTTATACTTGCCCGTGCTTGAATTAACAATGTTTGCCTTGGACAGGGAAGGTAAAATGGTAAGTTGGTAAGTCTCGCCGTGTTTCCTCTCATGTCATACGGTGCACTGCCACACGAGTTAGGCTATTCAATATTTGCATGAAACTGATCCTAAGGCAACTAGCAAGACAACTTAATAGTTGGTGCACGAAACTTATATTACGTGTTTGGATTTATCGAGCGGGCGAGTAGCTTCCCCACCAGTGCATTCAATGTACTGATAATCCACCAGTTTGTATGCAGGGTGCGGAAGAACCTCGTTTGGTGTGGATACCTCCTTCCTGCGTGCTAAGGTGTGGAGATCACTCCGAAACAGCGGTGCATCCGGAACTGAAGCACATATACAAGACATAATATTGTGAATATCGCCTGATCATCGCCTGTACAATCATTCCATAATTGTAGCCACTTGGCACGCTTTTACTTTTTCAGAGAGAGAGGCCTGAGCAACTTGTAATCTCGGCTATACGCCGCCTGTAACACATGTTTATATCAATAAAAGAGTTGCTTTGCTTCAACTTATGTTTCAATGCTTTCGCTATATTCTCAACTCAGTGAACCTGTTACCAAATTGCTATGCGTTTATGACTTTGCTGCACTCGAACAATCTGTGTGACTCTGTGGCTTAGAACTCTTACTGCCAGCCAATGAACCACGGCCTTGCACGGCGTGGCTCACGCTCGTGCAGCATCACGCCCGGATGGGTCATAAAGCGATCGTTCCGCGGGAGCGCTGGCGCGGTGATTCTCGCCTAGCGGGAACGGCCGATTTAGCCTACGGAAGATCGGGGCATGACATGTTGAGCAGAACAAGAATGTGGTGGCATATGCTTCTAGACAGTTGCGGCCACATGAGAGAAACTATCCCACTCGTGACTTAGAATTAGCAGCGGTGATCTTCGTTCTAAAGCTGTGAAGACATTATCTGTACGGAAAGCGTGTGGAAATATACACTGACCACAAAAGCTTGAAGTATGTCTTTACGCAGAAAAAGATGAATATGAGGTAGCACAGGTGGCTAGAACTGATGAAGGATTTTGATATTTTACTGCCGTATCATCTAGGGAAGACTAACGTAGTTGTCGATGCCTTGAGCAGATATCCAGTAGCGATGTACTTGATAATGAATTATCACTTACTAGGATAATTAGATAGCCTGGGCATAGAGGTTATTATTCCATTAGTGGAGACGTAGATAATGGGCATGTAGATTTAGTTATGATTAATGGAGAAGATCTGAGAGACGCAGTACCAGGATGAGGGTCTGCGAAACCTCATAGCTCAAGTGCAGGCAGGATTGATGGATGACTTCTCTATTGCTGAGAATGGTTCTTTAAGGCACAGGACTAGGTTATGTGTAACTAGCAGGGACCTGCGGAAAGAGATCATGCAGGAGGCTCATCGTTCTTAGTATTCTATACACCTGAGAGCTAACAAGATGTATAAGGACATGAGGGAACACGTGTGGTGGTATGGGATGAAGTGGGAGGAAGCATATTTTGTCTCCAGATGTTTAGTGTGCCAGCAGGTGAAAGCTGAAAGGCAGAGACCAGGAGGATTGCTACAGCCACTACCAATTCCTGAGTGGAAATGGGAGCATATCATGATGGATTTTATTTTCGGACTTCCACGCACTCCAGGAGGGAATGACTCAATTTGGGTCATTGTTGACAGGCTGACCAAATTAGCCCACTTTTTGCCTTTTAAAGTAGGATTGTCCACGGAGAAGCTCGCCGATTCATATATGAGACAGATAGTCAGGCTGCATGGAGTTCCAGTAAGCATCGTGTCCGATCAGGATAGTAGATTTATGTCCCACTTTTGGAGGAGTTTGCAGGGTAGCTTGGGTACCCAACTCAAATTTAGCACTGCTTACCACCCTCAGACGGATGGACAGTCAGAGAGGACTATTCAGACACTCGAGGATATGCTTCGGACATGTGTACTAGATTTTGGTGGCTCGTGGGAGGATCATCTTCACCTGGTAGAGTTTGTATACAATAATAGCTATCAGGCTAGTATCGAGATGTGTCATTTCGAGGCTTTGTACGGTAGGAGATATCGATCTCCATTATCTTGGGATGACGTAGGAGAGAGAGTACTCTTGGGACCAGAGATGGTAGTTGATGCTGCTAAGAAGGTGAAGCAGATTAGAAAGAGAGTTCAAGTAGCACAGGACAGACAGAAGCAGTGGGCCGATAGCCACAGGAGACCGCTAGAGTTTGAGGTATCGATTCATTTATTTAAATATCTATTACGTTCTTAGATCATGCGTTAAGTTCCTATTTTTACATAGGTTGGCGACTTAGTGTTCTTAAGGATCTCTCCGACACGTAGAATAATTCATTTCGGTGGAGGTGGAAAGCTTAGTCCAAGATTCATCGGACCTTTTAATATTTTGGAGAAAGTCAGGGTAGTTGCTGTCACGCCCCGATCTCCCGCAGGCAAATCGGCCGTTCCCGCTAGGCGAGAATCACCGCGCCAGCGCTCCCGCGGAACGATCGCTTTGACCCATCCGGGCGTGACGCCGCACGAGCGTTAGCCGCGCCCGTACAAGGCCGTGGTTCATTGGCTGGCGATAAGAGTTCTAAGCCACAGAGTCGCACAGATTGTCCGAATGCATCAAAATCATGAACGCATAGGCGATCGATAACAGGTTCACTGAGTCGACAATATAGCGAAAGCATGAAAACACAAGTTGGAGTAAAGCAAGCTCTTTTATTCATATTGAAACAAGTGTTACAGATGGCGTATAGCCGAGATTACAAGTCGCTCGAGCACTCTCTCTGAAACATAAAAGCGTGCCAAGTGGCTACATTTATGGATGATATACAGGCGATATTCAAGCGATGTTCTGGCGAGGCAATGTTCCAACATTATGTCTTGTATATGTGCTTCAGTTCCGGACGTAGCGTTCCAAGGCTTCTGAGTTGAACTCCACGCCTTAGCACGCACGAAGGAGGCATCCGCACCGAACGAGGTTCTCCCGCACCCTGCAAGCAATCTGGTGGGTTATCAGTACATGAATGTACTGGTGGGGAGGCTACTCGCCCGCTCGACAAATCCAAACACGTAATAAAGGTTCTGTGCACCAACTATTAAGTTGTCTTTCTAGTTGAGACTTAGGATCAGTTTCATGCAAGATTTGAATAGCCTAATCCGTGTGGCAGTGCGCCGTGCGACATGAGAGGAAACACGGTGAGACTTACCAACTTACCATTTGTCCTTCCCTGTCCAAGGCAAACCAAGTTAAGTCAAGCAGAAATATATATAAGCATTCAAGAGCAAAGCATATGCAAACACAAGCGTTTCAGTGCGAGATCCCATTCTGGGTGTACGGGTTACAGGAAATTCAGGTGTGTTGTATACGATGATCAAGTACTCTTTATGGATAAGTGTTGTTATAATAAGATCGTTCAGGTGTTCAGTTATTCTCGATGCGATGCAATGACTCGCACGTGGATAGCCGCTAAGCGAGGATGACTTATCTATATGAACATGAGGTCACTAGCACGGCGCCATTAGTGGACGGCGTAGTCTCTTGTCGGAATGGTGCGCAAGCAAAACAGGAGGCATTGCACCATATTCCGCTCAAAGCAGGCGACTACTCAGGAGTTTTGTCCGGATCGGATCGGTGCCAGTGCCCTAGCAACCGTCCGTGGAACTATACCTTGTTTTCCAAGTTGTCCTGTGACCAGGCAAGTCTCTAATCTTCAGGGTCTGTGGTCAGACGTAGGAACAAGTTCAAAGCAGGATATATATATATGGAACAAGTTTCATTGAACGAGTTCTAGTCAGAAGATATATATATATGGAACTTGTTGGGGCAGGATCAGGATTACTCTCAATGTTGAGTATCGGCTCCGTGAGCCATTTGATTCAGTACAGGACAGTATTGCTCAATGAGCAGGGAATTCTTGGTTCACAGGATTGGTGCAAGTTCCCTGGTTCGGGAATTGCCTTAGCGACCTAACGGTCCCAGGTACATTCGGTTTATTCATGCACAGAATGACTATCAGGTAGCCTTCCGAGGAGAACCTAGATGAATGCATGACAAGCAAAGTGTTTCACGGTCTGGGCATAGTTATGCAGCAAGCATTGAAACTTAGCAATATATAAAAGCAGGCAAGCAGGCACTTGTATAACTTAAGCATTCAAGTTCGCTCGGGCCCGAAGGTAAGCCGAGCGAAACCGTACGAGGCCTTTTTCGAGCGATGTTATCTAGGGTCGTACAGTGTAGGGAGTAAACAGTGTACTACTGAATATATACAAGTCGTTCTACTCGAGGCATAGCGGGTCTGGTTGCACAAGGCAAAGGTAACATGCGAGAGTCTGAATATATAGCAATATTTCATTTCCATGTTCTAGCATAAGCAATACAAGTTGGAATTATTCCCTTAGCTAGGTGCGTTGTATTCTTATTAGCATGCAGGGGTGATTCACCTAGCAACTAGCATGTATCATTCCGTATTTTATGTGTGCTGGCTAAGCAAAGACAAGTTCACCGTAGCCACCCACCTTAGCGATGATCCGCCTCGGTCGAGTGATACTGCGAGCGAGCCTCTGAAAGCCTAAGCCGAACTCCTGTAGGGACCAAGTCTAGATATCTTTGCCTCAAACGAGTATCCTCGCCTGAGCAGGACGGGTCAGAACGTTTGCACTTTTGCCGTTTGAATCGACAATCCGCTTGAGCGGAACGGGGTATTACAGTAGCTTATCGACTAGCCTTACCGCCTACATTGGAAGGAGTACACAACGTGTTCCATGTGTGCCAGTTGAGATGATACGTAGCGGATCCTAGTCATGTATTAGATCATTCGGAGCTAGAGGTTGGACCAAGCCTCCGTTATCTGGAGCAGCCAATGGAGATCTTAGATCATAGAGATAAGGTGCTTCATAACCAAATAATTCGCTTGGTTCACGTTGCTTGGAGGCATCATTCTCCCGGTGAATCAACTTGGGAGCGGAAAGATGAGATGAGAGAGCGTTACCCCTATCTTTTTGCGCTATGAGGTAATTTTCTTCTTGTATTTGTTCTGTCCTAAATTTTGAGGACAATTTTTTTTTAGGAGGGTAGACTTATAACCTCTGTATCCTGAAATTCTAGCTTAAATATTATTTATAGGATAATTTTGGGCTATTGGAATTTTTCCATAATTTTTGGTTAATTAAAAACTAGTAACATTAATTTTCTAGGATTTGCAAGAATTTATTTTAGGGGAAAACCTAATTAAAAATATTCCAAACTTTTATTTTAGGTTCTAAATAATCAAATATATTTTTTAGAATTTTCTGAAATTTTTTTGATTATTTTTAGCATTTATTTTGAGTTAATTAGGAAAAAGTGAATTAAAAATTATTTTTCTGAAAAAGAAAACCTATAAAAATAGATATCCTGCCCAGTCAGCCAACAGGGTCCCACCGTCAGCCTTCCGCGGCAAACTGGGTGGGGCCCGCTTGTCCGCGACCGCGAGAGTGGGTGCGGGTGCAGCCGAGCCGAGCCGAGTCCTAGTCCTAATTCGACTCGGACTCAGCCGAGCCAAGCCGGGTCGAGCTCTGACTGTTCGATCCGAGCGGGAGTGCATGGATGGATGCCATATGGCACACTCCAAGTTGTGGCTTCTCCCTCTCTTCTCTATATATATAATAGTTAGTTTATAATTTCTAGGGTTTTTCTGTAAGCCGAATTTTGGAGAATTGCCATCTAGGCTTCCTTCATCTTCCAGAAGCCATTACTCATAGCTTCGGACTCCAAATGTGGCCCAGTTTCTTGCATTAGAACTGTATTGAGGTTAATTTTCTGAATACATAAATTGTTTTACGAAATTATGAATATTAAATTCTAAACAATTCGTAGAGCAGAGCATATCCGAAAATAGATGCATCTCGATATTTTTATAATTTTGGGAGAATCAGGAATCAGAATCATGAACCGTTTGAAGTTTCGGAAAACTAATGTCGAGATCATTGACATATGTTTTTTACAGAATTATGTTTTCTATAGAATTTAATTCAAAATATTTCTATACTGTTAATTCTGTAGAACATCTAGGTCAAAAATTAATCACCAATGCACAATACAAATTTGGTATGTGCAATAATTTTTAAACATAATTTGAATTCGGATGAGCCATAAATTCTAGTATATTTTGACGCTAAAATCTATAGAAAATCATGCATGAAAGTCGAGTTTGTGTCAGTTGACTTTTCGGTCAACAGATCATCTCGATTTGCGTGTCATGAGTCTCGAGTTGATAAAATTTAGTTTCTTTGAACAAAATTTAGGAATTGACCTAAAAATTAGAATAATAAGATTAAAATAGTATTTTAGAGTAAATATTCTAGAATTAAATAAATAAAATAAATTATCTTTTGATATGGTAAATTTGTAATACATAGGCTATTTGGACTGTGACTTGGATTCTGATTCATACCAGCTAAGGACCATAGGCGAGTACATTTCTGTGATTACTTTCAGTGCTTGATAGTCTCTATAATGCATGCTTAGTATTGATTATTTGATTCATTGACACTTGTTACACAGATTAGTATGATGGATTCTTATTATGAGATACGTGACTGTTCTAGATTATTGTTATTTCTTCGTGACTGGTTTGGAATCCATGTGTACTTATGGGGAGGGGAAATACTTAGTGGACGTGTGAACTACCCTTTCTATCCCATGGTCTTTCTGGAATAATAACAGCCATGCACAACACGTATGGTTTACCGGATATTATCCCCTAGTCGTTAACATGTCAACAAGATATTTTAAATCACATAGAGTAGTTGTTCCCATCTGTTCTTTCATACATTATAGTTATTTCTTTTGTTGCTTGGAGATATTGTACTATATGTTTGCCATGACAGGACTTCAGTATTTGGTTATTCTAGCTGCTTTATTGTGAGTTCAGTTTGTTGCTATCATATATTCCTTGCTATTTATTATCTTATAGCTTCTACCATGTGTTGGAACTGTTTTCACTGTGATGTACTCGTTCCTTTCCTAACTGGATAAATATTTTAGGTGACTACAATGAGGATGAAATCCCTACACATTATGGACTGCATGCTAGCGACATAATAGAGCCGGATCTTGTCCTTCCGGAGGATCAGGGATAGTTAGCAGCTCAGATACCGTCTGCAATGGAGTAGTTTAGTAGTAGTTGATTTTGTTAGTTATTTTGGACTAGATTATTCTCCGATAGTTTTCTAACATATTTTAAATATTATAATTTAGATATCTAGTTTGGGAGATTCATTGTACCCATATCAAGACTATTATTTCATTATTATCGTGGTGTATTCATTTAAACTAGTGCCTGTGATTGAGTATAGTGTGGAGATGTGTATATGTTGTGAGTTATAGATTACTTGTGGCTTTTTGTACATCGTTCTACTGCCGATACTACGGTATTGTAGAAGCATGAAATACGCTGGAGAATTATACGCGTATTATACAGTCAAAACCCCCAACATACATGAAGTCCGCGTAAAACAGAGCTTCAAGGCTGTGTGGCATAAAATATGACTTCAAAGCTATACACGTAAAACAGAGCTTCAAGACAGTGTGGCATAAAATATGACTTCAGAGTTATACGCGTAAAACAGAGCTTCAAGGTTGTGTGGCGTAAAATATGACTTTAGAGCTATACGCGTAAAACAAAGCTTCAAGTTTGTGTGGCGTAAAAAGATTGCTATACCTCCCTGCGTAAAGTTTAAAATACATTTATTTTTAATGCAGCGTAAAGTTGTACGAGGAACTCTTCGTATTCCTCGGGTGAATTTGTCGGACAAAATAGTGAACCTGACTCCTCACAAAAGTACTACATGATAATCGAGAGGACGGCTGTGATGATGATTTTGCACAGAGACCCAGGCTGTCGTTTAGTGACATATTCTTGATACAAGTCATTTTTACGCATTCAAAGAATATGCTGCCTATTCTACATGGACAAAAATGAGTTTTTACGCTCAAAATAAGACGAAATCAGATGCCACATCAAAAGTTGTTTCTCATACAGAGCTCGAGGCATATCTCTGCATTTAATGCACGAGATGGAGGCAGATCTCTGCATTTAATGCACAAGATTTTGTTCTATTTTTAAATGACTGGGAAAGCTAAAACTATGGCTAATACGCTCACATCACCATCCTTGCATTTTACGCCAACCAGGCTATTTTCAACTATAGGAGTACGCCGTATGCTATCTCCTCGAAATACGCCAACTCGGCTATATTTGCAAAGGTACGTGATAAGGCTATTTAGCCCAGAACACGCTCAAGACCTCAGTCGTGATGGATAATTGGCTATTTTATGATGGTTATCTATTATTCATGAATTATCAAGTTTTACGCAGAGTTTGGCTTTTACGCCAACAAGACAGTTATTTGGCTTTTACGCCAACCATCTTTACTTAAGGTATAGTTACCTACGTGGCTTGCATGCCATGATATTCGAGAAGCAGTTATACACGTTACCTCATAAAAGGACACGTGTCATACGCATATTCAGAAGACAATGGGAACGTGGGTAGCAGTAATTATAACTGCAGCGTAAAAGAAGTCTTCTTCTTCACAGTTTAGCCTTTTACGCCAACAAGACAGTTATTTGGCTTTTACGCCAACCATCATTACGCAGGGGTAGTTACCTACGTGGCTTGTATGCCATGATCTTCGAGAAGCAGTTATATGCGTTACCTTATAATGGGATACGTGTTATACGCAGATTTAGAAGGTTATTTGAATGTAGGTAGCAGTTATTATAACCGCCGCGTAAAAGATGCAACTTTCTTCACAGTTTGGCTTTTACGCCGACTAGACAGTTATTTGGCTGATCTCTATAAATAGAGACCCCTGGTCACAGGGTAAAGGGATCAAGGGCATCAGACAAGAAGCATAAGGAGAGATCAGAGAGAGAGAGCACAGACAAAGAGTGTTGGTTGACAACTTTGGCAACGAGAATTCAATCCCACTTGCAACCTTTGAAGCTTCTTCTTCTTCTACAGCACTTCTTCATCATCGTGTGGTCCAAGGAACAAAGTGATCGATCGCAGATCAGACTTCTATAGCAATTTTTCTCCAGAATCATTTTATTGTACTCTTTTTCTTGTTTGTAAGCAAAAAGAAAGGTTTCGTATAAACCCTCTTCCTCATTTTTGTTTATCATCGAACAGGCGTACGCTGGGCGTACTCATGACTCATGCCCAAATCCAGGGTGCGGGTCGTGACAAAAATAAATTAGCGACGTATGATCCAGACGTCGCCAAACGTCACTAACAGCGACATTTATATAGTCTCTAAACGTCGATATTGCTAAAAAATATTAATGACTTCTTAGACGTCACTAAATGACGCGATTAACAAATTTTTAGTTATGACTTCCTATATTTATAAATGTCGCCAATTAAAAATTAACAGCATCGATAAATATATTGTCAAACATCGCTAAATCAAAAACTTTAGCAACATTTAGCGAGGTTAAAAAAATATATAGCGACTATTCTTTCAAAAAACCAAAGTACAATCACTACTAGTTGCTATTTGTCGCAAACAATGATGTACAACGACATTTATTTATGGAGTCGCTAAATTCTTTAAAATTATCGACGTTAACTGATGACGTCGCTAAAAATATTGCTATTTCATTATATTTTAGTAATGGATCACCAGGTCCGTAAAAGTAAATCAGTAACGGTCCCAATACTCATATAAGGTAGACACTGGGCTGATAATAGTAATATGAAGTCTGATATTGCACTCCACTAGAATTGATGATACCACAGTATCTGATGGATGGCCAACAATACACGATCTCAGGATCCCTTAACCTCCCAATGCTTTTATGCATTTTAAGTTACCTAATTAGCCATAAAGTTTATGTGAAATCATGTGTCGTGGACACACGATCATCCTCCCTATATGTCGTACCGTAGTACGGGTATGCTAGGTATGGATTCATATTAATTCCTGAAGGTTCCGATCTAGATACACCTTGAGCGTAGGCTTCATCATTCAATACACTAATTTTAACTTAACCATGCTATAATCACTGACAAACTACAATGGTATCCATAAGAAATAACAAGAACATGATATAGCACCTCATGCACAGGAACATGAATGGTACTGCAATACACCAGTGAACAAGAAACATCATCTGTGTGATAACAATCCAATACCTCAAAGGGTAAGATGGTAATCATAACATGAATAATACACGCATTCGTGTCAGGAATAGGGACAATCAGTCAGATCAATCTATCTATTGAATTGGCTTATCAACCAAATCAGTCTATCAATAGATACAACACTAGCTATCTCCATCAACTATGAACATGTATATCAGGTTGGGAATACTATTACTAGATACGACACTAGTTATCATAAACAATAGTAGCCCATCAATCTCACAAGAATCCATCAAACAATGATCATAAGCTATCAGTTAATAAATTTCCTAACTCTCGGGATATCACAATAGGCATCACCTAAACAAAGCTGGCACTCTACAGGTACTAATACTATAACACAGTAGAAAATCACTTGTACAGTATAATAAAATAACTAAATACTCATACCATGAATCGGTATGCAAAATCTAGGCAAATTGGAATCTGGGTATCAAATCGGTATACCGACGGTGCATCGGCGACGGTATACCGGTGGTATGCCGCTATCTCTAAAAGTCAGACAAAAACTATTCTGGAAAAAAATTCCACACAAACGAAATATCGACGATGTACCAACCTCAATATATCGACAATATGCCAGCTAAAAAAAACTAGATCACAACAGCTAAAATTTTCACACAAACGGTAACTAACAATATACCATTTGTGCTAAAAAAAGGCACAAAAATGGCTTGGGAATAGATTTTTTTTGCCGAAACCAATTCTCGATTCCACCCATTCTAATTCTAACAAGTTAATGCTATGAGTGGGTCTCCTACACCATTTATGACTATGTTTAATAAGAAAAACCTAAGTATGCAACCAATACGTAATTTTAACCCACGATATCATAAACTATGCTCTAGAAATCAAATCTATGTTAAACTGTAAGCAAAATCCATATAATGACATATGTAAATGATGATTTTTTTTTACAGAAATAGGTTTTGGATGAAACTAAGGAACAAATACATAGAAAATAAAAATATAAAAAATCTTGGTTTTATTCACTATTTGCAAGATGTACGTGCCTAGGTTAGCTCCCAAACCTAGCTTATATTTCAACACCAAGGGAGACTCAGAAATCACACCATTAAGTCTTAAGACCTAGATTCTAGATTTAGCCCAAATGTAAGAGAAGAGAGAGAGAGAGAGAGAGAGAGAGAGAGAGAGAGAGAGAGAGAGGGAAAGAGAGGAGCCAACAGGATTGAGCCCTCTAGATCTTTATAGGTGTGGGGAGTAGCTTGCTTGAGTAGAGGCTTTTGAGTTCAGATTGGTGATTCGAGGTATTGCAACAACAGTTATTATTTTACTGTTTATAAAGGACATAATGTATGAAACATCGTCTATTGTACATTACTTGTGTTGTTAGCCTTACTCTGGTTTCGCAAAATCGAACATCCTCATTGGACATGATGTCGCACAAGCCTAAATTATGCTTGTGCAAGGCAAGCACCAAACGACCAATTGAACAACTAAGTTACAGAGTCGTCGTACAGAAATTTCAAGCAAAAAAGTTGAATCAACACAAGTATATAAAGAGCAATTCTCTTTATTGATAGTGAAACAGAAGTTACAACTTTATTAAGTCACCAAATCTTAAATCATAAACTCTAAGTCGTCCAACATGACTATATATTTGATCACAAATCCATCGGGCATGACTTGTGTCACGTCCCGTAACTAGAATACTGGAGAGCGGGACTGACAAGGCCAGCTACGTATACTTAGAGCACTCCGGTACTCTGTATATACGGTGAAGCAATAAGATATAAGGGGTCACTACTACAAATCAATAGTCAAGGCTAGGTCCAACAAACCCTAGTGTCTCAATCACAAGAACAACTGGAATAATAACAAGATGTAAGATCAGTGAAATATAATATTAAAGCATCACAAACTATAATATACAGATGATCATGATGCTAGTAAACACAAAATGAATAAACTAGCCAAAATTTGAGTAATACATGATCAACCCTAGGATATGCCAATCATGATATTGCCTGTAGGCTAACAGATCAAACCAAAAATATGATCTAATACATGCTCGGTGCTAAACGCCAACAAAAGTAGAATTTATATTAGAGTTGGGAAGTAAAAAAATCCACTCAAGTGGTCTGGTGCTCCTGGTAGTCAACATCCTCAGAATGGTACGGAAGATCCTCCAATGCTGCTACTGGAT
The DNA here is from genome assembly GCA_036927795.1 of Iris macrosiphon. Taxonomy (NCBI): domain Eukaryota; kingdom Viridiplantae; phylum Streptophyta; class Magnoliopsida; order Asparagales; family Iridaceae; genus Iris; species Iris macrosiphon. The sequence continues at coordinate 96,367,486 of JAYESA010000020.1, read as the reverse complement.
CTGGCCATACAAAACTAGTGGGGTCAGACCCCAAATAGCAAGTATCACAAAGGAAGCCAATCTAGAAACTTAAACCAACAATACAAGCAATACAAATATTGAAAGTAAAGACTGAATGTAAATGATCTCAGGATAATAAAAGAAATACTGTAAATATGAAATGAGACATATCCTGAACTGATAAGCAATAGAGTAACAAGTACAGAAAAAAAGGTGTAATCATATAAAGCATAGACTAACCATCATCCATAAATCACAGCAAATCATATAAGTACGGCTTGATACTTTAACTATCTAGGGTTATCACAATTCTAATTACTAACAATTATAATGCTATGTGTCATGCCCCAGTCCCAAAATACTAAGGGACTAGCCACGTAGCAATGGCCAGCATCATAACTCCAATGGGCAAACCCAATTTAATGGACCCGTTAAAGTACACTTAAGCTGTAATACATATAAAATGGTCTACAAATACCTGTCACAGTTTATATATCTAATCTCATCCACAATAACTAACAAAATCACAAAGAGACAAGTCCAGTCACAATAATATAAAATAATTTGTCTAACCAAAGTAATATAAATAATGTCACAAGGAACAACCCGTCATCAAAATAGAAAGAAAAATAACTCCAAGTACAATATCCAGAAGTCACTACAAGATCAAATATCTAAGAACACTAAGCATAATAAATAAATGGTGAGAATAATGTGTGCTCAAGAGAAGTCCTCCAGAACAACCTCGTTCTCTGCAATATGTACGTCTCCAATAGCAGCACCTGCCCTGTAAACCTCGGGATAGCTCTTCTCGTCTACACCTGGGAAAATAATCCGGATCCAGGTCCCCATGGGACATAAAAAGTACAATAAACACTCAAGCCAAATAAAATACAGTAAGTAAAAATAGATCCTCATAACAAGCAATGTAACCAGCTAAGTAAAATTCAAATGAGAGCATCACTACTACTCAGGCTGAGACCACTACAGGCTCTGTGTCGGGGAGCCCATAGCAGCAAGTGGTATCTTGTAGGTGTAGAAGCATGAAAAATATGCTGGAAAACTCTACGTAGCATATTGATGCAAAGCAGCGTAAACAGAGGCCTTCATAGCCACCAAGCGTACAAACAGTGCTTTTTTCGCTAAATACAGCACGAGATATAAACTCGAAGGACCATCCGCGTAAGGCAGTATGTCCAAGCCGCTTCAGCGTAAACAGGGTGCTTCATCGCCTTTATGCACAACATTGAAGTGTACGAGGGAAGCTTCGTGTTCTCCAAAGTGAACCTGTCAAAAGCCTACGATGAACCTGTCAGATCCTGCAATGAACTTGACGTCTGGACTTCTAACAAAGGGATACTGCTCGACTACCCAGGCGACGGCTATAATGAGGGCGTGACACTGCAACCCAGGCTGTCATTTACCGCCATTTCCTTTGCGTAAACCGCTTTTACGTATACAGAGGAATGCGCTGCCTAGTTTTACACAGGCAGATAAGAGCTCCTTACGCTCCACGGAAGACAAACCGCCTGCCACGTCAAAAGCTGCATGTCCCTGCATTTTATGCACAGAGCAGTGACAGGCTCTCAAGGTACGTCTCTATAATTAATGCGCCGAATACTGACAGATACCCAAGGCACGTCTCTGCGTTCGATGAACAGAAGGGCAACAGACCGTCGAAAATACACCTCTGTATTTAATGCGCAGGATGAGGGCAGATCTCTGCATTTAATGTAAGAGATTTGATTATATCTCCAAAGCCATAATTTTGGCTAAGACGTCCACATCACCTCGGCTTCTACGCCTGCTCGGCCTCTATGACCACTCGGGCACGTTACGCAGCGGCTTCTATGCCCATTCAGCTTCTGTGCCTGCTCGGCCTCTATGACCACTCTGGCACGTTACGCAGCGGCTTCTACGCCCACTCGGCTTCTACGCCTGCTCGGCCTCTATGACCACTCTGGCACGTTACGCAATGGCTTCTACGCCCATTCAGCTTCTGTGACTGCTCGGCCTCTACGACCACTCGGCTTCTACGCCTGTTCGACTTCTATGCCAATTTGATAACTATTTGGCTTTTATGCCATGGTGACAGACATTTGGCTTCTACGCCAACCTCTTTTACACGAGGGATACCTACCTACGTGGCTTCTACGCCGTGATCTCCGTAGCGATTATACGCGTTTTGTCCCTTAGTTGGACCCGCGTCATACGCTCATTCAAAAGATCATCTATACGTAGGCATTGGTTATTTTAACCGTTGTGTAAAAGGGTACTGTACTTTTCACTACTCGGTTTTTACACCGATTGTGTGGTCTCTGTCACTAAAACTCTATAAATAGAGACCTCTATCAACAGAGGAAAAGGTCGACAAAAATTGAGTAAACAGGTTGGTCGAAAAACTTCGAAATCGAAGATCAAACAGGGTCGGTCGAAAAAACTTCGAAATCGAAGATCGAACAGGGTCGACAAAATCGAAGATCGAACAGGGTCGGGGATTGGTCAAGGAAACCAATATCAGATCCAGGGTCAAGAAATCAGAGATTGAAGAGAGGTCGCAGAATCCTTGAGAGAGAAGAATCCAGAGCTAAGGCAAAGAGCGGGGATCAACGACTTTGGCATCGTACATCCATCCTCCTTTGTAACCTTCGGAGCTGTTCTCCGTCTTCCACGTCACTTCTTCGCCATCGTGTGGTCCAAGGGCTAAAGTGATCGGCTACAGATCAGACACCTATAGCAACATTTACCCAGATTAAATAAATTATACTCCCACATCCTCTTATAGGATTAATGTTGTACAAGCTTGTTTGTAAACAAAAAGAAAGAAAGGGTTTTCTTTCGTAATAAAGGACCCGTCTGCTTTCTTCCACGTTTATCGATTATATAGAATCTTTTCTATCCGAAACAAGATGGCGACTCTGCTGGAGACATCTTTCTCTTCTGATGAGGAAGCAATTGCTCAACACGATACGGTATCCGTGGGATCCGTGAAGAAGACACTGGTCGTCCAGTTCGACCAGTCTGCCTATGAAGACATGCTCCGAACCAGGGGTAGCTCTCACTCTCTCTTCGACCAAAGCAACAGGAAGCTGCGCAAAGTCTGGATGCCCAAGACATCCTCTACCATTCCTGTGGATTCTCCAACCTCTCCGATCTCTTCGACCAACGAGTTTGTAGCATTGCTTCCTCCGCGCCTTGTGCGTAAAATTAAGTCGCCTGTCTCTGATAGGACCGACAAAACTTCTGGCAATGCCTCAACGCTAACCCAGAAGTATAAATCGTGCCCCGTACGTAAAAATCAGTCGCCTGTCTCTGATATGACCGACAAAACTTCTGGCAATGCCTCAGCGCTAACCCAGAAGTATAAATCGTGCCCCGTGCGTAAAATTCAGTCGCCTGTCTCTGATAGGACCGACAAAACTTCTGGCAATGCCTCAGCGCTAAACCAGAAGTATACTCCGCGCTCTGTGCGTGAAATTCAGTCTCCCGACCCTGGCGGAATAGACAAAACTTCTGAGGATGCCTCAGCGCCAAATCGAAAGTACAAAACACGCTCCGCGCATAAGACAACATCTGACCTCTACGGAGAACCAGATGATCCCTGTGATCTCCGCAAGGGAAAGCAAGCGGCGAGCTACTTAACTTCTCGGCATTTGCGCCAGCAAGGGAACAATCTGCCTGCCCTCCGAATTATGCAAGAAGCTGATGGCCGCCTGAGGACATCCTCAGCCTTACGCCAACCAGAGCGAAGCTCCAAATTACGATAGGCGAAGTCCCTAAGCGTAAAGAAGGCTCCAGTTGCGGAAAGACGCCCTCGTCGGGGATTATTCGCCACCCAGATGGCCAATCTGTTGTATACGGGTGACACAGGGAAGACTATGGTCCCCATTGTCCGCATGCCCACCAATGGGGACAGGAGGAACAAGCCATCATCTTCTACTTCTGCAACTTCTCCTGACCTGCGCAAGTATCTAATCCAGAAATACAAGGAGAGGGGATCTTCCAGCATGGCTATTACGCCTCCTAGTGAGCACTGTTGTGATAGTCACAGGATTGTAATCAATTGCTGCTGTTATAAAGCAAAACGGCCAGTTTTTGACCGCCTGAGCTACTCTCCATCTTTCCTAGAAGAAGAGCCCATGCATGCATCTGTGAACATGGCTTAACATATACCTGGAGGAAGCTCAGACTCAAGACGTCCGTCCTCTAGAACTCCGACCCGAAGGAGATTCAACATGCTCCTTAGGGACACCGAAGCTGGGGTATTCCAGAACACTCGTTCGAGGTCACGACAACTGACTTCGTGCTCTTCTGATTCCGATGCTGGGGGTCGCCAGTCTCCCGAATCAAATACTGAGAGTATAAAGTCAACTTCTACATCGACCTATACGCATCCTTCGATGACGCCCAGGGAGATGGGAGTGTATGCCATTGAAGATGAACACAAGGAAGCCACGCCGTCAGGGAACGCTGAGCAACGCATTACTACTCTAGAGACATCTCTGAAGAAAATGCAATCCATGATGGAGAACATGCACCAAATGATGCTAACTCAACATGCGGCTGCTATGGCTCAAAGGTCGGTCCCGCCAACTCAGATACGTGTGGGGGTGGACTTGCCACCATCCAACACGGTCCAAGAGCCTGCTCTAGATCAAGAGTCAGCTGGTCCTCCACTTCCTCACTCGGAGAACGTATTACCTCCTGCGGGAGTCGCGATACAACCGACTCCGCACTATTCCGTGGTCTCGCTACCGGCTGAAAATCACATGCAAGCAGTATGGGAGTTGAAAGCCCAATTCGACGCCTTGAAGCACAAAGATCAGCTCAAGAAATTGGGAATCAACTAGCCTTACCCAGCTATCTAGGAAGAGGTCCCTTTCCCTCTGAGGTACAAACCTCAGATGATGGCCCTGTTCGAGGGAAAAACATCACCAAGTCAGTACATGAACTATTTCAGTATGATGACGGTGTTGCTACAAGGGAATGACGCCCTTCTCTCAGAAGTCGCTTACCAGTGGTACCGCAGCCTGGCGGACAACTGCATTACTTCCTTCGAAGACTTCAAGGCTTTATTCTTCACACGATTCTACGAGGGAGGAATGGACATGTCTATGTCCTCTCTCATCGAAGTCAAGCAGAGGGAAAAAGAGGACGTTCGCACCTTCGTCGAACGTTTTCGTCAAGCCAGTTTACAGATGCCTCCTGGGGTTCCAGACTCCGCATTGGTGGACATTTGCAGGAAGAACCTTCTTCCCATGATCTCGGTGTTCACTGGACCATATCAGTTCCATGATTGGCCCTCGTTCATCATCTCAACGGTAGCCGCCGAGGATAACAGTCGCAAGGCGCGCAACAATGGCATCATGATCTCTACCTCCGACAGAGGCAAAAGGTTATCACCCAACAGCGACCATCCTTGCAGTTCCAAAGGGAAAGAAGCTCTGGCGATCAACACGTCCAGACAGAAGACTGCGGCAACCACGCAGATGAAACCTGGGACTTCCAGGCCCGTCGAGGTATACTCTTTCGACGATGACGATATTCCGAGTATATTCGAGTATCTCGTCAAAAGTGGCAAGATCACCCTTCCAGAGGAAAGGCGGCCCAGTGAAGTCGGCAGTGCCAACAACCCCAAGTACTGCATCTTCCACAGATAGGTACACCACCCGACAAAGGCGTGTTACATACTGAAAAGGAAGATCCAGGAGCTGATCGATGCTAAGGCCATCACTCTGCACAATAGCGAGAAGACGGTCACAGCCAACATGATCTCTCTGCAATTTGGCAATCTGCCTCCCCAAGAAGTACCGGATGGTGTTACACCTATCTCCCAAACGACGATGAACATCGTTAATCTCCCTCCGGCTAGGGGTCAAAATCCCGACCTATTACCCCTAACTACCCAGCGAGGCGAGATTATGTGGGTTCACCCTGACTTGGTATCGGAGCTCGAAAAAGAGACTAATGCTACTAAGGCTAAGTCCAGGAAGAACTCCAAATATAAACCATGCCATATGGTTGCAACTTCTTCGACATCAGACAAAGATGAGGTTTTGGCCGCAGCAACCCGCTCAGGGAAGGCTTACCTCAAGGACTACGGAGCAAGTCAGGAGGATACACCTGCAGACGCTTCAGCTGCCAAGCCTTCAGAACCAGAATCCGTCGTACCAGAGGTCGGTCCTTCGAGACCAACTTCGGCGGACAAGGGGAAGCAAAAAGAAGTGTGCTTCGATAAACCTGTAAAAAAACATTCAAAACAAAGGTTTAGAGAAGCCGTACAACTTCGACATCCTGGCCCAACTGGCTAATACACCAGCCAGGTTGTCCATCTTCGAGCTACTCAGGCTCTCCCAAGACACTTGTCTAGCCCTGAGTGAAGCATTGATGCAGGCGGATACATACTTGACCCAACTCAAGTCCCCCAACAAAGAACCTGTGGCGTGTCCTCGATGCCACAGTGTGATGGAGGTGGTCCCAAACATCACTTTCACTCAAGATGACATGCTGTTAAAACATAACAGGCATGCAGACCCCTCTACCACACCGGGTACGTCGGTTCCATGGAGGTCGACCAGATTCATACAGATCTGGGATCCTCAATCAGCATCATTCCTCATAGCCTGCTCAGACCGCTGAGGATTCCTACCAGCGAACTGGCTTACACCACCACTACTATCGTAGGTTTCAACGCCGGAAGAAGTAAGCCGTTGGGGAAAATTCGCCTGAGGATCCAGATTGGCAACCTCAGATCGGTGGCTACATGCTACGTCATCGATTCAGAGGTGTCCTACAACATCCTGCTGGGAAGACCATGGATCCACGACCACAATATCATTCCTTCAACTCTATATCAATGCTTTAAATATGTAGATGCCCAAGGGACAGTACAAACAGAGGTTGCTGACCTGAACCCGTTTAAAGGAGTAGAATCATACTACTCCGATGCCGTGTTATACTCTCAAGACTACACGGAAGAGGTGTCAGTCCAAGCTGAGAAGGAATCCCACCGGGAGCCTGAAGAACCTTCTGCCAAGCAACCTCTGACAATCAAGGTGAAAGGACGAACTACCCGTCCAAAAGCCACAGAGCCCATGGCCATCCACCTGAACAAGACCAGGTCAGGAAAAGGGGGTGATCCTCTAGTGATCACTCTGAACCAGAAGCCTTCGCCCTTAATCATCAACCTTCGGCGCAACAACCAGCCGAGTGATGTAAATGCAACCAGGAATACGGTTTCTGATAATAAAAGACCTCTTTTCCGGTATATCGACGCTCAAATTCCAAATCAGGAATCCTCTCCCCATGATGATATAGAGCCTATAGCACAAAAATTCTTGGCAGCTATAGATTCCTATCATCCGTACATATGGGAAGTGGCATCATCGTCCAATGTCACCACGATATATGGGCCACATGAGGATTCTATCTTCATTGTTCCCCCTGCCCGCAACGGTCAGCGTTCAATAGTCTTCGGCCGCACGCGCAACAAACAAACTATACAAGCAGATTCTTTCGACGATGATACTGGTGAAATACAAGTTCACAGGTACAGCCCGTAAGCCTTGAAGATCATGCAAAATATGGGCTACAACTTGAAGCTGAAGCCAGGTCTCAACTACGGGAAAGGCAGACGAATACCGCCGCACGGAGATCCTCACTATCAACAAATCCGCTTCGGGTTAGGGTATGCCACCTCCCTTACGACTTCCAAGTCAGATGAGGACAACTTTTCCCCTTTTCAAGATGGCTCATCGCCCTCCGACTCATCTCGCGCTCTCGAGCAAATATTATCAGCAAATATGGTCGCAACGGATTCCTTCGAATCAGACGAACAAGAATCCAAACCATTCGAGAATGACGCTTGGGCTCAGCAAATGGATACACAATGGGAGTTTCGCTTCGAGCAGAGAGAACCTCCCACTAAAGATGAAGTTATCCAGATTGACGTAGGGGATAAACTTTCACCAAAGCAGATATTTATCAATAACAACCTTTCCGAAGAAGAAAGAGAAGAAATTATCCAGCTGATAAAAGAATATATCGACGTCTTTGCGGGAAATTATGAGGATATGCCAGGTCTTGATCCAAAGGTGGCCACTCATAAACTCAACATGCTGCCTGATTCAAAGCCTGTGAAGCGGCACCAACGCCGGTTCCGCCCGGACATGATGGACGCCATTGAAGCTGAAGTCAAGAAGTTGATAGCCTGCGGCTTCATCCATGAGGAACAATACCCCGACTGGGTCGCCAATGTTGTTCCGATCATGAAGAAGAATGGGAAAGTACGTATCTGCATCGATTACCGAGATTTAAACACAGCCTGCCCCAAGGACGAGTTCCCCCTTCCCATCACAGACGTCATGATTGACAATACATGCGGTTTTGAACGTATGTCTTTCATGGACGACTTTTTAGGATACAATCATATCAAGATGCATCCTAAATACGAAAAGCATACTGCCTTCCGAACACCACTGGGGGTATACTGCTATACGGTCATGCCCTTCGGATTAAAGAACGCCGGGGCTACATACCAACGGGCTATGAGTAACATATTCTACGAGCATTTACGCAAGACAGTGGAGTGTTACGTGGACGATGTAGCTGTCAAAAGCCACCTCAGGGATGATCACATCCAAGACTTGAAGACAGTATTTGAATTGATGCGCCAATATCAACTCAAGATGAACCCTACAAAGTCCTTCCTGGGGGTATCCAGCGGCAAATTTCTGGGATTTGTCATCACCGCCAAGGGCATTCAAGTGGACCCTGATAAAGTCAAGGCCATCTTAGAAATGCGACCATCCCGCAATCTGAGGGAACTCAGGGGATTTTAAGGTCGTTTGGCTTATATCCGAAGATTCATATCCAACCTCTCCGGGAGATGCCAGCCCTTTTCTCGTCTCATGAAGAAAGGTGTATCCTTCGTATGGGACGAAGCCTGTTAGCAAGCGTTCGGAAACATCAAGCGCTACCTCACTAGCCCGCCAGTTCTGGTACCTCCCGTCATAGGAAGACCATTCGTGCTGTATGTTCGAGAAATGGATCATTCTCTGGGATCTCTTCTCGCACAGAAGAACGATATAGGCCACGAGCAGGCTATCTACTACATCAGCAGGATGATGGTCAGAGCCGAACACCGGTACAACCCTATGGAGAAAGAATGCTTGGCTCTAATGTTCGCTATTCAGAAAATGTGACACTATGTCACGGGCTAAACCATTCATATTATCTCCAGGATCAACCCTCTTCGGGTACTGATGAGCAAGCCAAGTATTCTCAATTTCCGACTCGCGACTTGGGCGATGTTATTAACGCCATATGACATGGTGTACGTCCCTTAGAAGTCCATCAAAGGCCAAGCATTGGCCGACTTTCTAGCTGCTCATCCGATCCCGGAGGCCTCCAAACTATACGAGGACATTCCCGACGAAGTCGCAGAATGTAATTCCACAATAGAAGGTAGTACATGGCAACTATTCTTCGATGGCGCCTCAAGGACTGGTCCCAGGGGAAACGTGGTTTCAGGAGTAGGAATCGCCCTGGTTACTCCCGATAAACTCGTCATCTATCGAGCATACTCTCTTAGCGAGCCCTATTCCAACGATGTGGCAGAATACAACGCTCTACTAATTGGGCTCCAAGTCGCCAAAGAGCTGGGGGTTGAATCTCTGGAAGCCTTCGGTGATTCTCTACTGATCGTCAATCAAGTCAGGGGAATATATGAATTTCGGAATCCAGACCTCATCCCCTAGCACCAAGCAACGGTCGAGATAGCTGTGACGTTCAAAGGATTCTTTCTTGAGCATGTACCTCGATCTCAGAATTTGGAAGTTGATGCCCTAGCCAGTCTAGCTGCAGATTTAGCTACTCCTATAAGAAGGCAGAATTCGGTAATCCTTCTTAACAGAGATCTGTTTTGTGTGAAGAACAACTTCTACATCGAATGCAGCCACGCTGTGCACGTCGATCCTCCTACGAGGGATTGGAGAAGTCCCTTTATAGATTTTGTGGCATACGGAATCTTACCAGAGGACCCTAAAGAAGCGGTATCCGTCAAAAGACGATCATTGCGCTTCTACTTCGATGCATCTTCACAGTGCCTATATCGCCGGACCTACGACGGACTGCTATTGAGATGTCTCTCCAATGACGAAGCACAGCAAATTATCCATGAAGCTCACGACGGCGTATGCGAAGCGCATCAACCCGGTCCTAAGCTGCAGGATCGCATCAGGAGAATGGGATATTACTGGCCCACTATGATCGCGGACGCAATCAAGTATGCCCGACAGTGCAGAGCCTGTCAGGTTCATGCAGACTTCATACATCAACCGTCTGAACATCTACATCCTACGGTTGCGTCCTGGCCTTTCGAAGCATGGGGTATGGATATCATTGGTCCTATTCACCCGTCTTCTTCCATAGGTCACCAATTTATACTGGCCATCACGGATTATTTCTCCAAATGGGCAGAGGCGATCCCTCTGGCTGAGGTAAAGACATCTAATGTGATCAGCTTCATCAAGCATCATGTCATTTATCGCTATGGGATTCCCCGAAGGATAATTCACGATAATGGACCTCAGTTCATCAGCCAGGCGTTTTATCGATTTTGTGATAAAAATCGAATACAAAATATCGCCTCTACGACGTATTATCCGGCTGCTAATGGTTTGGCGGAAGCCTTCAACAAAACCATTATCAAGCTCTTGAAGAAATTCGTCTCTTCGAACAAGAGAGATTGGAACGAGAAGCTGGGAGAATGTCTCTGGGCGTACCGCACAACGGTCCGAACACCAACAAGTTGCACACCATTCTCATTGGTCTAGGGGAGTAAAGCAGTTCTTCCCATCGAAATTCAAATTCTGTCACTCAGAATAGCCGTGACTAATGAGTTGACTCAAGAAAAGAACGACCTTATAAGGCTTCAAGAGCTAGAAGGATTAGACGAGAAATGCCTCCAAGCTCAACAGCTCATAACGCTCTACCAAGCACGCATCTCCAGAGCTTTTAATCAAAAAGTAAAGGAAAGACTGTTCAAGATCGGCGAGTTAGTCCTAGCCGTAAGAAGGCCGATGATTCTTACTCACAGGAGTAAAGGCAAATTCCAGCCCAAATGGGAAGGCCCTTACGTGATCGAGACAGCGTTCTCAAATGGCGCTTACAGGTTAGCCCAGCCTAACGGAGACCTCATAATGGCTCCTATCAATGGCAAATTCCTGAAAATGTACTATGCTTAAACCCCTCTGCTCGAGTGGAATAAGGTGATCTCATTTTGACAAACTACTTCCGAAAAACAAACTTTAGTCCAAGCATGTCCTATCATAGATATGCCCTGCTAAAGTTTACCGAGAATATATCACGTCCATATTACCTCTGTTATCACTTTTCAACCAAACCTGTCATTTACATTCCGAAATGATGGGTCCACAAAGTCAAAATGAAAAGCCTCCTTATTATTCCCAAAAGAGAGCAAGAGTACATTTGAAAAAGCAAAATTACATCACTTAGGGGGAGCGGTCAGATCGCGCAGCTGCTGCACCATTATGACCATCCTCTCATCCCGGGAGTTCAAAACGTCGGCATGAGCCCGCGCCAACCTAGTTGCAACATCGTTCAGAGCAACTAACTCAGACCGAGCCTGCACGAAACCAGCATGGATGACGCCTACACGCGTCAGATTTAGCTGAACATTCGCCCGTCGTTCCTTCAGCACGTCCCGGGCCGCCAACAAAGAGAGAGCCTTCGCCTCTGCTCGAGTGAGCTCATCCCTCAAAAAGTGGACCCTCGCTGCCTCTTCCTCATACTCAGCTTTACACTAGGTCAACTCGGGGACGATATACCCCAACTGGACGTGTTCATGATCCATCTCCTGCTGTTGAGCCGCGATGGACTTATTCAGAAGCTCCATCTGTTCAGCAAGATGCGCAGTCAAGGAATTATATCTGGCCTGAACCAGAGCTTCAACGTTGCCTTGAGCCAGCTGCAAGTTTTCGTTAATCGGTTGCTCCAAACCATTAACCATTGCCTCCAGCGCATCAGCTACCCCAGGGTCGCCGAATTCCCGGATCGCCTTTATAGAGAACCGAGAGGACCTCTTCAGCTGCGCAAAGTCCAGCTTCTTCGCCAACACCATTGACATTAGCGTTCTCAGAGTGGAGTAGAAGATGCCGGTGTACTGCTCGGTCAGCGCAACTAGGTCCGCATAAACGCGGGGAGTGTCCGCAATGGTGGCGACTTCCCTACCAGGAGTAACCACAGACAACGTCGCCACGGCCGTCTCCTCAACAGGAGGTGCGACGAAAGCTTCTCCGCCGACACCGGACGAAACAACCGGCATGCTCAAAAGAGGTGATGTCGTAATGACAGGCTCGTCCTCCTCTTGAGACATCAGAGTCTCCTCGACAGGCGAACCAACACCCGAAGATGTCTCCTCCTTAAAATCGGGTACCTCCGTGTCACCACTAGGACCTGACACAGAGCCGAAGGGCGCGTCTACATCACCCTCTCCGAAGAGGTCTTCCCCTGAAAAGAAGACGGAAGGAAGTTAATATCAACATAATATTAATTTTCCTAAAGAAGAGGCGAGCTGTCATACCTGGAGAAAGGGGTCTGCGAACTGACACTGGCAAATAGTCTTCCAGGTCCTCCTCAAATTCAAACCGAGGTTCATCGGCTCGAATCTCGCTAGGTGCGCTCGCAGGCGCGGCAGGAGTCCGTCTCGATGCCGATCCGGCTAAAGGTACACGGAACTTTATTAGGCTCAGCCCCGAAGGGGACCCCGTTCCACTACCTGAAGCAGTAGCAGCGACGGCAGCATCCAGCTGAGATCCTCCGGCACCACCAGCCGGAACTGTAGAAGGTCCCTCTCTAAAAGGCGAGGAACCTCCAATCAAAGGATCATCCCTAACACGGGGAGATGCAAGCTCATGTCCAGGAAATTCAATACCAGGAATCCGGAGAGGACGGTTTACCATCTTCTTCTTCCTCTTACGAGGGGAAGCCTCCCTGGGAGTAGGAGCCCTCCGCTTCCCAGAAACTACCAAAGCCCCTGCAGGCGGGGGTACCTCACCTCTACGTACCGACACCAGAGGCTCATCCGGAGTGACGGATTCTTCACCCTCGTCAGAAGAAACCGAGGGGACTTCGACTCTTCCCCCAAGCTTGGAAGAGGGCACCCTAAAACTTCCATGCATATCAAAATCGCGATGGAAGGTGTTCGTTGCCACATAGAACTGGGCATACGAATGCAGGATGCGCATCTCCTTGGAGGGTGTGATGACCGGCATAATAAAAATTGCCCCGGTGCAGCCCATGATAAAATATCGCCATCCCCTCGCTCCATCAATGAGTCCACCCCTGGACCTGAAGCTGGTGACGGTGTTGCCCACATGCAACTGATCATACCCGAACTGCCTGGCAAACCGGCTGGGCAAGTAGGGTTCCAAGAAGCAATGATCTTCACTTCTGTACAACAGATGGGATGGTCTGATACAGACCAACCAATTAAAAGCTTCGGGAGAAAGAATGGTCCTCTCTCTACCCGAGTCCTCGAGCCTAATCCCCGATTGATTGCGGTGTACAGGAGGGACCGTACAAAAGAGCTTCCAACTGTGACTGAAGCCCAGCGCCCGCCGACAGTCTATAACTATGTTCACATTCCAGGAAGACTTCTGGTAGTTCAACAAGAAACTATCCCCCGAGCTACTACCAGAACCGGGAGACATCACCCGGGGGTTATGGAGAATTAACCATCCCATCAAGTACATGTATGGTAATTCTACCCTGGGGAAGCTTTCATGCCGAATTTCATCGACGAGCAGCCCGTCAGTCATGGCCCTCATGCCAGCTTGTGGGCGGCACACTATGGCAGGGAGCAAGCCCAGTCTTGCCCTAAACACCAGACGTACTGCATGCCATAGCGTGTTGCGGTGGATACGGTCCGCAGATGCGACGCCAGGTACCACTACTCGGTGCAGCCATATGGAGAGGAAGCCGGCCAGTTGAGCCTCCCTGGACAGAGGCTTGCGGCAGCACCTCAAATAACTATAGGCCTTAGTGCCTTCAGGATACTTTCTCATCCCTTCGTCCAGAAGCCGGTCCGGAGCACCAGCATCCACCATGAGATCGTCAACTACCTGAGCATTAAGCACACTCAGGGGATTCACAGGCAGATCCTTGCCCTCCAATACCTTCTCCGGTTTAGTAGTCCTGGGCCGGTGAAAGAAGAGATAGGACGTCCACTTACTAGTGTGAGCCAAATCGGAAGGCTCATCATAAAAAGCAGTACAAGCGAGGTAGTGGCACATCAACTCCTGATATACTTCCACTACCCGAGGGCCTGAATCCCCCAGCTCCCAGTTCGTGGGAACATACTCTTCGTATGGAGTAACCCCCATTGGTAGTCTTGAGATCTCTACCATCTCATGCAGGGCCAATCCTAACTCCCCCTGGGGAGTGGCGAAAGTCCCGATAAGCGAAATGTATCGCTTTATCAGTGCCAGAAACAGGTTAGGGTTAGGAGGTAACCCAACACTGGTAGCACTCACAGCGACAAATAGGCCAATACTCTCCAACTCGATCTGGAAATGCTTCAGGGCCCAATCAACTATGCGAGCCCATCGGAGATTTGCGGGGGTGATCCACCCACAGCACCGAGGGTTCACCTTAGGGTATACTCCCTCGCGCCCCATAAAATCATTGCAAAAAGTCGCAGGTTGGACCGGCTGGATCACCAAACTGTCTTCACTCGGGATACTGCCCGGGTACAGCCCCCTGAACAGCGTCACAGAACCAGAAGGGCGGCTGACGAACGACCCCTGGTCAGCTCCTCTCAGAAGAAAGATCTTCCCCGGCTTGCCGTGAAGATCGGGGGTCAGCGTCCACGATATCCTCCTGGGATGCGTAGCATGGAAGAAGGCCGAGATGGGATAATCTCTCGGCATAGTGGGCAGGTACAAGACCAAACCCTCGGCAGGAAAAACCCAAAGTTCTCTCTTGGGCTTCATCTGGGACTGCTTGTCAATCATGTCCCCAAAGAGGAAAGCCGGCTTCAGATATTGTTCCCCGTCCATGTACGTTAGGGGCTCCCCGTTGATTAAATTCAGCAGCGTCCGCTCGCCCTAAGCCGATATCAGAAATTCTCTTCCTTCGGGATACTGAGGCCCGGAGATAGAAAATGTCACGTGCGACAGATCCTCCAGATAGTTGGAGTGCAGCATCCCGGCGGCAGAGCCCATCACTTCAGCAAGCGGAGACTCACGCAAGTCAACTACAAGAGTGCAAGAGAAACACGTCAGTTCCTATAACTAGACATTACAGGACTTGCAGCATCCGCCAAAAATCAACCGTCTGTGCTCTACGCCAGACTGATTAAATTGAGTTGTTACGCCAGAATTTTCATCCACAAGCGTAAAACTCAAACTTTAATAGTATGCACCAAGTTTTCGACAGTCAAAGCTTTTACGCTCGATGGCGAAAAAAATAGAGTTTTTACGCTGACACATTAGAAATGTGGGCGTAAAAGATGAAACGTCCCCGTTCATCATCTTCCTCAAAGAGGCAATCAGCACAGGAGACGACCTAGCGCGGTCACGTTCAACGTGTGCGAAGGATTTTTCAGTCGTTCTCATTCATCCCCAAAAGCTCTACCTCTCAGGCCGGGTGCGCTGCTCGTCGGCGGGATGCTCCGCTCAGAATGAGGTTCGCCCTGTCCAACCAGAGGCGCTCTCGCTTGAGCCGAAGAACTAGAAGAAGAATCAATCTTCTTTCCCTTAGAGGAGGAGGATTCTTTCGAGGCCATTACTGGAAACTTTGAAGACTCAGAGAAGAACTCGAACAGTCGGAGGCTTTCTTTCGCAGAAGACGGATGGAAAGTCTTCCCTCAGAAAACTTGGGATATATATAGAGTTCGGATGGACTCCTCGGACCCCGAACCAAATCTCCTAATTAATATTCGGTTATGATTGGGTCCTACGTCAGCCTATTATTCAGAGAAGGCGGACAGTCAGCGAATTCGAAAAGTTTTTTCGCGCAAAGCAGGTCCATGGTTCCAACGCTAAGGAGCTTTCTACGCTCGACAGCTACGAATCTACGGTTTTACGCTCGCAAGCTACAAGTCGGGTTTTACGCCCAGATGCCTTTATGCTCAGTAGCTTTTATGCTCGAGAGGCTACAAACCTACGACTTCACGCTCAGCAGATACCAAATCGATGATCTCACGCTCGGTGGCGCTTAGTTTACGCTCAGAAGCAACAGATCCACGACTTTACACTCGAAAAAAATGTTCCTCTTCAGAAGCTACAAATCTACAGTTCTATGCTAAGGAGCTTTCTACGCTCGACAGCTACGAATCTACGGCTTTACGTTCGACGGCTACAAGTCGGGTTTTACGCCCAGATGCCTTTGTGCTCAATAGCTTTTATGCTCGAGAGGCTACAAACCTACGACTTCACGCTTAGTGTAAACCCCCTGATTTTGCAAGAATTTTTAAATTTGGATTTTTGCACAATTTTCTGGAATTTTCTGGGAATTTTCTGTAATTAAAATTAGGGTTTTAATTATTAACTGATTTTTTTAATTGATAATAAATAATATTAAAATGTTATGAAAATATTATTTTTGGGTGTAAAATGGAAAACTGGACTTAGGATAATTTTTCTGGAATTTATTGAGCCCCGGACCTATTTTAAATCACTTCAAAACTATTTATTTATTTATTTATTTATTTATTTATTATTAATTAATTAATTAATTATTATTATTATTAATTTATTTATTATTAATTATTTATTGTTTTATCAGGCCCGGCCTAGCCCAACTATTTCGGCCCAGCCCAATTCCCTAGCGGGTCGGGTCGGGTCCACCCGAACCCGACCCGCCACCCAAACCCGCTGACCCAGTCACCCCAGCCCCGCGTGGCCGCTCCGGCGCCCGCGTCCTCCGTCGCTTCCGCCGCCTGCGCCTGCGCCACGCCGACCAAGCCCCCTCGCCCTGCACTCCCCGGCCACCACGACCCCGCGGCCCTCGCCGCCTTGCCCGGCCTCCCCGACCTCCTCCCTCCTCTATTAAAACCCTCCCCCGGCCAGAACCTCCCCCCCTGACCACCCTCGACGCCACCGGCCGACCCGCCTAGCCCTCAGCCCTCCGCCTCCCAGCCTCGCCGAGAGCCGCCGCCGTTCCCCTCACCGCCTTGCCGTCCTCCGCCTACCCCCAGCAGCTGCCCCTCTCCGCTTCGCCTCAGCCCGCCCGAGCTCCGCCGTGCCTCCGCCCGCCTCCCAGCGCACCGCCGTCGACGACCGAATCGCCCCCAGCCCCTCTCTGGTGCTCCTCCGGCCGGCCCCGCCGCATCTCCGTCGGGAAACCCTAAACCCTAACCCTAATTCCCAAATCGTGTCGACACGTGTCAGACACGACACGGACACGAGAAATCCTAATTTCTCGAGCCATGTTCAGGTACGTGTAATTTTCTCCTCGCTGTCCCATTTTCAATTCCGTAAATTGCGTTGCGAAGCCTGTATGACCCTCTCGGTGCCCGGACAAACCGCTCGGGGCATCGCGTCTTGTGGTGATCGCACACCGCGATCCAAAAATAGGAAAAATAACGACCCGATTCACCCCGAAAATGGGTACGCCCAGCCAAACGGGACGACTTGGTCGCGCGCGGTCTTCACAGATACGTGCGCATCGTTGATACGGACGTGTGGGATTTTGCAGAAGTCGATTCGGGTGTGCGTGCACACCGGGATTAACGCGTATCCGCGGATACCGCCCCGTATCCGCCTTTTCTGAATTAAGCCCTAACTTTCTGTACACACGTCAGATCGAAACGAAACTTGCGCCATCGGACTCGTAGCGATACGCTGGTCTTGTGACCCAAGTCTGGTTCGATTCTGAGAACGTTGACGAAATCGCGTGTTGTGGGCCCCACAGGCCCCACTCGACGGGCGATTTCGTGATCGGCTCATCGGAATCCAATTCTGGAAGTTTCATTGGTTTCGTATCATCGTTCCTAACCTGTTGACACTAAGTTTAGTGAATTTGGAGACCTTTGACCCTGACCCATTTTTTGGTGCAAAGCGGGCCCACATGCGGACCCCGTTTTGACCCGAAATTGTCGTTTTTGTCCTTGTCTCCAAATTGGACTCAAGGACAGGCGTTTCTAGCTATTTGATATCTTCTGAGCATGATGGTAATGTTTATTTCAGCATCCGGACACATTTCTAGAAATTTTCCGAGGATAGAACTCTAGTTTGGATCCAAACATCAGGCAAGTACCTGCACTTCAAGTTTATTCTTTATATTATGATAATTAGTTCCTTGCTCTACTAGCACCATTGGATGTTTACACGTAGTGTTAGAATACTGGATTTCATGTCTTGCTTTTCATGTCGGGAGGGAGAATACTAGGAGGCATGTGGTTTACCCTTTCCCCTGTCATGTTTGATAGCTGTTGGTACGCGACTGTACCATCAGCCTGATACTCGATTATTCATGTCTGATAGCCGTCTATGGCGGCCTGATTAGCCTTATAACCCCCTACATGCCAACTATGTATTCTAAATACACAAGTTCACACACAATAGTTTCTTGTCTTGTTGCAGTTCCTGTTGTCTTGTTACAGTTATATTTTCTTGTCTCACTATATTCCTGTTTTACTCATGTCCCTGGTTTATAGCAATTAATCCTGTTTTACTTATATTCCTAATTTTTAGTGCTTAACTCTTAGTTAATTTTTACTACTTATTATGTATATTCTTATCATGATACTTAGTCAGTTTCTTTTCTACTTGTCATAATTATTTAGTTTAAGCTTTGTTGTGTATTTGGTACTTTGCTCCTTTCCTGACTGGATCCGTTGATATTAGGCGATGATGAGGACTATGCCCCCACCTTTTATGGCCCATATAAGGTAGCATATGATACAGTTGAGGAGCCGGTTCCCACCCAGGAGACTACCTTTGAGGAGTAGTCAGCCAGTTAGCTAGTATTTTCTTTCAGCATAGTAATCGGGTTTGTCCCCGATTTATCTTCTGGTTCTGTATTAAACTATGGATTTGTATATCACATCTTATCTTATGAAATCTTAGCATTCCTATTTCCTGTTATGATCCTTGCCTATTCACTATTGTGGATGAGATAGATTTTAAATTACCTGTGAATATGGTCTAGACAGCGTATTACCGCCGATACTGCGGCGTAGGCTGGACGTACCCACGTACTCGTGCCCGAATATCCGGGTGCGGGTCGTGACACTCAGGAACTACAAGTCTATGATTTCACGCTCGGTGGTGTTTAGTTTACGCTCAGAGGCTGCAGACTAATGATTTCACGCTCCACGACTTCCCACACATCTGAAAGATACGTCGGCCAGATTACTCGTACATCTGAACGGTCCTCAAAGCAGTCAATTGCAAAGAGTTCACACAGAAGATACTCATTCTTGACCTCAAGATATCCCAAGTACCCGAAGCATACAGAGTTCAACATTGAAAAATTACTCTTCTTCATGGGTCGATTCGAAGTTCATCCAGACTCCAGTCTGAATATCTCATCTATTAAGATGGCAACTCAGTTTGACAGCCATTTCTCGCCCTGATCCGAGGGATTTTTTAGAAATCATTCTTGAAGATGATGTCTGAAACAAAGAATTTTGTTTATCAGAAGTAACAGCTCAGAATTCTACGCGGTTCCTCACTCTTAAAACAGCAGGACAGTTCGAACACTCGAATGCTAAAGTGGCTTTCTACGCATCTCTAGTTATGCGTAAAAGACAGGACAGGACATAGCACTCTTTCTAAACAGAGTCGACGTAAAGAATCAGACGTGTCGAAACTACACATATTCAGACTTCACAGCAACAAAGTATGGCAAGATGATCATATGCACGGAAGAAAGACATGGTCTTCTTCTTCCTCAGATCGACCCGACGGACTTTGGCGATCATCCTTGTGTGGCGAAAGGAATACGGAAAGAACAGGTTAAACTCCTCAGCCTTTTATAGGCGAGAGAGGTCACATCGGTCCCCAATAAATCTGCCATAAAGTCAGCATCGACCGTTTCAAAGCTCCATTCAGAAACGTTTCGAGTTACGAGGAGCGGTTCATGCTTCATTCAAAGCGTTTCAAATTACGAGGAATTTAAAAGCTTTGAAGGGGGTCTTGTAGAAGCATAAAAAATACGCTGGGAAACTCTACGCAGCATATTGTTGCAAAGCAGCGTAAACAGAGGCCTTCATAGCCACCAAGCGTACAAACAGTACTTTTTCCGCTAAACACAGTGCGAGATATAAAGTCGAAGGACCATCCGCGTAAGGCAGAATGTCCAAGCCGCTTCAGCGTAAACAGGGTGCTTCATCGCCTTTATGCACAGCATTGAAGTGTATGAGGGCAGCTTCGTGTTCTCCAAAGTGAACCTGTCAAAAGCCTGTGATGAACCTGTCAGATCCTGCAATGAACCTGACGTCTGGACTTCTGACAAAGGGATACTGCTCGACTACCCAGGCGACGGCTATAATGATGGCGTGACACTGCAACCCAGGCTGTCATTTATCGCCATTTTCTTTGCGTAAACCGCTTTTACGTATACAGAGGAATGTGCTGCCTAGTTTTACACAGGCAGATAAGAGCTCCTTACGCTCCGCGGAAGACAAACTGCCTGCCACGTCAAAAGCTGTACGTCCCTGCATTTTATGCACAGAGCGGTGACAGGCTCTCAAGGCACATCTCTGTAATTAATACGCCGAATACTGACAGATACCCAAGGCACGTCTCTGCGTTCGATGAACAGAAGGGCAACAGACCGTCGAAAACATGTCTCTGTATTTAATGCACATGATGAGGGCAGATCTTTGCATTTAATGTAAGAGATTTAATTATATCTCCAAAGCCGTAATTTCGGCTAAGACGTCCACATCACCTCGGCTTCTACGCCTGCTCAGCCTCTATGACCACTCTGGCACGTTACGCAGCGGCTTCTACGCCCACTCGGCTTCTTCGCCTGCTCGGCCTCTATGACCACTCAGGCACGTTACGCAGCGGCTTCTACGCCCATTCAGCTTCTGTGACTGCTCGGCCTCTACGACCACTCGGCTTCTACACCTGTTCGACTTCTATGCCAATTTGATAACTATTTGGCTTTTATGCCATGGTGACAGACATTTGGCTTCTACGCCAACCTCTTCTACACGAGGGATACCTACCTACATGGCTTCTACGCCGTGATCTCCGTAGCGATTATACGCGTTTTGTCCCTTAGTTGGACCCGTGTCACACGCTCATTCAAAAGATCATCTATACGCAGGCATTGGTTATTTTAACCGTTGTGTAAAAGGGTGTTGTACTTTCCACTACTCAATTTTTACACCGATTGTGTGGTCACTGTCACTATAACTCTATAAATAGAGACCTCTATAAACAGAGGAAAAGGTCGACAAAAATTGAGTAAACAGGTCGGTCGAAAAACTTTGAAATCGAAGATCGAACAGGGTCGGTCGAAAAACTTCAAAATCGAAGATCGAACAGGGTCGACAAAATCGAAGATCGAACAGGGTCGAGGATTGGTCAAGGAAACCAATATTAGATCCAGGGTCGAGAAATCAGAGATTGAAGAGAGGTCGCAGAATCCTTGAGAGAGAAGAATCCAGAGCTAAGACAAAGAGCGGGGATCAACGACTTTGGCATCGTACATCCATCCTTCTTTGCAACCTTCGGAGCTGTTCTCCGTCTTCCATGGCACTTCTTCGCCATCGTGTGGTCCAAGGGCTAAAGTGATCGGCTACAGATCAGACACCTATAGCAACATTTACCCAGATTAAATAAATTGTACTCCCACATCCTCGTGTAGGATTAATGTTGTACAAGCTTGTTTGTAAACGAAAAGAAGGAAAGGGTTTTCTTTCGTAATAAAGGACCAGTCCGCTTTCTTCCACGTTTATCAATTATATAGAATCTTTTCTATCCGAAACAGTAGGGCCAGTAAATATGCCAAGCTCTGGTACAGAGACTAAAGTACCTCCAGTAACATAGTATATATATAAATATAATCATCCTGTAGTGTGTCACCCCACCCAATATAACCTCATGTCTCATATTCACAATGTCTCATGTCTATAACACGCAAGATCATGACTTCTAGCTAGTACAACGAGTCATAATAATATATATATAATATACAAGTCTTATATCACGAATCATGTAAGCCTATATAGAATCACCATAAATAACTCAAAAAAGATTATGTCACATGAAATAGTGTCAAGTGTCCTACGATATGGCATACTTGGTAAAGCAAGCACGTAAAAATAGAATCATGGAATCAACTCTCTAAGTGATGTTACACGACTCCGCATACGGCGTCGACATCAGAATCTTGTTTGGACGCTAAGCAATGTCTCACGGTCCTAGGTTGAACAGGTACATCACAAGAGTATATATATATATATATGGAAAGAAAAACAAGCAGATAATATAATAGGATCTACTGCAAGTTTGGCAAGGTACACTTGCCTGGGTCTGCAGTATGTAGTTGTAAAGTTGGTCCCGCGTCCACTTCTTCGAAATCTAATTGACCTAAATAATAAATTTTCTACTTTAAGTATATAATCAAGAATCTTGTAACCGTAACTAAATTGTCTAATTTATTATAAACCATTAATACCCAAGTCCAACCTCATCCAAACATGTAAATTTTTGATACAACAACTTACACATTTTACGAGGTATCAGAATATAGTTTCATGGTTTACGACTTCCAAAAGTCACGGTTAAGTCGCCAATCGAAGGACATGAACATAAATAATTCAATCTTGATTTAAACCTAATTTATATTAATTTTTAACTATTAAATTTCAGAATTAACATAATCATATTTTAATATTAGGGCTACTTTAAGTTGACTAGTTTTGTACGAAACTTGTTTGGAGCATTGCCAGTCCATGGGTATGGTTTATATTCATGAAAAATTATTTTATACATATTTTATTCTGTTTTAATCTAAGAAAATAATCACCTTTTATTTTTTCCAAAACAACCCTGATTTATGGGCAAAACTATGCCACAAAATCACCCAAAATCTAGGCTAGTGACCCTTATTTTTAGGGCTCAGAATTTTAATAAAAATACCATAAAAATAATTCTAAAATACTTATTTTACAGTAATAAACCACCAATAAATTTAGTTTTAAGAATTAACAACAATGCCTCCAAGAACCGTGTCACAAAATCTAAAACTAGCCCTACTGTTGTCCAATCTATCATCAATTTAACATAAAATTTCTCATAATTTTTTATAGTTGAAAAATATGGCAAGTGATGGTTCTAGAATATTAAACTTACATAAATCAAATAGATTCATGCCATGGGAATTTGAGAAGGAAAGTTTGAATCCTTACCCGAAAGCTTTGAAGGTTTTGATAACGGTGCATATTCTTGTTCAAGAATGCATCTTCTTGCTTATGCTTGCCTTGACTCTCCCTTCTTGATGGGTTGATGATGATGGCAATAGGTTATTTTGATTTGATGATGATGGCAATGGATTCTTGATGGGTTTGATGGCAATGGTGGAGCCTTTATGGTTGTTTGGCGGAGATTGGGTGGAAGGATGGTGAAAGGTGGAGCTTTGGAAGAGAGAAGAGGGTTTTTGGTGAAGGAGATAGTGTTATGAGGGGTAGATGACAAGGGGGGATTGCTCTTACACATGAAGGAGAGGGGAGGAATCAACCAAAAAGGGAAAAGAGTTGTTAGGGTTAGGGTTTTGTGATAAGGGGGTATATATATGGGCTTTTTGGATATATTTAAACCTAGGAGGGGGTGTTCCTAGGGCTGGTAGGGGTCGGCCACCAAGGAGGCTGCTCTTGCAAGAAATTATAAAGAGTGGGTAGGTTGTTATGGTTGAGATTTGGTTGGTTAGGATCTTTGGTGGTTAGGTAGTTAGTTTGTTAGGTAGTTTGCTAACTATGATGCCACATATGGCCCTTTCTATAATTAGAACTCTATAAATAGAACCAAATTAATATATATATATATATATATATATATATAGAGAATAAGGGAGGTGAGATGGCACCTCACTCTCAAAACAAGGGTGGCGGTGACGTGGCACAATTTCAACCACACATTTCATAATTGGCAAATTGCACTTAACCCCCTCCCCTCGTTTGTGTGGTTGTGATTGTGCCACATCACCGCCACCCTTGTTTTGAGAGTGAGGTGCCACCTCACCTCCCTTATTCTCTCTCTCTCTCTCTATATATATATATATATATATATATATATATATATATATATTGGGGTATTTGTGTGCATAATATGACTATATGCGTTTCGGTTGGGTTTGGGTCAAGTTCTAGTCAAAAGGAGGCAGTTTTACGGTAACCATTGTTCTAGATGATTTAAAATATTTTTGGAGCATGGGGAGGTCAAACAAATATAAC
The DNA here is from genome assembly GCA_036927795.1 of Iris macrosiphon. Classification (NCBI taxonomy): domain Eukaryota; kingdom Viridiplantae; phylum Streptophyta; class Magnoliopsida; order Asparagales; family Iridaceae; genus Iris; species Iris macrosiphon. The sequence continues at coordinate 96,343,050 of JAYESA010000020.1, read as the reverse complement.
ATCCATGTCCCAAATATATTAGGCACAATCAAGATTAGTAATATAAATTTTGTTGGGAGAAAAAGGGTTGTGCATTGCTTAAAAATATCTAAGTCATGGCAAAGGGTCATATATATAAAAAAATAATTTAGAAATTAATACTTTAATTCATTAAATTAAATTAAATTAATTTAATAAATTAAAAATATTAAATTAATCCTATTCAAAAATGAGGGGCTTACACTACACGATGCTAGAGTTTCTTCCGATCGTATGCCCCTATAGTCTGTCCGGGATATCAATACGCATAAACCATCACCGGATAGTCCTCAAGATAATCCAAAATATAAACCCTGGATAATCCACAATATAAACCCTGGATACTCCACAAGATAACTGTATAAATAATCTAGACTGCATGCAATCTAGGAAATTTCTTAACCATGTACTAAGTGAATCTCTAATTATTAACCCCTAGCTTTTTTTTGTATGAATCCGGGTGTGATATTCCACATAATCTATCCTAGACATGATGCAACAAAACAAGTTCTAATGATAATATAAAAAAATTTAATATACATTGCACAAACGACTCATGTAAGCCACAACAACAACCAGGTTACATGAAACCAAGTGAAGACAGGTAAAGCCATATAAAGCCAGGTAAAGCCATGTACAACCATGTGAAGCCTTGTCCATCCAGATGAAGCCAAGTGAAACCAAGTCAAGCCATGTCCGATAAAGCCAGGTAAATTCATGCCAAGTCAAGTCAAGTTCAGTCAATCATGTCATCCCGTGTAGCCGAACAAAACCAGGTAAAGCCAAGTCAAGTCAAGTCAAGTCCTCTGAAGCTATGTAAGTTCATGTCTAGTTAGGTCAAGCTATCGCGTGTCCAAGCAAAAGCCAGAAGAATCAAAATAAAATCACAAAAAACCAAGAACTCCTAAAGAAAATGCACGATCAGTATACCGTTAGAACAGTCCAGTACACCGTCGGTATACTGGTACAAAGATAGAAAAAATACAGCAAGTTCAGGATTCCAACAAATTGGTATACCGTTGGTATACTGTAGTATACCTTTGATATACTGTATTATACAGTCGGTATGCCGTTCCAAGTAGGCAAGAAAATTCTGAAAAACAAAGTTCCACAAATCGGTATACCATCGGTATACTGTAGTATACCATCGGTATACTGTAGTATACCGTCGGTATGCCGGTCAAGACAAAATATCATGAAGTCGGTTAACAATGTCGGCATGGATCGGTATATCATTGGTATACTGTAGTACACCGTCGGTATGCCGATAAGGTTCACAGAAAAATATCTAGAAATTTAAGTCGGTCAAAATCGTTATACCGTCGATATACTATAGTACACCATCGGTATGTCGGTTTTCTAGGATAAACATGGTTAAAGTCAAGTCTGATTTTTGGGGCCCAAATCAAATTCCAAAAATTACCAGAACCAAGTCTAAAAAGATGTCAAGTCTAGGGTAAATCTTATATAACAATTGGACTAAATCTCACGGTCACAACTCCAGTACTATTTCCGTTACCGAGTTACCAAAAAGGGACGGAACAAGAATCTACCAAAAATTAAAACCGAGATGGTCAAAAGGCTAGAAATCACGAGATGAACAATAATAGTAAAGCAAGTTTAAGCTATAAAACAACAACCAAAGCTCCAGAAAAGTAAAATGACAGAAAGTAAAAGAAGTTCACAAAATCGGCAAGGTGTACTTGCCTAAAGTGAGCCCCCAGTCTAAACCTTCTAGTCCACCACACGAAGGGGTTCAAGAACCACACTCCAGGTCTCAAGATCAAGTTCCAAGCTCGAGAGAGAGAAATGAAGAAGAGAAGAGAGACAAAAAGAAAATAGAAATGAAATGAAACTTAAGTACTATTTATAGAGAAGTTCTCAAAAATATCTTGAAAATATCTCCAAAAGTAAAATAAATATCTATCAGGCAGTATATCATTGGTATACTAGTCAGGTAGTAAAGTTTTAATTTTTTATGAGAATTTTTGAGCTTCCTCAAGATCCAATAAATGCAATAACTAACACAAAAATATGTATCCGCATAAAATACGAATATTGTGAGATGAGTCTCACAACTTACTTCTGATTTTTGACTATTCATCCTCGATACACTCATCCGATTCGCTCCTATTATGAAGTCTACTTGAAGAAGTCTAATTGAACGTTGAACCACAAGTCTGTAGAATCTCAAACTCACCAATCACTTTACCGCTACATATTCGTTTCATCCAAGTTATAGATCGATCCGAGTTTTCCTCCTAAACTATCAGTCTTGTTATATTGAATCCAAAATCAATCATCAAGAATTCTTTCATCCATCAAGTCGTGTCATACTAATATCCGCTCATGCCACAATCAAAATTTACCCAGCCAAGTCATCTAAAACATCGACGTTATCATATGATCACTCAAGAATCCCTTATCTTGCATACTTCAAGATAACAAAACTCGATAATTCAATATGCAATGCGATCTTTATCCAATCCAGTTAGAACATCCTTGAACCATGGTCCCTTAATCCTTGATACGTCTCGACATCCTCAAGTATATTTGTATAACCCTAACATTTCCATTCGTGAAACATTATATTCGTCTTAGCCAAATGTTATCTTTCGAACTAGATACAAGAGCATCTCAGCTAAATATTATCGATCCTTACTATCTACCAAGAGTTGACATTGTATCGACTTATTCGAAATCATGGTTTACTCAGTTATTGTCTATCCCAAAGTCCTCAAGCAAAGAATTTCTCAAATCCTTAGAGTAAGTTCATCACTCCTCGAAACAACTTTCAATAGTGTTATCTCCCGATCGTATCATCAAATCTTCTAACTTGACATCAAAATTTTATCCTATTCGATTCAATTTGCAATGTAATAAAATATTCATATTAATTCCTCGACCAAGCTATCTATCCCATTACACATTCTAATTGATTTTCTTTTAATTAATTCACCTAGTCTACTATTTTGAATCCTCACCCAGAATAATTCTAATCTGATACATGATGTTTCTATTTCATCCGAACGAATCTTATACGAGATTTCCTATATTGTGACTAACTAGAAAGTACTCATTCTAAGGCTTTGCACTTTTTCGTTCATTGCTAATAGACTTTTTGCTACCCTAAAATCCTTAATCAAGTGAATGTTCCCAAGGTTACCCCCATAGATCACTCAGGAATTGAGCTAATCGATAGATCCACAAAATTAAATTAAAATAAATATTTTCCCCATACACTAAGCCGACATCCATTTGAATATCCAATTGACCCATTCCTCAAAATCCAGGACAATCCTCTATATTCGCATCAACAATATCAACTTTCGACGACATCTCTATTGATAGCTATTTAAAACCAAATGGATCGAGTCCAACTTATCCTCTCCAAAAATATTTTGATTTTGCATACAAACTGCTAAAACCATATGTCTAGATATGTAATGTCCAACATGACTTAGCCAACAAGGCCTTCAACAAAGATATCCTTGGTAATAAAAATACCCTCGTAAGATTCATAAAATATCTAAACTTACTGTATGGAACATCCAATGGGACATTGAGAGAAAGCGTTAATGACGTCGATCATGAATACAACTTGAAGCTAAAAAGAATCGATAAGGGGCCAAGAACGTAAAGTCATGCTCTGATACCAAAATATCATACCCCAGTTCTGCAGAACCAAACATCTACGCTGGACGTGATGCTGCACAAGCCAAAATTGCTCTTATGCAAGGCAAGCACCAAACGACCAATCGAACAACTAAGTTACAGAGTTATTGTGCAGAAATCCCAAGCAAAAAAGTTGAATCAACACAAGTATATAAAGAACAATTCTCTTTATTGATAGTGAAACAAAAGTTAAAACGGATTTATGCCAAAAACATAATCGCTCTCTCTCTCTCTCTCTCTCTCTCTCAATACAATGGATCATGCCATACGCCTTACACTTGAGAATGAATATAATTAATGATGTAATACATTATATCCCTTATACAAAAGAAATCTTCGTCGCAGTCGTACGCCTCAAGTCACCAAGGAAACTCCATGCCTTAGCGTCGTCCGAGCTACTCCTCACACCTTGCAGACAATCTGGTAGGATGTCAGTACATAGAAATGTACTGGTGGGGAGGCCTCTCACCCACTCTACAAAACTAGTACGTCCATTATGTGAGTGCACACAATTATTATGTTGTCTTTCTAGTCTTGCCTTAGGATAAGTTTTATGTAATTTGATAGTGTCACGCAATGCACAAGTAACATGAACGCAACTTACCAATACTTACCACACGTCCTTCCCTGGAAAAAGATATATCAAGTTTACCCATATATATATATATATATATATATATATATATATATATATATATATAATGAAACAAGGAACATCTATGTACTTTCTTGGTGTCTTGAACGTGTCTCGACTGAACAAGTGTAGGCTCATAAATATGTGGCGTGCAGTGCATCTATTTTATTTTTGGACGTATCTAACAAGCTTGTACGCAGATTGCCGCTAACATGATGACTTAGTCTATATGAAGGTCACTGGCACCACAAGCCATCTTGGACTATAGCCTATTTTAGTCGGTGATCCTTGTAGCTCGGGTAGCGAGCCCCGCTACATTTATCTCAAATCCCTTAGTGCTAGTACTTCAGTTAGCACCGCTTTACCTATTCCTCCTAGGCTGAATCGATCCCAGCACCCGGCGATCGTTCGAGGAACAATACCCTTGTGCACAAGTTATCCACAACCATGCAAGTCTCTACTCAAACTTTACCATACTAAAGCTATTGTGTTTATCTCAATTTTTTATCTCTATGTAACTTCCAATATAGGGACTGTCTTGGCGACCCAACGGTCTCAAAATCTTTTTATATTTCTATCTCTGAATTTAGGAATGACTAATTATAGTCTTCATGTCTAAGGTGGCAACACTATGTTCCACGTAATAGCTCAGCAACAAAATAAATATTATAAGTTATTACACCAAGAAATATAACATTACGCAAGTTGAAATCAAGCATGTAAAGATTCATATCGAAAGTAGCAGTATGATAATTTATTCTAACAACAATTCAAAGTCCCATGTTCTATATGAACTGATAAAGAGTGGGATTATTCCCTTAGCTATGTGGGTTCATCTCTTTTTATTACCATGCATTAAGTTATGGTATAGCGAACAAGCACGTGACATCCATTTTATTAAGTGTGAAAGCAAAGCAGAGACGATTTCACCGAAGTCACCCACCTGAACGAGGACTTATCTCGGCCGAGCGGGACTCCGAGCACGTCTACTGAATGAGCCAAACTGAGTAGCACTGCGCCAATGAATCATCTTGTTGAACTGAGAGGGGTGAGGCATTATACGTTGTAGCATGATTTATTGTACTAAGAGTGAGTGAGAGAGATAGATCAAATTTTAATCGAGTTGTATTTGGGCTTTGAGCCATTATAAATTCTAATATAATATCAATAAAGAGAATTATTCTTTGTATATCTTGTGTCGATTCAACTTTTCTTCTTAGTATCATGTTGTGATAACCCTGTATCCTAGTTGTTCAATCTGTAGTTTAGGTGCTTACCTTGTATAAGTACAATTTAAACTTGTACAACATCACACATAGTGGCGATATTTGGTTCTTCGGAACTGGGGCATGACAGATGGTACATAACGATGTCCCGGCAGGGTGGTTCATATCTTGTCCTTGTTTGGTGTAGAGGTAGTTTATTATCCTAATGATAGACTATAAATTCTAATTTGTGATATAGGCATTAGTAGTTGTTAGGTTGATTGTAAATTTTTGTTGGTTTCTAAAATATATTATATACTTGATTTTCTACCTTATATTTTGTAGACGTGCGTTAGTTCTGCACATTCCTCTATCCTATTTATTACTGTTTATTTCTATTATCAGTTATATATGTTGCTTTCCTGCTATTTTCTTATTAGTTTTCTTCGTTCGTCCTTGAGCCTTTCTTTCCTGTACTTGCTACAGTTGTCCTGACCAACCTTGTATTATTCCAAGATTTCAACGACTGATCCTATGAATCTTTCAGACCTGACTTGGAGGATGCGCTTAAGTTCTAGGTCATATTGGGATTATACGAGGATATTCTAGTTTACGTTATTTTATAGTGTAGACTTATGATTATCATATAAGTATTTTGGCCGTATGGCCTTATCTGCTTTTTATATGATTATTATTTTTACTGCTTGTTTCGTTGTTATTGCCTGTAGATATGAGATCAAATTAGGCCATAGACTACTTACATGCTAGGATACCAACATAACATATAGTCGTGACCGTAATACGAAACACTAGAGTACTTCGTATTATGTAGCTGGCATACGTCCGTCCCAGCTCTCTAATATTTTGTTTCTGGGGTATATTACAGTAACACATAGTCACTCTAATTCAATTCAAGTTCATGTTCCAAAATTGTTATATAATAATTATTAATTTTATAGTATATATGGATACTATATATTATTTATTTGTATGTTAAATCCATTGCATTCTTTTCCCTAATGATTATGAGTAATGTCCGTAGCATGAGATGGATACCTCGTGTTAGGACCCACTACAAAGAATTATATGGGGTAGCACACATGTAAAATGATATAAAAATACTTGCCAATATAAGATCGCGACTATTCTCGTTACTCACACATATCATTTAGGGTAATTCTTTAGTATATGTAACTCGAGAATTGATACATAAATATAACATAATAATCATCTAGTCTTTTCATCTAGATCATTGGGTGGGATAGGACTCCTCATTACGTGTAGCCCAGTTATCTAGGGTTATGGGATATGGTGACCCCGATTGGTGAGATCCCATGATCCTATACACTACGTACAAGCTATAAGTTATAATTTTTTTTACAAGTTTATATGCAATCACAAGTAACAAGTTTATGTATATGTACATAAGTAATACAAGACAAGAGCCCCGGTGGCCTGGGTTTTTGCATCATACGTAACGGAGAATTACTCTATTTTGTATGTGTTAGTAACTAGGTATGTTATAACCCTAATTAGTTAATTTTAGCAAGTCGTACAATATTGCTTGATATGTTAAACTATATGTTCTAGTCTATACCAGTATATATTTTGTCTCGTTACTTGGCATAGGAGTATAGTTCTACTCGGGGATCGGTCTACAACCCAGGTCCTTGTTTGGTTTAATGATTATGGGCCTATTCTAGTTTACTTCATGCACCTCTATTCTAGAAGGTGATGAACATGTTACCATATTGCTTTTTCGATAAGCACTCGTTGATGAAAATGACATCATCAAGCTTGTGGAAGAAGAAGAAGATATTATGTGAATGCTTGACGTACGAAGTCATCATTTTTATGTTAATTGTAGAAATATGGAGAAGGAATTTGTGGCTATGACAAAGGATAAAACGACAAGAAGCTTCTCATGGTAGAAGAATTCCAAACACGGGTGGGTTGAGGCATTGGATGAAACAATGTTATTTTAGTAGGCGGTAAAAATTATGAAAGACGGTGAAAAGAATCCTAATAATAGAGATTGAAAAAAAATGAAAGACAACTTACTTAGTACCGTATGTTCTTATAATTAAATAAGTAGATATCTTATGTTTGAATTGTAAGCAATCCATATTAATTTAGTAATGTTATTCGTACCACCAAATTGACCCTCTAAATCATCCCTCCTTATGTGTGGAAGCTGACATATCATGTTAATACGGCATCTGTCACGCCCCGATCTCCCACGGTCCCGATCGCCCCCGTCAGACGCGAATCACCGTGCCAGCGCTCCCGTGGGATGGTCATTCCCCTCGGTACATGATGTCGTACGAGCCTAGAGATGCTCTCGCACAAGGCAACAACATAAGTCATCTTGATTATCATCAAACTGATCAAGTTTGCAGCAGAGGAGAAGTATTACAAACAATAATCTATCAAAGTAAATGAAGAAAAGCTCAAGGCATGAGGTTCTCTGAATACAATGACATTATTCCATACATTATGTCCCTCTATAAAAAAGTAGCTCAAAATATCTCGATACGGCTCAAGGCATCGACACCTGATTTTTAGGTCCTGGGGATGAGGCACGACTATCGCTTCTTTGGACAATCCAGCACTTGCGAACAAGCAAATTATTGGTGGGTCAGTACTTTAGGGAAAGTATTGGTAAATATAAAATCAACGAACAGAACCAACATTCACTAAAACCAACACTAAGTAAGCATGTGATAAAATATTATATTACTAGTGATCTTTCTAGTTTTACTTAGGTTCGTTACATACAGTACATGAGCAGAGTCATATTACTTCTTTTGGAAACATCTTTAAAATTAGAGTTCAGTTCAATTTAACTAAGCAACATAAGGCAAGCAGTTCAAGCACGATATGCAAGATTATTTACTAACTCTGGTGCGCAGCGTGTCTCGTGAGCCATATTCATTTCTTTAAAGACTCTAGCATGCATCTAGTGGACTATCTACTTATCATCTCTCTCTACTCATCTTATCAACAATTATTATCTTATCGTGTGAACGAGATAGAAGCATATATGTAAACAAGATTTCTCTATGAAAACATTTTATATAATAGAACATGTTTGATAACATGTATATCACTTATTCAGTGAATCTTACCCTTCGCCGAATGGTTATCCCTGCAGCAGACATACAAGTTAGCAATAATTTATATAAACATATATGTTCTATTTCATGTCCGTCTCTACATCAAACAGTTAGGTAAGCAAGATGGCTGAATCCTAGTACAACCTAACTATATGATGGATCATGAGTCCACTTCCTCATGATTAGTAGCGGTGATATCACAGACCAGCACTGTACTAATATACTCGCTCATATACTAGTTGCTTTGACGTGTGAACCAACTATCTAATAGACATAAATACTCCCTGATCATGATGACTTCTTTGCCTCGGGATATTCTCTCTGATCCCCCTAAGGCGAACAATCCCGAGTGCCCCATGAACCAGTCGTAGGATTATCCTTGTGCATAAGTTGTCAAAAGATCAATACATGAATGTAACTCTATCAGATAAACTCTATATTGATGCAACAATTCAATAAACAAGCATATAATCAATCTCTTCTCTTCTCTGTACGGATAGGCTACCATCTCTATCTCTATATGGACTGGCCACCATCTCTCTGATACCGTTCAAGCATTTCAAACAGTTCTATCTTTACAACATGATAAAGAAAACATGTAAAAGTCTCTATTTAAGCAAGCATGGAAGCAGTTCTCTATCTTTTTTAACTAAGCATGCAGTTCTACTCTTTCTTTAGCATACGATGGAAACATATGAACATTCTTTTATTCTTGTTTACTATCATGGCAGCGGTTTGTTCGATTGCAGTGATAATATTATAAGTATGCAACATTATGTACTATACTAGCATGGCAATGGTTTTCTATTTAGACAAGCATACAAGTTCTCTAGTTAACCATGCAAGTTCTCATTCTATCATTCTCATGTTAACAATAATCTTTTTAGAAAACAAGGAATACAAAAACTTATATTTATTATTAAGGCGTACAAGAATCAGAGAATGAAGTTCTTCCCACTCACCTAGATCAGTCGTCTTCTGGTTCAACAAGGATCTCTTTAGGAAGGTTTCATTTTTGAGTCATCAAACTAATATCTCTTGTACATAGTGCCAACATGGAATAGAAAAGTACATACTTATCCACCAAGAAAAAGTTATGTCCTCAAAACTCAAGGAGAAACTTTCGATATCCAGAGCAACGATAGTCCTTATCCCTCACCATCCTTAATCGAAAACTCTAGCAATCAAGAAGCACGAAATCACAACTCTCAAGCAATAAATCAAATCCTGAAAACTTTTGTGCACATCTTTGAGAATATTTATGGACTTATTGTAAGGAACACTGCACCTCACCCAACTGCGGAGCATGCACTCCCCGTCTTTCTTCCAGCCGCAGTGACCGCACATCATGCGGCCATATTCTATGCGACAACCTCTTCCAACCAAAAGGGTGCTCCCCACTCGAAGACACACAAAATATGAGAAACCAAAAGGGTGCTCCACCCAGCTACGGAGCAGACGCTTTCAGCCTCTCACTCTGTTGCCAATGATGGTCTCCACCCATAATATCCACATCTATGCGACATCCCAGGCTGACGCAGAGACTGTTCAGCACCTAGACTTTGGTAGAGGAAAATACTATGATGCCCGACGTCCTGATATCGAGGCATCTTCTATGCGGACAAAGAAGAGGCCCCATAAGACTATGCATGCGACATCAACTCACAATCGCAGACAGCAAGTCTCATGCGCCCCTAATAGCAACATAACCTCAATTTTTGACCGTATCTCATACGGCGCATATCCTATGCGACCTACTAAGAATAGTAAAAATCCAAAGCTGGACTCTTCATAAAATACGCCTACGGTAGCTAAGTTGAAGAAGTTCAGGGCAGTACGAGCCCTTCAAGCTCAAGCAACTACTCATATGACAGACCGCCAACAGGCATCACTAGTTTTTACGCGAGCCTCTGACGGACAGTTGTACAAGACCGACCCTTGCGTCCAACCCACATGGACCAATGGATAGGACTAGTCTCAAAAGTCTTCCACCAATACCTTGGGGCAAGTTCGGGTACGATCCCTAGGACAGGGAGCAAACACAACACCTGTGCATCTGTGTGCCCGGGATAGTCAAACTCACAAAGAGGATGCACAGTTAAAAGACCCTTTGCATAATTTGCGTGACGTGATTACTCACAAGCGTAAAACAAAGAAAATAACTACAGCGTGCGACGTGCCCTCTTTAAGGCACAGTTGTGCCAACATCATTATCAACTGCTGCTGTAATAAAGCAGGAGTACTTACAGACAGACAGTCAGCCTTCTAGCGACTGCACCAGAAAGCACTTACCCGGCAATAACCCGAAGATCAGGTGCAAGTATCAAAAGAGGAGGAATTTCCCTTTGCCTCATTTTATTCAACTAAAAAGCTTCTTGCCACCAAGGGAAGAAAGAAGTCAAATACCTCAAGTCTGGCGCTCTCTACCACGGCATCGCTAAGGCGACTACCCGGAGGGCTGACAACTGCACCCACGAAAGACGTCTTCCAAGGCACCCGCTCAAGGAAGAAGCAGTCATCCCCTGGGGGTAGTTCTTCCTCTGAACCCCAGGGGGTGACCCAAGCTGGGGGTAGTGTCCCTCTGGAAGTATGCAACAACCCAGCATTCCGAGGAGACAACGATTCTCAAGGAACGGACTCTAAGATCCTGGAGGATAGCTACTCCCACAAAGATGACAGAATCTTCTACGCTTGGTGTAGTATCCCCTCCGAATTTGAGGAAGACACAACGATTTCCGCCCTCCTTGAAGACTACTCACTACAAAGGTACGAGACAGGGAGCACGTCATCCTCTGCCCCCCCTCCATTTCTTTCCATGTAAGGATGGTATACATGGTCGGAGATGACCATGAAGGCCCCAGTGACCGGTAATGCCTCGAGATGCTCGAAGCCATGATACATACAATGAGTGCATCAATGCAAGATTTGACCCAGACTGTCAACCCCTGATCCCGCAGGGGGCGTTCGTCTTCGCTTGGGTCTTTGCGGGACCGATCGTCCTCGCTTGGACGTGATGCCATGAAAGCCTAAGCTGAGCTTGCATAAGGCCAAATCTTGAACAAGGGCAAGTAAGATATTCAAGAAGGGAGCAGCGACACAATATTATAAAAAAATAAAGAACACAATGGCATACAAAAATAAGATATTTATTGATAATCAATATGTGTTACAAGCGATGCTTGGCCGAGATTATAATTTGCTCAAGCTCTCTTTCTCTCGATTATAATGGCATTATTCTATACATTACATCCCTTTATATAAAAGCAGCTCAAAGCAATCTCGATACGGCTCAAGGCATCGACTCTAGATTTTTGGGTCCTAGGGATGAGGCTCGGCTATCGCTTCCTCGGACGATCCAACACCTGCAAACAAGTAAACTGTTGGTGGGTCAGCACTTTAGAGAAAGCACTGGTGAGTATAAAATTAACGAACAAAAGCAACATTCACTGAAACCAACACTAAGTAATTATGTTATAAATATTATATTACTAGTGATCTTTCTAGTTTTACCTAGGTTCGTTTCATGTAGTACAAAAATGGAGTCATATTACTTCTTTTGGAAACAAATTTGAAATTGGAGTTCATGTTCGATATACAAGCAAGCACGCAAGGCAAGCAGTTCATGTACGATAAGTAAGTTTATATTTCTATCTCTGGTGTGCGGCGTGTCTCGTGAGTCATATTCATTCTCTAAAGACTCTAGCATGCATCTAGTAGATTATCTTCTTAGCATCTCTCTTTCTCTTATCACCAATTATCATCTTATCGTGTGAATGAGATAGAAGCATATACGCAAAATAATTCTGTTATGAAAGCATTTAATACAAGAAAGCATGTTCAATAGCATGAATATCACTTATTCAGTGATTTTTACCCTTTTACTGAACAGTTATTCCTGCAGCAGATATATAAGTTAGCAATAATATATATAAGCACATATGTTCTATTCCCTGTCCATCTCTGCATCGAATAGTTAAGTAAGCAAGAAGGCTATATCCTAGCATGCGACCTAACTATATGATGGTCCATGAAAAACCCATACTATATAGACATGAAAACCCCTTGATCGCGAGGACTTTATTGCCTCAGGGTGTTCCCCTGATCCCCCTAGGGCGAACGATCCTAGTGCCCCGAGAACCGTTCGTGGGATTACCCTTGTGCACAAGTTGTCTAAAGACCGATGCATGGTAAGCAGCTATATCATATAAACTCTTACTATGCAGCAGTTTAATACACAAGCATATAGTCAATCTCTTCTTTTCTATCTCTGTGCGGACAGGCCGCCATCTCCATCTATATAAGAACTTGCCACCATCTCTCTGATATCGTTCGAGTATTTTAAAAACTTCTATAGAAATATGTAATAGTCTCTATTTAAGCAAGCATGGAAGAAGTTCTCTATTTCTTTTAACTAAGCATGTAGTTCTACTCTTTCTTTAGCATATGATAGAAATATATGAACATTCTTTTACTCTTTTTTATTAGCATGACAATAATTCATTCGATAGCGGTGTTCCTATAACTAAGCATAAAATATTTTATTCTTTAACTTAACCTGGCAATGATTCTATTTCTATCCCTCTTATTAGACAAGCATAGTAGTTCTCTAGTTAGGCAAGCAAGTTCTCGTTCTATCATTCTCAAGCGATCGTTATCTTATTAAGCAAACAAGCATTATAAGAACTCAGATTCATTATTAAGGTATGCAAGAATCAGAGAATAAAGTTATGTCCACTCACCTAGATTAGTCATCTTCTAGTTCAATAAGGAGCCCTTCAAGAAGGTTTCCTTTTTGAGTCAGCAAATAGATATCTCGTGTACATATTGCCAATGCAGAGTGGGGCACTACACATAAAATGCTAGAAATCAAGGCAAATATGGCCTCCCAGCTGACAAGGGCCTCTGGGCAAGCAAACCTGGACCCCAGGACCAACGGAGATTAAAATACGACCACTCTACCCGAGGGCTGTGGTGTCCAGTTCTTCCTATTCGGGGAGTGTAGCTAAGAAATACAAGTCAGAATTGTTCGATCGGGATAGATTAAAATAAGATCTTATCCTTGTTATGGATTTGCTTTGCCGGAATCGATTTCCATATTCAGTTGACCGTGCCCCGAGGATCGACTTAACGGTAGAGTCAAGAGGGACATCTCCGCTGTATATTTTCTTGCCTAGTTTTTACTGTCGCTTTGTTACTTTCGTGCTTTGAGTTCGTTTTCAGATTTGTTTGTATTTTCTTGAACGGTTTCGATAGATTTTATTATTTTTATTCGTTGAACTACACTTCAATTCCGAGATTAGAAAGAGTAGAAGAGGTATTGATCAGCTGTTCGTGGCAATACAGGTGAACGAACAATAGGTGACGTGCGAACGGAGTCTTAAAGCACCTCTTTCATTTCCTTCTCCAACCAACTTGTGAGTGGCTTGTATTCGATTCAATTGACCCTTCTTCCAAGTCTTCATATCTAAAAATCTTGCATTCTTGCTTGCCCCGATCAAACGATACCATAATAACTAAAAGATATCAAGATAAAGAGAAGGAATAGACTTGGGTTTTATATATATGCTTGTCAATCAACTTGTGAACGGTTATCCTATTGCATGCTAGTCCTTTTAGAATGTTCTATACATGCTTTAATTTTAGTTAGAAATGCATTCTTCTTCCATAAATTGTGCTATGTGTGGAATATACCTTGTTATACAATAAATTATTCAGGGAGACTATGCAAAATGAATCATGCAATGCTGCTTGTCTTATACTCTTGTTGCCACAACTACATAAATGATAACTTAGCCTAGACTCCATTCGATCACGGACAACTTGTGCACAAGGTCATGGTTCTTACGGACGGTCGCTGGGACACTGGCACCGATCCGGTCCAGGTAGAACCTATTATTTAGTCTCTTGTACTTGATGGGATGGCTTGTAGTGCCCCTTGTACTTTCGATGTATATCATTCTCGCTAAAGACTATATCATGTATTTAAACCTGTACAAGCTAACTTGTGTCTTCGTGGTAGGGAAGAACATTATAAGTATTGTACAGGTGGTTCAGACGGGCAGGTAAATATCACCAAACGGTAGCAAATTTATTTCAGTAAATTCTATATCATTGCTTGCTTGTAAAATGAACTAAGGAAAGATAGAAATATCACAAATAAGTTGCATGCTTCATTTAAACAACGTGTTGATTAGTATAGTTGGTTAGCTCGCCTTCACCAGTACGTCTCGATGTACTGACCCTCGTTGAAACAGGTTTCCCGTACTAAGAAGATCCTACGAGGAGCTGAAGTCACTTCCCAATCAAGTCCAGCTACTGGCATGCCCTGATCGTGCCTTACTTGAAGTATTTTGAAGCCATGAGCTAGCAAACTTAACTCAATGCAGCTCCGTGGGAACGCCATTATTCAGCCTGGAGGTCTTTACATTTTGAAGTTTTAGTAAAGGATATAATGTACAGGATGACTATCTCATTTTGTGTCTACGTTTGTAAGCCCATGCGACAACTATCTGATCGTTCAAGAGTTTATAAAAAAATATTCATTATCAATAAAAAGAACTTTTCCATGTTTCAATCTTGTGTTTCAATTTATCTGCGTACTCTGAATATGTGCTCGTTACGTAAAAATACCTTGACCTTGTATGATGCGCAATCTAGGCACACACGACGTCACACCCGAGGGACGACTATCGATTCTACGGAATCTGGGCATGACATATTGGTATCAGAGCCCAGCTTCAAGTTCCTTTAACCCTCATATCAGAAAAGTTCCTTTAACGATCTATTCCCTGTGCGAACTCTTGAACTCGTTAGACCAAAATGAGATAAACTCCATACAATGAGTCCATAATATATTATGATCCTGATATAATTTACCTTCTTTTGAAGGAATGCCTCAAGCGTAAGCATCATCGCTAGTGCCGGGTGAGACCCAAGCACAAAAAAGTAGTTCCAGCACATCAGGAAGTTCTCGGAGTCAGTGAGCCATGTTCCATATCGATCCCATTCAGCAGATGATGCGGATATTAGAGGCTAGCCAACAGAGGGATGAGGCTCGTTATGAACGAGCCGAGAAGTAACCGGAAGAGAGGTAGAACAAGTTTGAAGACAATTTAGAAGTCCAATTTTCAGTCCAGCAAAAGCAGGTAGATACCCTTCAACAGATCGTGCATACCTTGGCCTCCAACCAGTCCACGGCAATAGCAGCAACACCAGTGGAGCAACCCGCACTTAAAGTTGAAATACCTCAAACTCCAAGGAAGAAGGATGTGACTACCTTCGACTTTGCTGAGTTCAAGAAGGTCTGTAACATGCTATCTAAAGGGACGACTGAGGACCCAATCATGGCTCTATATTGGCTGGTTGAACTTGAGGATCACTTTAAACTTCTAGAGGTACCAGAGTAGAAGCTTGTTGCGTGTGCCCAACTATAGCTTCGCTTGAATGCGTACGATTAGTGGAACGTACTTCGAAGATCTCTTCCAGTTGACGATGAAGAGGAGACGATCACATGGGCTACCTTCCATGGCACATTCGAAGAGGAGTTCATACCCCCTTCCATACATCGTCAAAAAGAGAACGAGTTCATGTAACTACGACAAGATAGCATGACAGTCAAGCAGTATTCTACCGAATTCAACCGGCTCGCCAAATTTGTAAGCTCCTATTTACCTGATACGGCGAGTCATGCCAGAAGATTTGAATGTGGTCTGCGACCTGCTATCCATGTATATGTGGTCATTTCCCAGTATGAGACTATGCAGAGAGTCCTCAATCATGCCCTTTCCCTCGAACCGCAGTATCCTCCAGTTGCTGTCGATACTGTGTATACTTCCAATCACAAGCGTCATAGAAAAAAGAAAGGAAACAACGCTCCAAAGCATCCAAATAATGGCGGTCATTAGAAGGGAAATCCAGGGCAACCATGTACCTTCTGCAAGAAGCCGGGGCACGCGGCCAATAAATGACGTCTGAAACTTGGGTTATGCCTAGCATGTGGTGAACCAAACCAAGAAGTGAGTACATGTTCGTTGTGCCACTCCGATCGCCTCCCTCAACATCCAAATCTTGTCCCAGCACCCAAGCCAATTGAGCCACGCCTCAGCAAGAGCATCGTCAGGCTCAAGGCCGGGTGTACACTATGACACGAGAAGAAGCCCTGGCCTCAGACATCGTTGTGTCAGGTATTTTGCTTTTTATTAACATACCTGCACATATACTATTTGATTCTGGTGCAATGCATAGTTTTATATCCATGAATTTTGTCATGAAAAATAATATAAAAATGATACCGTTGTATCTAGACCTTAGTGTTAGCACCCCGTTGGGCACGAAAATACCTGTCCGTTCAGTATGCCAAGGTAGTTACGTTTGTAGTAGAGGAAGGAAGCTATCATTAGATGTTTTAGTCCTAGATATTCGAAATTATGACATCATTTTGGGGATGGATTGGATTGGCGCTTGCTCGACAACTATCGAATGTGCAAAGAAATGAGTCATCTTTCGCCTATCTGGAAAAGTCGAATTCTGCTACACAAGTAGTCCAGCAACTGATGCGTCCAGGGCCTGCATGGTAATTTCGATGATATCTGCTCGATAGATGCTACACACTGGCTGCGAGGGATACCTAGCATCGGTTCGGGATACACAGCTGGATTACGCAAACGTTGAGTCTTCTTTCGTTATGGTGGAGTTTCCTGATATGTTTTTGAGCGAACTACCCGGCATGCCACCTGACCGAGAGATCGAGTTCACCATTGACACATTCCTGAATACTCAGCCGATTTCCAAGGCTCCATACAGAATGGCCTCTGCTGAACTAAAGGAGTTAAAGTGCCAACTGCAAGAACTGCTGGATCGTGGGTTCATCCGTCCGAGCGTGTCTTCTTGGGGTGTGCATGTACTCTTCGTAAAGAAAAAGGATAGAACATTGTGACTCTGCATCGATTACTGGGAGCTGAATAAGGCCACCATCAGAAACAAGTATCCTCTACCCAGGATAAATGACCTCTTTGATCAGCTGCAAGGAGCATCGATATTCTCAAAAATTGATCTTCGTTCGGGTTACCACCAACTGAAGATTAAGCCAAAGGACATGCCAAAGTTTGTATTTCGGACCCGTTACGGATATTACAAGTTTTCTGTTATACCGTTTGGACTGGTGAACGCCCCTACCATTTTTATGGATTTGATGAATCGTGTGTTCCGACCATTCCTCGATAAATTTATGGTAGTTTTTATCGATGACATCTTAGTGTACTCGAAGAATAAGGATGAACACACAGGACACCTGTGGATGGTGCTTCAAATCCTTTGAGACAACAAGTTGTACATGAAGCTTAGTAAGTGTGAGTTCTGGTTGGACAGTATATCCTTTCTTGGGCACATTATTTCTGCACAGGGCATCTCAGTTAACCCAAAGAAAATAGAAGCTATCGTGAAATGAAGGAGGCCAGAGTCAGCTAAAGATATTCGGAGTTTCCTTGGTCTGGCAGGCTATTACAAAAGATTTATTAAATATTTTGCGAGGATCGCCTCGCCTCTGACTCAGCTCACTCTGAAGGGAGTAACGTTCGCATGGACGGACGACTGTGAAGCTTCATTCATGGAGTTAAAGCAGCGCCTCATCTCAGCACCAATTCTTGCCCTTCTGGACGAACCCGATGATTTTAAGATATATAGTGACGCCTCAGGAAAGGGATTGGGATGTGTCCTTATGTAACGGAACAAGGTGATAGCTTTTGCATCGAGACAGTTAAAGCCTCACGAGAAGAATTATCCAATCCATGATCTAGAGCTAGCAACAGTGGTATTCGCGCTGAAGTTGTGGCACCACTACCTTTATGGTGTGACATGCAAGATCTATACAGACCATAAGAGCCTAAAATATCTATATACACAAAAGGATTTGAATCTTCAACAACGGTGTTGTCTTGACCTCCTTAGCGACTTTGACCTGATGATCAGATATACACTTGGCAAGGATAATATTGTAGCTGATGCACTGAGTCGAGTGTTCATTGAGAGTTTGGCTATTGATGACAAGCTGCGTCAAGATCTGGAAGCTTTGGGCATTACACTTATAATCAAATACAAAAAGGGGATGCAAGTAGCTCAACTGTGCATCGAACCTGACTTATTAGAAAAGGTCAAGTTCGCTCAGAAGGGTGACATATTCCTGCAAAAGATGCAAGGTCTAATTTCAGCAGAAAAGGAAACCGACTTTGCGGTGGGCACGGACGGGATGATCCGAGTGAAGGAAAGATTGTGCGTTCCTAACGATGCAGCCCTCAGGAAAGAGATACTCACATAATAAGCCCACTATGCAAGTTATACTTCACATTCGGGTAGCACAAAGATGTATCGAGATCTCCGTACGACATTTTTGTGGCACGGTATGAAAAGAGATGTGGCATTATTTGTGTCGCAATGTATGGCATGTCAGAGGGTAAAGGCCGAGCACCAGAAGTCGGGCGGAGAGATGCAGAACCTCGCTATACCAGAGTGGAAATGGGAACATATAACGATAGATTTCATTGTTGGTTTGCCGAAGACGCAACGGGGGAATGATGCCGTCTGGGTTATCGTCGATCCACTCACCAAGTCAGCTCACTTTCTGCCTATCAAAAGTACTTAGAGTGTCGACTGCCTGGCTCAGATCTACCTTAATAAAATTGTTCGGCTCCACGGCGTGCCCATATCCATTGTCTCCGATAGAAATGGTCGATTCTTATCGCATTTCTGGGAAAGCCTGCAGTCAGCAATGGGAACGAAGTTGAAGTTCAGCTCCGCCTACGATCCACAGATAGACAGTCAAATATAACTTGTCAACCAAATCCTCAAAGATATGCTACGACTCTGTGCCTTGGACTTGAAGACGAGTTGGGACATGCATCTACCGTTAGCCGAATTTGCATACAACAATAGCTTTCAATCCAGCATTCAGATGGTGCCGTATAAGACGTTGTATGGACAAAAGTGCAGATCCCCGATCTGTTGGGACGAAGTTGGCGAACGACAAATTATTGGCCCGGAGCTCGTGGAGCAAACCGTCCAAAAGATCCATTTAATCCGAGAACGGCTAAAGGTAGCTTAGAGTCGCCAGAAAAGTTAGTCAGACACGCATCCACGACCTCTTGAGTTCTTAGAAGGTGATCGGATATTTCTCAAAGTCTCGCCCATGCGAGGAGTCACCAAATTTAGAGCAAAGGAAAATTTAAGTCCAAGATTTGTTGGTTCGTTCGAGATACTAAAGCGAGTTGCCTCGGTCGTATATCTGATTGCCCTGCCACCGTCACTATCTGAAGTGCACGATGTCTTCCATGTTTTATATCTTAGGAAGTACGTGTACGACCTGAGATATGTAATGGATCTTGATAAACTAGACCTAAGGACAGACTTGACTTATATTGAACAACCTATGCAAATCTTGGATCGTAAAGAGAAGCTGCTTCGAAGTCGTTCGGTTCCTCTTGTGCGCGTGCTTCAACGAAATTATTCGATCAAAGAATCTACTTGGGAGCTTGAATCTGAGATGAGGGAAAGGTTTCCTTTATTAGTTCTTAGTGGTAGGTTCTATTCCTAAGTTTTGTGGATGAAACTTCTAATTAGTTGGTTAGGATGTGGTGCCCCGTTCCCCCTATTCGGGGAGCGCGGCTAAGAAATACAAGTCGGTATCGTTCGATCGGGACAAATTAAAACAAGATTTTATCCTCGTTATGGATTTGCTTCTTCGGAATCGATTCCCATATTGAGTGGACCGTGTCCCGAGGATCGACTTAGCGGCAGAGTCAAGAGGGACATCTCCGCTGCAAGTTTTCTTGCCTAATTTTCTCTGTCGCTTTGTTGCTTTAGTGCTTTGAGTTAGTTTTCTGATTTGTTTGTGTTTTCTTGAACGGTTTTGATGGATTTTATTATTTTCGTTCGTTGAACTATACTTCAATCCGAGATTGAAAAGAGTAGAAGATGTATTGATCAGCTGTTCGTGAAAATGCAGGTGAACGAGCAGTAGACGACGTACGAACGGAATCTTAAAGTACCTCTTTCCTTTCCTTCTCCAACCAACCTGTGACTGGCTTATATTCGATTCAGTTGACCCTTCTTCCAAGTTTTTACATCTAAAAATCTTGCATTCTTGCTTGCCCCGATCAAACAATACCATAATAACTAAAAGATGTCAAAAGAGAAGGAATAGACTTGGATTATATATATATATATATATGCTTGTCAATCAACTTGTGAACGGTTATCCTATTGCGTGTTAGTTCTTTTAGAATGTTCTATACATGCTTCAATTTTAGTTAGAAATGCATTCTTCTTCCATAAATTGTGCAATGTATGGAACACACCTTGTTATGCAATAAATTATTCAGGGAGACTATACAAAATAAATCATGCAATGTTGCTTGTCTTGTGCTCTTGTTGCCTCAACTGCATAAATGATAACTTAGCCTAGACTCCGTTCGATCACGAACAACTTGTGCACAAGGTCATGGTTCTTACGGACGGTCGCTGGGACACTGGCACCGATCTGGTTCGGGCGAAACCTATTGTTTAGTCTCTTGTACTTGACGGGATATCTTGCAGCACCTATTGTACTTTTGTTGCATACCATTCTCACCAAAGACTATATCGTCCATTATGGCATCAAGCCAATGACCACCACGTATATTTAAACATGTACAAGCTAACTTGTGTCTTCGTGGCAGGGAAGGATATGGTAAGTATTGTGTAGGTGGTTCGGACGGACAGGTAAATATCACCGAACGGTGGCAAGTTTATTTCAGTAAATTCTATATCATTGCTTGCTTGTAAAATGAACTAAGGCAAGATAGAAAAATTATAAATAAGTTGCATGCTTTATTTAAACAACGTATTGATTGGTATAGTTGGGTTAGCTCACCTTCACTAGTACGTCTCGATGTACTGACCCTCGTTGAAACAGGTTCTCCGCACCAAAGAGATCTTGCGAGGAGCTGAAGTTACTTTCCAATCCAGTCCAACTGCCGGCACGCCCTGATCATTCCTTACTTGAAGCATTTTGAAGCCAGGAGCTAGAAAATTTAACTCAATGCAGCTCCGCAGGAAATCCATTGTTCAACCTGGAGGTCTTTACATTTTGAAGATTTAGTAAATAATGTAATGTACCGGACGACTATCTTATTTTGTGTCCACTTTTGTAAGCCCGTGCGACAACTATCTGACTCGTTCAAGAGTTTGTAAAAAGATGTTCATTATCAATAAAGAGAACTTTTTCATGTTTTAACATTGTATTTCAATTTATCTGCGTACTCTGAATATGTACTCGTTATGCAAAAATACCTTGGTCTTGTGCGATGCACAATCTAGGCACGCACGGTATCACGCCCGGGGGACGAATATCGATTCCACGGAATTAAGGCGTGACAAGGGCGGTGATCCTCTCCTACCTGGCTCGTCGGCGCCTTCAGCATGAGATGAAGCTAAGGAAGCAAGGAGGGATGTCTGTCACTACCCGATTATAGAAAATAGGGTTTTTTTTTATTTGGTAAATTGTGTAATGTATTTAATTAATTATATTTATATTTAATTAGTGATTGTATTATTATTTTTAATTGATTGTTTTAGGGTTTTAGCTAGCCTGGACCCATGTCAGACCCTAGTGGACCC
>JAYESA010000020.1:96313255-96315755 GCA_036927795.1 Iris macrosiphon | reverse complement strand
CATGCAGGTCTAGTTTTTAGGTTTACCTGCAATAGGATATAGGATATAGGCTGAGAGAGAGTGTGCTCAATCACAACTAGGACTCTTTCTGATTCCTTTTGCTATCTTAATTTTCCTGAAATTGTTTTCTTTTGCAATATTACTGTCCTTCCTTGATGATATCATATCTTGCACCGTATTGACTTCTTTTGTTCTGTGTTCTTCTTGATTCCATTCCAGCACTTGCTTTATTTGATTTCGGGGCTTCCCATAGCTTTGTGTCTATATCTTTTGCTGTTAGATAATATCTTGTTGCTGAACCTTTAGCTAGACTCTGCAAGATCATGACCGGGGGTGGTATCATCCTAGTCAGTGATGTCTGCAGAGACCGGAGAGTTACCTTGGGAGGCCGGGAGTTGAGTGTGTGCCTACTCGTAATGCCACTTCCGAGCTACGATATTGTACTCGGGATGGATTGGTTGAGTATGCATTATGCTAGTATAGATTGTCGTGGAGGCAGAGTGTTGTTTAGTCTGCCGGGTGAGCCAGAGTTTCAGTTTGCCAGAGGAGCAGCGGAGCAGAGCGAGGGAGTCTTCTGCGAAGCCCTGGTGGTAGAGCCGAGGTTGCTACATCCACTGATAGAGGAGTACATGGATGTCTTTCCAGAGGAGTTGCCAGGGTTACCTCCGGACAGAGATGTGGAGTTCTCTATAGACTTGGTGCCAGGCGCGGAGCTGATATCCCAGCACGTCTATCGAGTCAGCAACAGTGAGCTGATAGAGTTAAAGAAGCAGGTGGATGAGCTTCAGGACAAGGGATTTATCAGATCTAGTTCTTCCCCGTGGGGTGCTCCGGTACTTTTTGTGCCGAAGAAGGATGGATCGATACGGATGTGTATCGACTACAGGGCTCTGAACAACCTCACAATCAAGAACAAGTATCCGCTGCCGCATATTGATGATCTTTTTGACCAGTTGAGCGGAGCGAGGGTGTTCTCCAGGATTGATCTGAGGATAGGCTACCACCAGGTGAAGGACAGGAAGGAGGATATTCCGAAGACAGCTTTTCGGACCAGATATGGACAATATGAGTTCATGGTGATATCGTTTGGGTTGACTAATGCCCCGGCAGTGTTCATGAATCTGATGAACAAGGTATTCCATCAGCATCTGGACAGGTTTGTAGTGGTGTTTATAGATGACATCTTGGTGTATTCGAAGACCCAGAGGAGCACGGGGAGCATCTGAGGATAGTGTTGGAGACTCTCAGAAAGGAGAAGCTTTATGGAAAGCTCTCAAAGTACGAGTTCTTCCTTGACAAGGTTGAATTCCTTGGTCATGTGGTGACTGGAGAGGGGATCTCGGTGGATCCGAGAAACATCATGGCATTTGAGGCATGGAGTGCTCCGAGTTCAGTAGCCGAGGTCAGGAGTTTTCTGGGACTGGCAGGTTACTACAGGAGATTTGTTCAGGATTTTTTCCGGATTGCAGAGCCGTTGTCCAGGCTGACCCGGAAGGACGTAGAGTTTATTTGGTCAGAGGAGTGCCAGATCACCTTTGATGAGCTGAAGAGGAGGTTGATGACAGCTCCAGTGTTGACGTTGCCATCAGGTTCTGGAGGATTCACTATCTATAGTGATGCATCGGGGAAGGGGACTGGGTTGTGTGTTGCAGCAGAATTGGAGGGTGATTGCCTATGCTTCCAGGCAATTACGTCCTCATGAGAAAAACTACCCTACCCACGATTTGGAGTTGGCAGCGGTCATCTTTGCTCTGAAGTTGTGGAAACACTATTTATACGGAGAGCGTGTGGAGATCTTCACAGACCACAAGAGCTTGAAGTATGTGTTTACCCAAAAAGAGCTGAACATGAGGCAGAGGAGATGTTTGGAGTTGATGAAAGACTACGACATATTATTGCAGTACCATCCAGGGAAGGCGAACATAGTTGCGGATGCGTTGAGCAGGTATCCGGTAGCTATGTGCCTGACTACAGATCGTTATCTTCTGGCAGATCTAGAGAGCTTGGGCATTGAGGTGATAGAGCCTGGAGTTGAGATACAGATGTGGGGACTGCAGATTCAGTCAGAGTTGGTAGACCGGATCAGGGCTACACAGTTTGAGGATGAGTCCCTGAGGAGCATCAGGGCGCAGGTTCAGATGGGATTGTCAGATGACTTCACCATTGCTGATGATGGTTCTTTGCAGTACGGTACCAGGTTGTGTGTGCCGAGTGGGTCGTTGCGCGAGGAGGTTCTTCAGGAGGCGCATCGATCCCAGTATTCTATGCATCCAGGTGCCAACAAGATGTATAAAGATCTGAGAAAGCATGTATGGTGGTACGGGATGAAGCGGGAGGTAGCACGCTTCGTATCCTGATGCTTAGTATGCCAGCAGGTGAAGGCGGAGAGGCAGAGGAGGTTTGCTCCAACCGTTACCCATTCCGGAGTAGAAATAGGAGCATGTGACCATGGATTTTGTTTCTGGACTTCCCCGTTCTCCAGGCGGGAAGGATGTTATTT